>BMAU01005690.1:0-600000 GCA_019973935.1 Trichonephila clavipes | reverse complement strand
CTTTGCCATTTATTGTACTTGATACCAAACTTTACCCCTTTATAACTGTCGCATCCTTTGCAAAATGAGGACAACACTTCCCTATCCAAAACCTTACCTGTTTCGGCCCCTATTACAGTACATACCCAATCAACGATGAATGTCCTCTTGTTTTCCAGGTACCATCACCACTTACCGTTAAAAGGTTATCAGGTGACGAAGAATTTTCTTCGACAGCTGCCCTTTTCATGCTTTCTTCAGCGACTTCCTTCATAACACGTGAAAGTTTATTATTAATAACATCATATGATTTTTGTTCAACAGGATTTGGAAGACTCATTACAGCACAAAAGGTTTTTAATGACTCTAAACCTTGGCCTATGCATCTCATTGCTAAAATAGATCTTCTGTTAATTTCTGGAGCATTATTTTTATTCCCAGTGTTTTCACAGCTTGAAAAAGTACAAACACTCCCACAGTTTTTACAACGTATTTCAAAATTCGAACATAAACCACGAGTGGACTTTTCATTAATTGTTAATGGTTTATGACATTTTAAACAACATGATACTGATAAAATAGAGCTAAAAGTTGAAATAAAATCAAAAATACGATATCCTTTGAAGTTTTCACTTACCTTAACAAGATTTGACTTTAATGAAGTCTGAATTCCTAAGATTTTATAACTGGAAGCACACTTACTTGTGTTTTTCCTTTCTGCAACATATGTATGAGAACATACCTTCATGAATTGATTCCCTCTAAATCTTCTTTTCTTAGGACGTTTACCTGAAGGTCTACGATGAGTATTTTCCATTTCAATCGAGAATTTTCAATTGTTTTCAATGTTGATAAACGGTTTTAAACAACGCTGTTTTGAATTTCTATAAGCAAACAACGTGCTAGCATTACCAAAACAGAATCAAAACACATTAAAAAAGTGTGTGTTGAGTTGCAAGCTTCCTTCTCAATTAAGCAAGTGTTTAAAATATTTCATGAGGCTCTTTAAAAACAGAAAAATAAAACGTATGCGGAAATCAAGAAAAAGTGGGTGTGGCATGTAGCCATTTAAACATTGTTATTACTAAATTGCTGTTTGGAATTTTTCGAATAACTTTCGAAGTTTTGTAGTACTATCACGTGGTTGGTATCAAAATGTTCAAAAGAAAATGAGGAACAAAATATATGTTTTTCGAAAATTCGAAAAAATCCAAGATTAACACCCCTGTGACCCCTTAAAGCTTTTTTGAATGACTCGTATGTATTTAAATTTCTTTGTGAAAAAAGAAATGATTTAGCAGTTCCACATACTAGACGTTTCGCGAAAATCAATTTTTAAGAAGAACTGATAGCTGGGAATAAATCAAAATTTTCTTCAACATCGTGAAAGAAACTACTTACAGAATAGAAGTCTTCACTGGTAAATTTTCTACTAGTCACCAAAATATACCGCAATAAAGCCCAAAACTGGGTATTCATCTCTGTAAGGGAAGCATTGTTTGAATAGGGAGGAAAAGTATTTTGTGTACAAAGAGATGAAACGTTTTGATGTGTCGGCATGAAAGAATAACCTTGAACGCTGGGTAGGGGTGCATTACTGACCAGATGTTGAAAAGGGGAGTGCTGGTCTGTCCCTTTCGATGAAAAATTCCTGTCTAACGTGATTCGTTTTTGAAACGTGGTTTTTGAAACTACGTTTTCGCATTCAGAAAAGGATGTCTCCGAATTATTTAATGTTAGTTGGAATTCATCTAAGTTCGTGAAAGCTTTAAATATACTATTGCATAAATTTTGCTCATTTGTTTCTACGTCTAAATGCAATAAATTAGCGACTGAGATGAAATCAGGCAATGAGAATTCGGTTAAAATTTTTTCTTTGTGTTCTTCAACTCTAAACTCTTTAGGGAATGTAGAAAAATTTCTTATTTTATTTCGCGAAGAACGGTCAAATTCGGTGAATCCTAATATAGAATTTAATGTTTTTACAGCACGAGTTGTACCACATTTCAACGAATTAGCAATTATAGGAATATCGCCTAATTTAATATTTTTACAGGACATCTTAATACACAAAATTAATCTCTTTGAAAATTTATAGACGGTACAAGGTTGTAATCAAAATTTCCCTATCACACTCTGAGTTAAAACTACTAAATACAGTAATTTTAAAGCCAAAATAAACAAACAAACAAAATACGTTTAATTAAATTTTGCCTACCTGGGGTTGGGGAGCAGTCCGTACAATAAATCCAAAACCACAGTTGAGGCAATATAGGAATCCAAGAAAAAGAAAGTCCAACAGCAGCAAGTCGTTTTTACGCTTTTTTTCAATGTAGCGTCCACTGAAGAAAAATATTAACGCGTCTTAAAAATTTTTCCTCGTCTAGATGAGATTTTTCTTAATATGCAAGAGAAAGGTCGAGCCCCCAAAATATGGGAAAGTGACTACAACCTAAGGAGGATAAATGCTTTATTTAACAAGATGAAATATCTAAATTATATATACTGAACAGCAAAGGAGAACGTTTTTGTCCTACGTCTAAAGCTTAGCGTTCCTAACGTCCGTCTGCGTATTTTCCCGTGTGTCCTTTAGTCGGACATTCCTGACGGGGTGTGACGTCAGTGTGGACTGCTCCACCCTAAGTACAGGGGGAGGGGTTGTCCATTGCACATATTCAACCCTACATATATATATATATATATATATATATATATATATATATATATATATATATATATATATATATATATATATATCTTGTTCCAGTTTTCAATCGTTAATAAAATACTTTTCATCCATTCAAGCTCAAATGCATTTCTCAAACTTGTAGTGTATGACACTTGATATTAATATACACTTTTTAAATATCAATTCATTAGTTTAATTAATGAATAAATAGTAACAAACCAAAATAATAGTCCAACACCATATATAGAAAGCAAAACGGAAAACCGCTTTCTCTTTCGCCACTTTAAATTGTGATTCTGTCATATGTTGTTATAAATCTTTATATTAATTGTACTTATTTAACAGAAAATACCTAAAATAAAACTTTTCTTTGTTGACCTAAGTAGGAATATATAAGTGAGAAAATATGTATTTAACGTTCACAATGATATTTAAAAGTGGAATAATTCTTAAACTTTCTGACATAATAATTCTTACATTTTTTTTAAAAAAATTCATTTTTAAGGTCTCAAACTACCGTGATTTTAAAAACGCACATAAATGGATATTTTTTATGATATTAAGTGTCACTTAAATTAGAATTCACACATAAAACTGTTTTAAGGACATTTTGACAAAAAAAAAATTTAAATACAATATTTTGGCAAAAAATTAACTTAGAATAACATTTTTTTTCAAAATGTTCTCCCTTTGTGAAAAATGCATCTATTATAATAATATTTTGTCTGTATATAGCTCAGACCTTTGTCCAGAGGCTCAAATAAGATTTTGGAAAGATTCACATTATTTTCAAAGTTACAACCCATTGAAATAATTATCGGCATTTTTTTCTTAAAATTTCTTTTCTCTGATGTCGTGAAACATGGATAAACCCACTTCTAAGTTATATATTTCATAAATTCATAGTTGAGCATCTGTACAGAGGTCTGAGCAATATGCAGGCAAACTATTATTATAATAGATGCATTTTTCACATAAGGTGAATATTTTGAATATGAGTCATTCTATGTTCATTTTTTGTCAAAAAATATCATACTTAAATGATTTTTTATTTTAATACTATTCTTAAAACTATTTTATATTCATTTTCTAACCTAAGTGACACTAAATATCATAAATATTATCCATTTTTATGCTTTTGCAAAATCACGGTTTCGAACGTAGTCGGATACCTTAAGGTTTTTATCCACCACTCATTTTTGGCCCCGGAAATCTAATGAGGAAGGTCCGGACTCGTGGCCGACATGTCTTGAGTTTGACCTAGTGCCACTGAATAGACTGACCGTGTAGAGAGGTTGTTTCACGTTAAGTTCTTCAAGACTCAAAGTTTGCCTATGGTGTGATGCGGTTGTCTGGAGAGAAAGTACCAGCTCCGATATCATCTTTGTCAATTTGCCATGGTTCAAAATTTCGATATCCATCATCTCCATTTTCCTCGTTTGTTTTATTTTGCCAAGTTAATTAACACAACCATTTTGAATTCCATATGTATAATAAATACTATTACAAGGTGAAGAGTGCAGATAATGTTGACCTGATTTTTTTAAAAAAAAAAAAACTATTTTTTTCAAAACTAAAAGGGATATTTTATTTTTATAGGAATCATAGAATGTGTGCCTGTTATTCCAAATGTACTCATTTTGAGAAATATTTTGTTTTTTGCTGTATGATTCATATTTCAAAGTGTTTATGAAAGAAAGAAAATTTGAATTACTAAGTAGGTAGTTAACCCTTTAGTGGGGCGCGGCTAATAAGTCTAGCCACATATTTAAAAAAATTTCTCCGAGCAGGTGTTGGATATTTATTCTACTCATGTAAGTTAATTGAAGCTAAAACGCATAAAAATAATACGGATGGCAGTACGATAACTTTTCATGTCCTCTGATGGGTAGTTAAAAACAGTTTTTCTCGGTTTAAATCTACAATTTGCATTTTGATAACCATAAATAAAATTTCTAAATATTGAAAACTATTTCTATATGTCTTAAGTATACGTTTTTTCTCATCTGAATGAAATAGGCAAATTTGCAATTAAGGAAAATGGTTTTATTTAAGGTTTTAAAAAGCTTTTATTTGTAGATAGAGGCTATATCTACTGCTTACATAGAACAGAAAAATGACCTAGAAATTTGTCCTTTTCCTCCACTCGAGAGAGCACTTAGAATCGTGTGAGAATATTGTGGGTCGGAAATATAAACAAACTTTGTTTACAATATGTGGTACAAGATTCTCTGGCTCGAAAATTTTTCATTACAGCTTTTCTGATCGGAGAAAATAATTGCATATTATAAAGTTTCACAGTAAATAATTCGTCAAATTTGTAAAATAACTAATTTAAAATCTCAAAAATATTACTCTATTTCTAACTTTTTATACTAAAATTAATTAAAAAATAAAATGTGGATATATACCAATTTCAATGTATATTCTAAGTATTCTATATATATTATAAGTAGTATTTTATGTTGTACAATGATTCTATAATTATTTAATTACACTATACTTTGTATTTAATTATTATTGAAATAGTCATCAGCATAAATGTTAATTTTTTTATAAAAAGTTTATTTTGATTTGATTAATTATTTCTGTCCTGAATAGTAAGTTAAATGTCTTAAGTGCGCAGTGGCTATAACGTCAAGCCACCACCCAGGAAAAATACCCTCGATCAGATATTTTTTTGTGACTAAATAACGTTTATAGAGAATTAGAACATTACATTTATCAAGTACTTTACAACAGAAAATTGTATTTTAGCTGTGTTACCGTTAAAGGGTTAAGCTTAAAAAAATTATAAATTTAAATTTCTCGTCTAAGTGTTTATCCTTTTTAAAAATATTTTTTATTATTTAATTATTTATTGATTTAGACAAGACGGTTGTGTCGTCAGAACTTTATATATTTTGTGAGATGTTTTTCACCTCTATCTTGGACACCTAGATATGTAGGAGGTAGGGAAGAAACAATCGGCATGATCCAATCAATCTATTTATTGATCTCACAATATAACGACACAAATTCAGTTAATAACAGTGAGAGAATGCCTCAGTGCTAAAAGGGAAAGTGGAGCAACAACGAAAATACACGAAATATTAGGAGACTATCAGACTTGATTCTTACTTTATAAATGATATAATCTATTATCCGATTTAATCTAATATTAATTTAATCTCAATGATCAATGGTAATTTTAAATCATTCTCCTAATAAGTATTATTCATAATAATTTAATAATGATACCTGTCAGTAACGATCTCACCTGATTTCAGGTTTATCTCCTCTTCTGCTCTCTGTTCTAGCTAGAAAACATTGACTATATATAGTAAAATTGATTTACATACCACGGTTTCTTCTTCAGAAGGGTTGGTTGCGAATAACGCGAATTGATAGCCTAAAGATTTCCCAAGATGATTAGTGGAATGATCGCGAATAGATCCGTCACAAGTTGAGCAACTCATTTTCAGTTTGTATATATGAACTTTTTATTCAGCATATTTTATCTTTTGACCATCTTATTTAAAAAAATTTCGAACAATTTTGACCTTTGTATAATCATTTTGGTTCTCTGTAATTTGAAGAGATAATTTTTTTTCTGTTTTCTTTAATATTTTAAATGATGCACATTGTTTGTTCATGAATTTTGTTATTTTTTTAAAGTAATTTTGCGTACAAATTTGTTTGAATGTTCTTAACGTATCTATGATCAACTGAGAAATGTGGCTGTTTATTTTCTGGTATTTATGAAAACCGTAACAATGTTTATTTTGGAAGATAGTATAAATCGTAAAACACTTTTAAAGAAATGTTCGTACGACATTGAAAAACTTCCCATTTTACACAAAATAGGATGATCAAAA
Source organism: Trichonephila clavipes (assembly GCA_019973935.1). Classification (NCBI taxonomy): domain Eukaryota; kingdom Metazoa; phylum Arthropoda; class Arachnida; order Araneae; family Nephilidae; genus Trichonephila; species Trichonephila clavipes. The sequence goes on along the minus strand of BMAU01005690.1, from coordinate 593,475 downwards.
CAAAACGACATTCAGAGTATTAAATGCAGCAAAATAAATGCAAATTTAGAAAATGTCATTTTTTTTATGTTTAGTTGTCACGATAGCGTTTTGTAATTTTGAATGGAAGATTGTATTTTAGTGAATGAATGTGCATAAAACACGCATTCAAGAAGTGCATTGCGAAATTTAGTTTTAATAGGTGTAAGGAATGTAAAAATATCATATTCGAGTTATATTAAACTTTAAAACATAAACTCTGTTCTTGTTACATACATAACGTTTGTTCTAAATCTGATACTCTGCCTTTTTGTTTATCTACCTTTACAATCCAATAAATAGTAGCATATTTTATAATAGTACTAATTTCTTTTTGAATAGATTATTTTCTTCGAAATAAAATATGTGTGTGTTCAAATCACTTACACACACATCACATCACATTATGACATACACACACATCACATTACATCATCACACACACACATCGGATCTTAAATAATGGATTATTAGCATTGACTGCACAAGTTTCATTTTAATTTGTAAATTTTATCAAATATTAACTTAAAATTTGTATTTTAAAGTACTTACTAAAGTACTTTTTCCATCTCTTATAATTTACCGTGAGGCAGAAAGAATATAAGTACTTATAATTCACTCTTCATTGGTAAATAAAAATGAAAGTACTTTTTTTAATAAGCATAAGAAAAAAAGGGGACAACCATCTGTCTTTACATCGAATTCTTTTTCAATAATTGCGACGTTTTTTTCTTCATAAACTGGGTACAGAAAAGAGACAATTTAGGTATCTGGCAATTGAAAGGCAGTGGGACATTTCTCGAAGTGTTTATACTGCTATATATCTAGGCTAACGTATAAAAAAGTTTGTAACTTTGTCTTTCTAGTATTGTATTTATTATAACATTTATTAAAACTAATTCCAACAGTTACTAAAGTTATTTTGTAGTAATATGTTTTGTCGGAAATTCCCACAAGTATTTTAAAGTATTTTTATGTGTCTTAAAACCTCATTCAAAGAATTAAAAAGGAGCCTTAAAGTATTTTCAAAAAAACAGTGAGGAATAAAATTGGAACGAATACTTTTTATTTACTCTTTTTGGTGTGTTGACAGTATTGAAATAGGCAAAATAATCTCGAATTGAGAAGAAAAATGGAAAAAAAATACCTGGATTATTCTTAAATTCTAGAATTCGGAATAGCCAACATAATAGAGCGATATTTTTTGGCTAAAATAAGAAATTCAGTATCTAATGAAATATAAACCTATTTTAATAAAAAAAATTGTATATTATTTAGCAGTTATTATTAATATTTTATTCCTATTTATATTTTCGAATGTTACTCGTTCTTACTGTCTAGGAATTCAAAGTTGTAAAATATCTAGTATTTATATCCCAAAAAGGGAAAATTATTCCCTATTCTACTGCATTTTTTTTTAATATTTCATAATTATGTTGAGTCAATTTTTCATTGGGAATGTTTGGTGTTTTTAGATATTATTTTTATTCTATTTACAATAAATCCATTATTTATAATGAAGTTTATTTCTTTAAAATACTTCCTATCAGTTGCAAGCAGCGGAAATTTATCACAAAGATTATTTTTATTCAGAAACTTTTCAGAAAAGTATTAGAGAAAAAAAGATAAAAGAAAAGTTTTTAGCAGTTGGAAGAAGAGAAGGAAGAGACGTATAAACATGAGCTTTTAATTTTATTAAGATTGATATATTATATGCTTTAATCAAGTTTCTGACGTAACTAATTGTGAAAAAATCCATGAACATTTTTTGGAGCTCTTAGGCAAATTTTTTGTATTAAAACATTTGTCTAAATACACATTAAACAATCTAAGATATTTCTATGAGTCTAGTGGAATAATAATAATACATATACACTTAATAATACCATTAAGAACAACGTAAGATACATCGAGGTAAAAATAACCGAACGGGATGCTTAAATATTACTAGCTGTTAAAATGCATGTAACATGCCCCTCCCCTATTTATATTAATATATAAACATAAAATGTTTGAACTCTTTTAATTTACCATAATTGCAATTAAACCGTATTGCATGTAACCAAATTAAATTTGCCGTATAATATGCCCATCGTTTGCAATCCTGATATTTTGTTTAAATGCATGTCCATCAATCGAGATATTGGAACAAAATCCACATTCATTCATTCATTCTAGAAAAATCTTAATTGTGCAATCTTTTCAGATAGTTTTCTGTCGTATTTCAGTATCATATAACTTAATCAAATGAATAAAAATTTCCGAGATGCAGGTTTCCTGGTATTAATAAAATAAATAGCTGGATTTTTTTTTCACTTTTCCTGGAACTTAACGGTTTTAATTAGTTGGAAAGTAAACACTGAAGAAATTATTATTTTTCTTGTATATTTTATTAGAAATTATTTTAAATTATTTTATCCATATTAGCATATTTTACATTAATATGCTAATACGGAGAAACCGAATTATCTCGTTTAACTATGGGAGAACCACTTTTAGTTAAAGATATGAACTGTCAAGGAAATAAAAGACCCAACTCCCATTATCACCCTTCAACTCCAAAAAAAATTAGCTGAGAAGGTTCTTGAAGTTTTGATTTATAAGGTAAAATTATTTTCACGCGTAATTTTTGCCAAATAAGATGGAAATGCTCAGATTTGGCTACACGCGTTTGTAATTCGTAATAGAAACCAATGTACACGAGCAGGTTTTACCAGAAGATTATAAAACACCATGTTGCAAAGAAGCAAATTTTCCTCTCATTTTAAATAAATCCTTCTTTAATATCATCTACCATAAGGATTTGTGTGTGATTATTTATTTTAAATATCACTCCATAAAAGTTAATCAAATATTTAGCAATTATTTTATTTTGAACAATGTGCAATAGAGGGTGATTATAATTAATGTTCCACTTTCCTAATGCTGCATAAAAAAGCAACTGCTCTTGAAGACTTCGAGTTTTAACCGCATATACTTTAGGAATGATAAAACAATACAGCATAAGCTAAACAAATAATTTCCATCGCTACTTTTTATATGATATTTGGCCTAAGGACAATTGAAAACCAATTTTTCCCATCCAATGGAGTACGATCTTGCCGTGGTGGATTGACTTTATTATAATAGTGAATAAATTGCCGAATGACTTAGATGCCATTCCGTTTTTTCCGTCAAAACACCGAAACAATTATGTACATTGAGCAGTGCAGTTGTTTTAATGTGCAATCCATGCCCAGAATGCAGCAATTCGACTAAGAAGGCCATTTTTACCCGAATCCACTTTCGGTATGCCTCTTGCAGCGCTATATATTAACACCTTTGGAAATATCCTCTTACGCCATACACTTTCCCCTCTCTTTAAGTATATTTGGTTCGAATTTCATGTCAGTCTGACCAGTGCTTCTTTTTCTACAGAATTCTGAATGTGAACCTGTAATTATAATCACTAGGCAATTTATTTCAGTCATACTACCATATGAATAATATTCAAACAAAACCATGAAATGAGGAAGTTTTAATTTTTAAAGCAGCATGCAATGGAAAATTAACACGTCAACAAAAAAGTTATTGACACATTAGAAGTAAAGCTGCTGTACGATGCACACAGTTCATCTTGAGAATCTAGAAATAACCTTTAGAAGATATTACCTCAAAAAAATCCATGTATTTGAATAGTATATATAGTGCAATCAAGGCCTATAAATGAAGTAAAAACTAAGAAACAATCTGCCCGTTCAATCTATACCGATCAATCGTTAGAAGGATTTTTCTGTTACGGCATCCAGGAAGGAAAAATCGGGGGACATTATATCCTGGGCAATTAAAAATCACATAGTCTGTATCCTTCTTTACAAGCTCATTTCTTTTTACTCACCGCAACTTTATTGACTACTGTTGCGTTCCTATTTTCTTCACTTCCGTATTATCATTCTTCGAAGTAGAACCCTTGAGTTTCATTCAACCTGTAAATCGAGTCGTAAATGTCTATACTGAAGAAGGCTTATCTTCTTTCGAGACGAAGATCATAAAAAAGGAAATCTCTGGTAGATTTCCGGATTCTCTATAATAATAAAACGTCCCAGTATATATCCTTAGTTTTTGGATGTAAATGAGTTCATATATTAAATATGTAAAATAAATAGCTTATAATAATCAATGTATTATTGGTTACTTGTTTGTTATATTTAAAGAGTTTGTATTTTATGTATCGAGCTATTTTGATGTAATAATCAACATATTTTAAATTTTAAGATTTCTCCTAATAGTTGTAACATAAATACTCTTTGTACACTTTTTCTGGAATTTAATAAGCTAAAACTTACCTTTTTTAACAATTTATAATTCTCTTTTTTGTGTGTGAAAAGGTGTTAATAAAATGCCAATTGTTATAGATAAATTATTTAATTTTAAATATTATAATTCTCTTTATCAGAATATATTATATAGTCTTTATCCTATGTATTACCAAAAACGTTCATTTTAAATTACATTTTTTGTTAAATAAAGCAATAATAATGGAAAAAATATTAATGAACAATAATATTAAAAAACTATTTACAGGTTTTTTTTATAATTGAAGGTGAAAAACAGGTCTGGCATTTTTTTCTAGAGATTTGGATTTATAAAGTAATTTTTAAATCAAATTTTTATGATAAGAACTTAATTGCTGACTGATGAATTTAAAACTACAAAATATTCTGCCGATGCATACTTATTTGTAATAAATTCACTAATACAAAAAATATGAACAAAATAGTATCTGAATATTTAAAAATTAATTCATTTGTGAGTCTCTTCATCTGATTATAAGAATAGTTGTAAATTATGAAAGAAATCAAAGTTCTAACTGTAATATATACACATAAAGTATGATATTCAAATTTATTTCACATGATTAGGCTATAATGAATTGAAAAAAAAATTGTATATGATTTAGTCACCAAAAATTTTAAAAAATAGACACAATGAATTTTAGACATTATAAGAGCACTTTATTAAAGAAATATGAAAATTAAGTGTGATTTGGGTTTTTCTATCTTTCCAAATAATCTCAAACACTGTTTTTCTTTAAAATGGCCAGGTAGTTAAGTTTTAAAGTTATTTTACTCTCTTCTATATTGACGGTTATCAGTCCACAGGTACAGGAAAATTGTTTTTATTAGAATAAGACACAGAAAATTCACTAATATATAAAATTTCAAAAATGTATTAGTCTGTGTATACAATGGCATTTATAATTGAAAGTATGTCACTTATTAAGGACTATTTCTACTATGGTGATTGTGCAGTTTTCTCAGGGCGATAGTTTGTTAGAAAACCAAGCTTATTTCAAACGGTTTCAAATGCATTTAGGGTTGTCTTTTGACAAAACTATTCAGCCAAAGTAATAAATGCAAGTCTTTAAAAAAAACTAGTAATGTAAACAAATAAAAATTTGAATCAATTTTCCTACTTAAATCAACAAAGAAAAATTTTATTTTAGCTACGTTTTATTAAATAGTTACGATTAATATAAATATGTATATACATATGACAGAATCACAACATGAAGTGGTAATTAATTTTTATTAACCCGCGATCAATCTATCGGGGTGTTCTGTACACCCCAGCAACAAGAAAAGGCTCCCAGAATTCCAAAAAGAGTGTGCAGAACCACGATTTTTCTTTAGCTGCACATTTTAGGTCATTGAACTTCAAGGCATGATGCAATCACTCTCCTTCGGATGATCGAAATGTAACGACCTTCAAAAGTTTATTTGGGGTGCTGAGAACTCCCCGCGAGTAACTCCGTTATATTTTCGTACTCGGAACATCTAAAATAGGGTAGAGTTTTACTCTTTCCGTTTACATTTTTTTTCAAATGTATTAATATGCATGCATATTTTATTTAAATTTTCAATAATTGTAGCACAAAAATTATATAATTCTATAAAATAATTGTAAAATATATACTTTTTTAAAAATTTTCAAAACATTTTCCAGAAATTATGACAAAAACTCCATGGAAAAGGGAGAAACAGTGATTTCGTCTTCAATAAGATACTCTATCAACAGATTGTCAAGATGAACTAAGTGAATTCGATGACTGTGTAATTTCATTACCAAACTTGGAGAGATGAAACTTGAAATTGTAAGTTTTTATAATACAGGCGGTGTTAATATCACTGATGAAACGCGCAGTATATATGATGTATCGCGAATATGTAACCGTTGGCCATTGCGAATATTTTATCAATACTGCAGGAATTAATGCTTCCAATGTCTATCATTCGGTTCTTCCTGAAATGAAAATGAGACGTTCAAGATTATTAGAGGAGATTAGAATTGATTTTGTACAGCCACAGTGGGATATGAAATTGGAACTCCCAAACCTTAACAAAACACACCAAAGAAGCTTTACTGACACAGAAGATATTAAAAAGAGCATTAATCCACCAAAAAAGGGACGTTGAACTGTTTGTCCACGAATAAATGATGTAAAAACTAGTTGTTTTTGCATTCAGTGTGAAAAAAAATAGGCGCTTGAAGCATATGACTACAGTCTGCTCTGAATGTTTGAAAAATAAATAAAATATTTGTTTTCTACTTTCTATTATCCTCAACATCAACTGCAAAGTAAGTGTTTTACTGGTATATACGTTTCACTTGTGCTTTTTGAAAAAAATATAAAAAAAAGCTTTTTAAAATGAAAATTGTGTAGGTTTAGTTTAAATTAATGTTAATCTCATTTGTAGGCAATGAATTTAATAATTTTATGTGTATAATACAAAAAACATCTTTTACTTTATAAATATGTATCATATTTGACTTAATTTTATTTTCGTAATAAATTGCGCGTGTTAAAAGTTCTGGGTGTTCTCTACACCCCACGAGTAACGACGGTTGAAAAACAGGCACGAGAGACCGTGGGTTAATTACCATTAAAATAGCGTATTGTCATCCAAAATATTCGTTTATATAAAATTTCAGTTCAACTGAATGCTTTAAAACGTGAGGGAAAAAAAAAACCTTTTTAAGTTTTGACACAAGTCGCCTAAAGGGTCGCTACGTCGCCAAAAATGATGCCAACGTGGCGGAATTTCCATTACTTTAAATACTTAGTTTTAATTAATCAATTTTTATTAATTATAATTAAGTCATTGTATTGTCATGCAAAATAATCATGTACATAAAATTTCAGCTCAATTGATCGCTTTGTTGTTGACGTGTGTTTTTTAACCTGGGAACATATGAAATACAAGTGAAGAAGAATAGAAAGCATACAATACAACAGAAGAATATACACATTTTATTACAGATGATGAGCTCAGCACATAACAAGAAGGGCCGCGCTGCTTTCCTTTCGAGACGTTAATCCATTTCAGTTGAAACACAGACTTCTTTCCTTAAGAGGATACAACCCTGTCTTACTCGGGATTCGAACCCACTCGGTTACAAGCAGAGAGTCATAGCCACCATACTGGCTGGGCGACATTGAGTGCTTTAAAATGTATTTTATTAACGAATGAAAATCCCACCTGAATAAATAAATATATAAAGAGTGTGAGCTAATATTAGGAAATGAATGAGAATATAATTATTATTTTCAAACATTTAATGTTGAAACTACAATATACTAAAAAAATGGGGAAGGAAAAAATACGATAAAAAGCAGCAAAATATTTCACTATCTCTTTGTGAAGCTTTTGCCTTAGATATGTTCCGAGAATATTATGGTATTTTTAACACTTTACCATTGTTTGCTTGTCTGCTTAAAAGATCGCCTCGCAATATTGAGAAATGTGTCGTCCATCTCAATATTTACCAAGATATTAAAGTTTCAACTCCTAAGTTAGAATTTGTAACGAGGAAGAAACCTCTTCAGTTTAAGGATTCAATTGTTTCTATTGAAGGGAATTGATAAATATGTACATATATTACAAATTTGTAGCATCAAAGTTACATTAGTTGTGTATGCTATAATTTATTTTAAGCATAATTTGATGTTTACAATATTATCAACGTTTTTCTTGTTACATTTTCTTCAACATAATAGCATATCTCAGATGTTTCTAATGAGTTCTAATTAGTAATATTTGATTAGACACTGTTTTTGAGCTGATCTTTATTTGTCACCCTTTCAGAAAATACTTTTTGCCGTATGGGTTAAAATTCCCACTTGTCACATTTTTTTCTCCTGCTCTAAAGCTAACTAAGCAATGATTTATTGATTCAAATTTTACTTAGATAAAACTAAATTTAATATTATCTTCGTTGCTAAGCCTTTACCATTGCTGAAACAAGTTTAATGTCTGTTCATTTATACTGCATATTTTGAAAAAAAACCTTCACGAAGGGAAAAATATTCCCCATTAAATAAAATTTATTTTCAGAATTTAATTTGAAATAAATTCAGAGTATTGACTTAGACTCATATAGGTCATAAAATATTTTATACAAGTTTGGAGACAAAACCTATTAGAAGTGTTTTTAAAAATACTCTTATATCCCGAATAATTTTGAAATCTGCAAAATCAAAGTAAAACTTAAAAGGGGAGGTTTAGCAATGGCAACCTTAAGCAACAAAACAAGAACTTGTATAGCTACAGAACACTTATAAAGAAAGCTTTAATATTCAATGTGTATCTGATAGTCAATACTTTTATACAAGAAACGTTGTATATGTTTAAGAAGTAGTAATTTTATCCGAAGAAAAATTTACTTCTAATCACAGATGAATACAATTCAAATAATAAATGGTTGGATTCTATGAAAAAAGGGAAGACGATATTTTCAGCTTTCAGAGATCCACAGCAACAAATAAACTAATATACTTATATTTTCTGTGGAACTGCAACTCAAAGATATCAAATTTAAATCAGCTTCATAAAGACATTTTTCATAATTGGATTATTTCTATTTGATTTTTCAAATACATGGTGATGTACATTTTAAAATTAGTTTATTATCAAAATCTATTAATATTATAACCAAAAGGCTCTAATACAAATTTGCTCAGAATTATATTCTTTTCATTAAATGGCATTTATAGCAAACGGTAAGAAGGTTTTTATGGGAAATTATCTAAATTGGATTCGTTTGTTTCAGCGATTGTAATTTGCTAAAAAAAAACACAGCTTTTAAAGGCTTTTTTCTTTTATTATTATTTGCCCTTTTCTTGAAGCAAATATGCATTTTGGCTACCTGTCAAAAGCAAACAGCAATAAATTATTTTTGTAAAATTCTTTTCCTTTTTAACTAATTCAAATTCTAAAAGAAATTTTTAAAAAAATACATGAATTTGATAAAAGTAAATGAATTTGATATTTTGAATCTTATAATACTGCCAAAAAATACCCGGTGGAAAGATAAAGTAATCATATCTTAACAACGGTCTCTTTTCTCAAATATTTAAATATGTTCTCTTCATTCTATAACACTTTAAAAATTTGTTTTAAAAATGAAAATTATACTATCTATTGATATCACGGTGGTATTCTAGTGCTGTTGTTATTAATGCCACCTGATCGGCTGGGACTAGCTCGAGGCTAATGAAATTCATCATGGCAGAGGGTTAAGGCCTGTCGTTAGCCACAGCTTTCAGCACTATACAAGTGATAGAACGATTTGGTTCGTTTCCAGCCCAAATGTTGAAGTAAAACACACTGGGAGTGGTCGGGGGTATCACACCTCTCTTCCCCTTCCATCAACCTAATGATAGGACTTGCGGTTCTACTGCTGTGACGGGGGATTACGAGAATTCCTACTAATCATATTGGGGAATCTATGGGCCAGCAATCGCGTTATTTCACAGCCATCCCTCTCAAGAAGAAACCATAATATGCAGATTAGCTAGTATATATACATAATTGAGAAGTTTAGTAATCGTAGTGTAGAAGGAAAATCAGCTGAGTTGCTAAAAGCAGTGCTGTTACGGTAAGGATCAAAGTTTCGCCGCGTGTCTAAAGGTCAGACTTAAACTATTAGAATGAGTTAAGGATTTTTAAGATGACATTGAGTTCAGTTAAGATATTCAGATTTTGTGTGCTTATTCATATAGGATTTGAGCTTTCGTTATATCACTCTAGAGTTTCCTTTTATAATTTGCTTATCTTGGAATATTATCTTTGGTCATAATTAATTGGGTATTTATCATAGTTAGTCTGGGTCATCAATCCTTACCTTCCACAGTTTTAGGTCGATTAGATGAGGGGAGGCTATTACACGACTATTTAGACTACCTCCTAAGGCACTGTGCATTTACAAGCATCCATGCCTTCTCCGGGATTCGAACCCAAGCTCTACAGCACAACAGTCAACGTCGCTTAACATTATACCGAATGGACGACTATACATATTATATTATGAAGTATTATTTCTTAGGATAAATACTTAATTTGTTTTACATAATTTCGAAAAATACATAAAATTCTTTATAGTTTAGTTATATATTACTTTAACTTAAATGTATTCAATTATTATTGTTTCAATTATTATTTTTTTAAAAAAAATATTGATAAATTTATATTATAATTCATTCTAATAAATTTAATTTTTAATTAACGTGCAGTAAAGCTATGTGTGTGTAATCATTTTTGCTTAATTAACAGATTTCTTTTATCTCTTCTTGAACTTAATTTTATAATTATATCAAGCAATATACTATTCTTAATAATTTATCATTTTTGGCGCAATAAAAGCATAATCCCCACATTCTGTAATGTTAGTAATAAAATTATATGAACAAATGGGCAGTAGATTTTCGTCTCTATGTCAATATCAAACTAAGGGTTTCCTTTTCTGTTTTATTCTGATGCTAAATTACTTGTAATTTAAAGTATCCAACTACGTTCGGAACCGTGATTTTAAAAAAAGCGCATAAATGGATATTTTTCATGATATTTAGTGTCACTCAGATTAAAATACATGCATAAAATAGTTTTAAGAACATTTTGACAAAAATGATTTAAATATGATATTTTTGCAAAAAAGTAACTTAGAATAATATTTTTTCCAAATGTTCTCCTTTTGTGAAAAATGGATCTATTATAATAATATTTTGCCTATATATAGCTCAGACCTCTCTACAGAGACTCAACTAGAATTTTTGAAAAACCCACATTATTTTCCGAGTTACCACCAATTGAAATAATTACTGGCATTTTTCTCTTAAGATTGCTCCCCTCTGTTGTCGTAAAATAAGAATAAACCCACTTCTAAGTTATATATTTCAAAAATTCTAGTTGAGCCTCTGAACAGAGGTCTGAGCTATATACAGGCAAAATATTATTATAATAGAATCATTTTTTACAAAAGGAGAACATTTGGGGAAAAAAAGATTATTCTAAGTTAAATTTTTGCCAAAATATTATATTTAAATAAATTTAAATAAATTTTTTGTCAAAATGTTCTTAAAACAATTTTGTGCATGCATTCTAATCTGAGTGACACTAAATATCCTGAAAAATATCCATTTATGCGCTTTTGCAAAATCACGGTTCCGAACGTAGTCGGATACCTTAAGCAGCTAGTACTTTCTGTTTTCTGATCTGAAATAGGTTCTGCATACATTTTTTTTCACTCAAAAAGATTAAAAGTGTCTCATGACGAGGCATTTTCTTCTAAGATATGTGCATAAGAAATGTTATTTACTATTTTCTATTTGTCTATAACCTAATAGCATATTCGAATACAACTGTTGCGAATTTTTTCAGTCGGCATTTGTCTTTCTAATTCTTTGTGGACTTTTCTTATTCTTTGTGGAAGTATTTATCAAAGTTTTGTTGTGTAGCTTAGTATATTTTCCCCCACTTTATATCATCCTTATCTGTATGCGTATTTTCGTCCGATTTAGCTTGTCACTCTAGAAAATGAGATCACTTAATGTCCTTGTTTTTTTGTCCTTTCCTTAAAATGTCCATCTTGTTTGTATGAATTGCTTTTATTTGCTAATTGTAAACTTATTATGTGAGTTAATTATTTTAATAAAAGTATCTTTTTAGGTCTAAACAGATGATTATATAGTAAAAAAAAAACAAAATTTTTTTGCATTTTTTAAGTTTAGGTTTTGGTGGGGAGATTCAAATGTTTCTTGGAAAGAAAGATATCCTTTATATCATTTCCTAAAACAGAAGGAAAAAAATATAACTCTAGTGATTTAAAAAATAACCTTTTTTTTCCCTTTATCTACCGATGGTACTTATAAGTACCACTCACTTTAAAGTTACATTGAATAACCATTTTTACGAATACTTTGACGATATTTAGCAGGGACATTCTTTGAAATCCGCTCTTCCAAGATATATGGCAATACGAGTTTTATGATGAGTACTTTAGTGGGTAAAGTGTATAGTGTTATAGCAGAAATTGCGTTTTCCGCTGATGGCGTTTTCAGCCGATTGTGAAGGTTATCCTTTTTGTCCCGAAAAAATATTTAATGTCAAAATTTAAGTGTCTTGTTTTTATTTGTATGTTAATGAAAACCTTAGAAAACGATTTGACTGTTTATTTTAAGTGAACAGTGCATATAATTAATTTTACAGTTGAATATCTTTAATTAATTAATTAGCTCTAATGAATTAAATTTCCCAAAGTTGAGTATTTTGTTTATGTATATGCCTTTTTTTCAATCTAGCAGTTCAAAAAAATATTGCATGAAAAAAACTGCGGTAAATCATGATGCGGTCGATAACGGGTTATAGAAAAATAGTAAAAATGAAAAAAAAAATACTTTCTTAGCATTTATCTTAACGTAATACATGCTTATATTTTTCTACCTAAAATTAAGATTTGAACTGTTGTTAACTCTTTTTAAAAGTATACACCCGTTATATTCGGCATATATCTTTGATAATTATATAATAATATATAACAACTGCTCCTAAAAATGTTTTTATTTATGGTGATTTTATCTCGTTTTACTCTTAAACATTTAAAGAGAACTACCAAGATATACTTATAATACTATACTTAGGTATTAAAATTTGATTCACCGCTTTGCATTTTCTTCACAAAAAAAAAAAGAAACATTTTAAGACACATACTTAAATGTATACTGAACTGGACACACAATAGCCTATAGTCACAATATCTGCACACAAAAGTGCTGGTATATGAAACTACTTGTCAATATAGTATTAGTAGAATCAATTAATACTCCAGTTCTCTGATAATCTGTGCAAAATAATCTTACTTTTCTTTGTTGTAAATAAAGAGACACAGTGTTGATTTTTCTGTCAAGAATGCATTTATCTTTAAGTCTGTGTACAATTTGATATATGGTACAGTAATGCTCTCTTACAAGTTACGAATATAACTGCCGAGAAGTAGAAGTGCGTTTATTGTCATATATTAGCCTTATGAGAATAAGTTTTTATACATTTCCTACTTTGTTCAGGCTTTTCACAGGCATAGTTTCCATAGCGTACATATTAAAAATATAAAATTGATCCTGAATTATTTATATAGTTTGCTTCTTCATAATTAACTTCAATGTTTTTAAACGACCGATACATATTTGGTATTTCAATACACTCCGAGATTAATCGGCATATTACAGATAATCACTCGGATATTCTCTGGATATTCTCTTTTCGTCAAACACTTGATTCACTGTCAGATGATGTAACGTCTTGATTTAGTGACGTAATATTCGATTACTTTTGATTGGATAATTCTAATTCAAGTTGTCTTTCATACATTTCCTGCTAAATCAGATTACAGCGATTCGATATTTCATGTAACATCATTACTTTTAAGTTCGTAAAGATAATTTTCGATAAGGGCATATGCATGTCTTTTGTAATTGACAGATCTTTAAAATAGAAAATTTATTATATATGACAGGTCTTTGATTGGATTGCTATTCACTATTTTTGTATCAAGAAATATGTTTGAGATTCAGAAATATAATATAAAGAATTATATTATTCCTTTTTATGAATTGCTACAGAGATCTTTATAATTTCGGACATGGATTTGATTAGATACAAAAATCGATTATTATTAGTGATTCCATTTAAAGTTTCCAGAAAAACACGCTTTAAAAATGTGTTTTTTACATGTAAATAAATTTTTTATATTTTTTTCGGTTCTTAATTCATCAAAAATTTGCTTAAAAATATTCCGAACAATACCCTTTTTCTATGATTTATATAGATGGTTATACTATCTTATGAATTTTAAAATTTTAAATTTGATGTATATAAAATTGATGCACACGCACACATATAAAACAGAACAATAACAGCAAGGCTAATATTTTATATCAGCCCTATTCACTCTAGATGTACTCAAGCCCAAATACTTGTTTCCCTTTATACACATAATTTAATGTTAGCTTGCTCTTTGAAAACTAAGCATCAAATTGAGAATGAGTGTTTTCTATTTTATAAATATTAAAATTACTTATTCTACAAAAGTGTGTTTAGTTGGTAAAATACTTTAGTCAGAAGTTTTATTCTCGCTTTATTCCTTAAAAAATTATAGCTTTTATGAAAAATTTAGCTTTTTTTACCCTAACTTTATAACCCCCTCCTTTCTGGAATCTAGAATAAATTATGATCGTCAATGTAAATATAGCCTGAATTAAATAGATGTAATAGTAAACAACCATATTCTGAAAATTTTGAATACATAAAATTCAACGGTATGTTTCGTTTGGTGTTTTAGAAGTAAAAAAATCCTTTTTTTAGCATGTTTTCGTGAGATAAAAGGAGTTTATGAATAAAATTTCCATGCTGCTTTTATGAGAAGAAAATTAAATCTTTTTGAAAAACTGAATATTTTTTTCCCTCTAGAAGTCAATGACTGGCTAAAATTTTTAAACTCATTTAAAAGTTTAATGTTTGAGTTTGTGTAAATTAGGTAAACATAATTAGTACGAACTTTACTTTCTCATTTTTAACTGAGATTCACTTACTCAAAATGTAAACTATAGCTTGCTTTAATATCGTGTTCACCATTCTGTTATTTTGAAACTCCTATTTCTTTTTAACAAAATATAAAAAATACTTAAAAACAAATTGATGTCCTATTCAAATATTTATTTAATGAATAAACTTATTTTCTATTAATGCATAATTAATTCGCAATTTATTTTAAAATGCATATTTCATTAAAAAAAGGCCTTTATTTCCTTGTAGCCTGTAGCTGTAGTAGGCTATTAGTCATGGCCAGGACATCATAGCCGGCGTTGTTGAACATTGGGTTGTGACGGGGCTTTATTAGTACATTTATTAAAAACCCTCTTGGGATATCTTTGGAGCCAGAATTGCAATACTTTTCAACCAATCCAAAAAGAGAACAAGGTTATGCAGATTAGGAATTGTATATATTGGAGTGCTAGTATTCACGTGGAGTTCTAGAAGCGCTAGGTGAAATTCTAGGAGATGAGTGTTCTAAGAATTCTATGAGTCGATCTTATAGTGCCAGTAAAGTTGATTTCTAAGTGTATTCGAGACTAGAAGATTATCCATTATCCGGATCACGCTGGATCGAAAAATGTATTGACAATATAAGGACTGTAGCTGTTCACTGAGGAAATAGCGGTAAGACAGTTTAGTTTAAACTTTAAAACTAGAGCGGATTCTAGTAAGTTAGGAAATCATCTATAGATATAGATTCTGTGGTTTGTTGCGCTATTTGTTAGAATTACGGTTTGTGTCTCATCACTGCTGATCATAAGCCTCCTAGACTAGTGTTGTTTCGCTAAATATAAATTGAGATCATAATAAACTAATTTTAACCCGTTAAGGACCCTGATCACATATATGTGATTACGCGTTTCTCTCTTCGCGGCCCATGGTATCATATATGTGATTGAACTTTCCCTGCTCGTAGGGCCTTGATTACACCGGTGTGATCTGAGTTTGGAAGGTTTTTATATTAATTTTTGCAGGCACTAGATGGGGGTGCGGGGTTTTTTTCAAATAATGTTTCTTAAGACTTTGAACTTCAATATGTGCTCCGTGTTTTTTAAAATTAGATATAGGTATTTATGACTATAAACAATTGCACATGTTTAGATGTTTCGAGAGAATCGGGCATTTAAAGGTTCTTTATCTATTGATCTGGGGATTTCTGTTTATATTTTGAATAAGTTGGTTTAGTTTTCTAATAGTTTCTATATTCGTATGCAAATGTATAGGATTTTTGTCAATTTTGTTGAAAGTCTATGTATTTTTTTTTATTTAAATGAAAACATTTTATTCAATATTCACAATTGCTTTTTTTTAAATACAGCAGACATTTCTGTACTCCATGTTCAAATATTATCAATGATAATAAATTTTAAATTTCAGCGTATTTGATTGTATTTTAAACTTTATATGAAGTTTTAAGGAAAATTAGGCTTACATGGAAATTCGCCCGGTCCCATGCGTGCGTATCCACTCCGAAAGTACGGGCCAGTGGAAGCGCGTCTTTCTCCTTCCGCTGGTCCTGAAGGGGTTAATTATGGAATGTATTAGTGGTCAATCTTTCATTTCCTCAAACAAAGGTCGCGTGGATGACGAGGAGATGATACCTCCAGCCCACGGGGTATCACAGATTTCGGGTCCTGATGCCATTAAAAACTCCCCATGTAGAAGGACTAGTGTACATTAAATAAAACGCGTTGTACTTAATTCTCGCGTTGGCGAGGTTAGGAAGTTCGAAAAGGGGTTACCTGTTCAGGTATCGTCCTTGTTGCATGGTCAAGGATTAAAATTACGAAATTGCAACGAAGCAGGATTGTTGAGGTCGCTGTTATTTCCGGATCTCTCAAGTGGAAAGGCTGCTTTAAGACGGTATTGACATGCTCGTTGATAAGAGACTCAATAGATCACAGTAAGTGGAAGAGAAACCAAGTTAATCTGCTGATCAATCGAGAGAAAGAGTCCATTGAGTGTATTGGGAGGTCGTAGAGTTTTGAAGCGTCTAGAAGTGTATTGGAGTATCTAAGCATGTAGAAGTATCTCTCTTGCGACTATGAAACTCTGTTGTTCTCCCTTTCGCATCTCATTAAAGATTGAATGTACCACTCCCTTCCAAGACTCACGTGATGCAAATCACTTCTGTTCGTATATATCCGGGATTACCATTCGGCTATTGGTTCTAGTCTTTCCTCGTACGGTGGACTTTGAAACCGAAGATTGACGTGGGACTACGCCTCTCTGTCCAATGGATAAAGGGATGTCAATTGTTGACTTGCCTTAGAACATTAGTGTCGGATTGTCAAGTCTGGGATATTTTCCCACACGAAACTGCGTGACAGTTCAGACGTCATTACCCTAACAGGAAGTGCGACTTTATTAAACATTCATTCATTCATATTATTTGACAAATAATTTTTATTATTGTTATCCAATCCTTGAGCTCAGATTAATTGGTTGATTACTTTTTAATTCCAGGATTGAGTTATGATGAGGGTATGATGGGAAGTATGATGGTGAAGGACCCTATAATTTTGAGCTTCTGCCAATTGACGAAAACCACACCTGAACAGGCATCCTATTCTTCAAAATTCCCTACCATGCATATGGGAAAACAATATGATCAGTTAGAGAGAGCTTTAGTGTTTATCAGCTCTTCTAGACAGTAGACTTTTAGCGATGTTAAAACCCGAACTCTCAACTTGACAGAAGCAACGCTGGTAATGTGTTTATAGTCTTGGCCACTTAGCTTTCGCGAATTAAACGAGCTTAGAAGGCATGGTAACTATTTTTTTTCTTGAAGATACCAGTCCGGTTGGAAAATGTGACATATACAAACGAAAGAACAAGGTGTTAACTATATGTGTGGACAATGAATAGTACTGAAATATTGTAACGCACTAATTAATTACGGTAGTATACAAGGTAATATGGGCTTCACGGTGCAAAAGAATGACAACACAGAACACATAAAGTTGGCATGACAAACCTGGGCTTAAAGATCCTCAATGTAGTCCCCTGTTGCTGTCACCACAACGATATGGGAGGCGCTGAATAGCATCAGCATCGGCATTTGCCGCACCTCGTTGCCCATCACTGGTTGACACACTTCCTTGCTGAAACTTCCCTACCCACCGTGGTACTGTACGGTATGGTAAGGTATTATTCCCCCCAAAGGGCTTCCACTAATTCCCTGTAACATTACATCGCATTTCTCCGTAGGAGAACGGCAATTTTGATGTAAGCGCGCTGCTCAACACGGGTTACTTCCATCTCACACGACACTCACCAACTGATTTCACAGCCCTCGCTTTCCTACTATCAGCTATCGCAGAGCCATCTGTTGTTCTGCATACACACTATGTCTGCAGAACTTCCACACGACACATATACGTTTGTGATCCGTTCACATATCTACAAAAAAAAATAGTTGCCATGACTTATGCCCCAACCCTCGTATATAGATCTATAACAGCATAATTCCTGTTCCAGCTTATAAATCATCTCTAAATTTTTGTATTCCGGCTATTTTTCGCCTAGTGGAATAGAGTATATGTGTCATAATAATTGGTTATTGTAAAATGAACAAGAAATGCTAATGTTTATTTTAATAAATGCTGTGCTAAATTTATTTTCATAGATGTCTTCAAGTATCAACCAGAACAGCATAATAAATATACCTTTTTCCTGTAAAATATAAAGCAAATATTTGCAATAAATATTTAAATCAACACTACTAAAAAGTATCAAAATACATTGTTTAGAGGCATTTAAAACTGCTTATTTATTAACTTTTTTATATTTACAAAGAAAATGTACATTTGGACAACATAGTTTTCTTTCATCAAAAAGCCTTAAAAAGTGTCCTGAGCTAAAGGTCATTGGAGAAGACAGATCAAAGCAACTGGGACTGATTAGAAAGAATTATTTTCCTGGATACTATTTTTTCTTTAAAAACAAAAACAAATTATTAACTGAAGAGCTTAGATTTTTTCTTCTATTTAGTGTGACTGATACTTCTCTCTTATCATCAGCGTTTGTCAAGTGTTTTTTTTCTTTCAGTTTTTTACAAAAGAAAACGAATTTTTGAGAAAAAAATTGGACATAGTCATTACTATCCATAAGAGATCATAGAAAATGGAGTAAATCTAAAAAGAAAAAGCAACCCAGTAAATATCATGTCGCTGAAATCTTGATATGTGTTTATCTCGAATCGAAGTTTCAAAAAGTATTCCAAAATCTCACTGTTTTCGTTTTAACTTTGGAAAATGGTTGAACTTAAACACTTTATTTGGAATTTAAGCATGCCCTTTCTAAACTTGAGTACTTGAACTGTATCTTTGCTTATGTACTTTTGTAATGATCAAAGAGTAGCTTTTTATATACGGTTGAATTCGGCGTACAACGAGCACCACTGTATAATGTGCATCACTACTTTCAAGCTACATATTTTTAATTTTTAGGTTTATTTATCGTATAATGCCCATTTTTTTTTACGAAGAGCCTAAAATGTATTTGTTCAGTTATCTTATGCTTTTAAGTCATTTACTCGAGGTATTACATTCCCAGCTTATAAAAGAAATATTATTCTTTTAGAACTACAATCCTTAAAGTTCATTTATGTGTGATTTCCTTTAAATAAACAGTATTTCGATCTCCGTGGAGTTCCAATGTTTTTATGTCCATCTATATTTTTATGTATAACGGGTGTTTCTAAAAGAATTTTGGAGTTTCAACGCTTTTTGTAGCAGTGTTTCTTAAACTGTGAGGTTCATAGGGACGTGATAACTGTATGGGGGGAGAGCCTATTGAAAAATCGAAAACAAAAGATTATTAAAAAAATTATTAATTTACTGAAATTAAACAAACAAAATGCTTTCTGATATAATAAATTATAAAATACACATTTACACGGATGTAATACACTTATAAATGTATCCATACAGTACAATGTATTTTATTATTAATTTAACAATACTAAGTTAAGAACAAATGTGGTAATTAACAATAACCCCATGGGCTTGTATTAACACTTAATTTGATAATTTGTATGGTTTATAATTAATTCCTTAACTGCCGATTAAAAATCACGTGATTCGCTCCCCAATGCCACCGTTTACTACGTAGACGCGCGTAATTAGATGTGTGTTTTGGGGGGAAGGGGGAAGAGGAATAAATAAGCAAATCCTCTGAAATAAGTAAATCCTTCGCAAACACTATCAAGGTCCTTTTATTGCATTCAAAGCCTTCGAAATAATTTTATGGATAGTAGTGCTCAGAAAAGATCGTACTTCGGAAAGACGTATATATACGCCCAGAAAATTAATGCTTTGGCTGAGTGAGGCGTTTATATACGTCGGTGGCACATAAGAGATTAAATTCGTATTGTATATTTAGTGCCAATGTATAGTATTATTTGATTCAATACATTGTTATTTTATGGAGGGGGGGCGATGAAAATGATGATTGAATATTGGGTCACGAATATTGAAAATTTGAGAAGCACAACTTTATAGTATAAAACATTAGTATCACTCATACATCGAATGAAAGAGCAACTGAAGCAATTTTGTTTGCCGACATGTTTGCGCGCACGCGTGGAATGCATGCTAATTTTCCCCCTTTCTCGTCGATCAGCACGCTGGTAGAAAAATGACAATTCATGAACAGAAATCATTTTGTGTTCTCCAGTTAGCAAACAGAATCTAGTATTAATGTGCACCGAGCGTTTCGTATTTAGTTCAGTTGTCAACTTCCAAACGATAATAACATTCGTACGTAGTATTCTCAGTTCGAAACAACTGGCTGTCTTTATAAAGGGAAAATACGGGATGTCCAAGGCTTAGCGAAGAGAGTGCTGCTCGAGTGAGAAGCTTATTCTTGTGTAACCCAAAGAAATCAAATCGACACGTAAGTCGTGAAATGGCAATGCCAGCGACGACTATTTGGCAAGTTTTACGCAAACGCTTTGAACTACGTCCTTATCGTCTGCAGTTGCTACAAGTTCTAAAACAGACAGACTACGGTTTACGCGCCAAATTCGCAAACGACATGTTAAGGCATGCTAATGAAAATTTTATGGAATAAGTCGTGATCAGTGATGAATCAAAGTTTATCCCAGTGGAGATGGGAACACTCATAATACACGCATCTGGAGCTTAGAAAATCCTCACGAGCTGGAATTGCGACGAGACTCATCTAAATTGAATGTTATTGTGCCATACCTCGGCGGAAAGTGTATCTTACTTCCGTTTTCCGAGAACCAACTCTAACTGGTTCTACTTACCTTGAGGTTCTACTACTATGGTAATTTCCAGAAGTGGAAGAAAGTGAACCAGATAACTTCATTTGGCAGCAAGATGGTGCACCGCCACACTGGCATCTCTCAGTAATCGATTGGATAAACATCACTGTACCCAACCAATGGATTGGCTGTAACGGGCTTCCCAATAAAGCTTGTTTCGTGTGGCCTTCATGTCTACCCGATCTGGTGCCGGGTAATTTTTATCTGTAGGGGCTCATAAAGGATTGTGTGCACGTTCCTTCGCTACCAGCTGATCTTGCAGACTTAAGACACAGGATTGAAGCAGCTATTGCAAGAATTTCCTCAGACATAATGATAAAAATTTGGGATGAACTCGCCTATCGATTTAAAGTGTACCGTGTGACGAATGGGACTCACATTGAACATTTGTAAAGTTGTAGATAAAACAGTTTCAGTACTCTTTCCTTTAATGTATGAATTGTACTTGTATGTTATATGTAATAAATACTATAAAGCGTTAAAACTCCGATATATATATATATATATATATATATATATATATGTAGTCCAATATAAAAAATTTAATATATAATTATATACATATACATACTCATATATATAAAATTTATACATATATATACATATACATACACACATATATATAAATTTATACATATATATACATATACATACACATATATATAAAAATTTATACATATATATACATATACATACACATATATATAAAAATTTATACATATATATACGTATACATACACATATATATAAAAATTTATACATATATATACATATACACAAATATATAAACGAAAATATAAAAATAAACATATAGTTATATATCTAAGATTACTAAAATTAGGAAAAAGGCACAGTAGTATAATGACAAATTCCTGGCCTTAGGAACCAGGATTGCAGGTTTAAACAAATTTTGTGGCCAGCCAACCTTCACCTGTAATTTGTCATACTATGTACCAAGAGGAAAGGAAAGAATTATATATGTAGAATTTAAATATTAAAAAATCATTAAACTAAATAACATATGAACAAAAACATAACCTACTAATTCGGAGTGTAAACGATGGCCAAGAGTGCATCAACAAGTAACGTGTTCCCGACAAATACGAGGGGTGAGAGCAAAACCGCATAAAATTAATTGTGATACGATATAAAGAAAATTATATATATATATATATATATATATATATATATATATATATATATATATTTACTTTTAAGAAATCATAAAAATAATAATCATATAAAAATTAGTGTAAAATATAAAAGAGAACTGAAAAAATATATATTAAAAAACTTTAATAAGCATGTGCTGCCATCTATTTAATAATTGTAGAATAAATTAGATATTTTATAAATTTAAAAAAAACATTACAAAACATAACAGTAAATAATTACAGTAATACAAATTGTATCATTAAAAACCATTATAAATATAATTACTAAGAAAGTTAGCAGGATATCCATGTTCAATACAGTGATTAAAATTTTTTTTTAAGATTTAAAAAAATATTAGCTTTATCACTAACTAATACATTATTGCGATAAATATAGTTAAAAATAATATTTCTATATATACATGTTGATAAATTAGAATTCCAGTAAGGCACTTTGATGATATTAAAATTAAAGGCATCTCTTTTATCATAAATATTACTATGTAGTTTCAAATCCTTAATATACAGTGTTACATCTAGGTAATTTGTTTTGATTGGATTATTATTTATTTTAATTAAGTTTAAGTAAGACGGATAAAAATTAATAATGGGATTTAAGTTATCATTTTTACCAAAAATAATTAAATCATCAATATATCTAAAAATGTAGTAGTAATTATTAATAATATAATTATATTCATAAAAATGTAAATAAAGATTAGCCAAACTATTACAAGCTGGGCCCCCTTGTAAGAGTCCTTTCTCTTGTTTATATAAAGAACCATTAAAATTGATGTAATTTTCTTTTAAGACAAAATCTATGAGTGTTTTAAATTTGTTAAAATTAATATTAAGGTTATACATACTGTGGTTTTCTAAAATTACTTTAATAATATCATATATATCAATGGAATTGAAAAGATCTTCAAAGTCATAACTATGAACTGAATAACTATTTTTATTATTAAAAAATCTATAGTCTTTACTATTTTTAATTATAGCTTTATTACATTCCTTTTTAATGAAGTTTTGTATAATATTATGAAGTAATTTGCCTGCAGTAGTAATATATGTTCTAAAACCATTTGTCACCGGACTTTTATGGAATTTTGGAGTTAAAAATATATATGGATACTTTTAATTTTAGGAATACAATAACCTAATTTTTTATAAATAGCAATAATACGATTACTAATTTCATTATGTGACAAATCTAATTTTTAAAAAGATCCATTATCCAAAGAAAGTAATCATAAAGAATATTATAATATAAATATTTACAAATCACAGCATAGTTACCAGATACTTTATCAATGTAAACTATGATAAAATTCTTTTGTAATTCATAAAATTTCTGTTTTATATCTTTAAAAGTAGTTTCATATTGAGAATGGTAACTAAAATTCATAAGGTCTTTTAAAATATTGTACTTATACTCATCAAATGCTCAATAGGTAGTCCAAATCTAATTGCAGATTTTGTAATAAAATTATCTATATCTTTAATAATTTGTTTTTTAACAGTATTGTTGTTATTAGAAACATTTAATCTAAAACTAGTGCCTTTACTCATTATATCTTTTAAAATATTATCATTGATTATGTCTAAGTTGCCAGTAACTACATGTTTATGATGAACATCAATAAAGTTATTATAGTTTTTACATAAACAATCTTCTATATTAATAGAGGGCAAACTATTGTTGTAATTAGATAAATCTGCCCATCGTTTTGTTACATTTAAATGCTTTCTTTACAACCACCTTCCTAACCGGAAAAAGTGACAAATGTCTATTAAATACAAAGTGTATTTTTTCCAGGTATAGAAGTTAAGGTTGCCATTACTTTCCAAGATGGCGACCGATTTAACAGCTGTCAAGTGATTTATTCTCAGTTTGATTTGGCAATTCATCATGAATAGATTCACGGCTGAACAACGCTTTCAAATTGTGCAATTTTATTTCGAAAATAATGGTCGCGATTTTCATAAGCGAATTTTGTTTAGGGATGAAGCGCACTTCTGGTTGAATGGCTACGTCAACAAACAAAACTGCCGCATTTGGAGTGAAGCTAATCCACAAGTGTATGTCGAAACACCGTTACATCCAGAAAAACTGACTGTTTGGTGCGCTTTATCGGCTGGTGGAAAGATTCTTCAAAAACGATGAAGGCCACAACGTTACAGTCGATGGTGATCGGTATAGAGCCATGATTGCTAACTTTTTCATTCCTGAATTGAACAATCATGATGTCCAGGAGCTGTGGTTCCAACAAGACGGCGCAACATGTCACACAGCTCGTGCCACAATCGATTTATTGAAATACACGTTTGGTGACCGCCTAATTTCACGTTTCGGTCCTGTGAATTGGCCTACAAGATCTTGTGATTTAACACCGCTAGACTATTTTCTGTGGGGCTATGTAAAGTCATTTGTCTATGCGGATAAGCCACAAACGCTTGACCATTTGGAAGGCAACATTCGCCGTGTTATTGCCGATATACGGCCCCAAATGTTGGAAAAAGTCATCGAAAATTGGACGGCCAGATTGGACTGCATCCGAGCCAGCCGTGGCAGTCATATGCCACAAATCATACTTAAAATGTAATGCCACAAGATTATCTTTCGAATAAAAAAAAATCATGTCAATAAAATAATACATCGTTGTTTTATTGCAATTTAAAGTTCTATACCTCTCAAAAAACACTCTTTACATTAGAAAAGTTAATTTTGTCAAAAGTTTTATTCATGAATAATAAAGTGCAGTACTCTGTAATAGGTTCATTAATTTTCTCAACATTAATATTGAATTTATTAACTAGATAGTTAAGAATGTCTTTAATAATGTGAACTGCATGACAAATCTTTAAGGAATCATTATTTAAGGTTTCATATAACAATGCAATTTCATGTTTATTAAGACCAAACATGAAGTATTTGATCTTCTTGATATTAAAGTTTTTTTCAAAATCATCAATGAGAACTCTAATATTGTTATTTAATGAATTTTTATCTCTATTTTTCCTTTTAGTTCTATTACTTCTAGATTTTCTTTTAGAATTATTGTTCACTTTATTGACATTATAAAAAAATTCTTTATTATTATTCTGTAACATTATTGCAAAGTAGTTTTAGCAAAATACAAAACATTAAGGCCATATGGATAGATTGTATTAAAACTCCTAATAAAGTGAAACATTAGGAGTTAGAACTCCTAACATTTTTGAAATCATGCATATGAAAGTGTCTAAGTTCAATTTTATTAGAATTATTGGAATTATTAAAGAGTTTAACATCATGTCTATGCTGATTAATCCTTAAGTTAATAGTATTTGAGGTCTGTCCAATATATTTATATTGACATACTTTACAATTTAAAAGATAAATAGAATTAAAGGTTTTACAAAGGTTAAATTTAGAATCACAATCATATTGTTCCATATTTATTATAGTACATGTCTTACATCTACTATCTCTACATTTATTGAATTTTAACTTAAGACTATTATAAGATTGAGTGTTATCAAAATTATAAGAAAATAAATTATCATTAATTCCATGTATAGCAGGACTCTTAATGTAACATTTATTAATATTTTGAGAAATGTGATTACTAAAATCTAACAAGTTTTGTTTATAATGATTATGATGGCCATTAATGAATTTTTTGTTCCAACAAATTCTAGTCTTGAATAGTTTAATATTAGAATTACTATTACAAATATTTATTTCTTTAACAGAACTCAGTTCCTTTTCAAAATTGTTATTGGAGAAAGAGGGAGAGTTATAAAATTCCCTCATCCTAATAACTAACAAGTCAAAATAGATAGATATTTCTGTAATGAATCCAGAAATTGATACCCAGTCAAAAGAGAGTGTGCCAAAACAAAACAGAAACAAGTTAATTCTTAAAAAAACAAACTTGAAAGTAAGCTCTTAAAATTAAGCTATGCTCAAAAAAACCAAAACTAAGAAAAGGCTTAAAACACAGCCATCCACCACACAAAAATCAGCAAAACAGAAACAAGTTAATTCTTAAAAAAACAAACTTGAAGGTAAGCTCTTAAAATTAAGAGAAAGCTATGCTCATAACTAAAACCAAAGCTAAGAAAAGGCTTAAAAGACAGCCATCCACCACACAAAAATCAGCAAAACAGAAACAAGTTAATTTTTAAAAAAACAAACTTGAAGGTAAGCTCTTAAAAGTAAGAGAAAGCTATGCTCAAAACTAAAACCAAAGCTAAGAAAAGGCTCAAAAGACAGCCAACCACCACACAAAAAACAACAGAAGGATACAAATAGGTAATATTATAACGATGCTGTACTTACCTAATCAGTACACCACCGAGCAAAGATCAGCTATAAACTAACCTAATTACCAGTCGCTAATACAAATTGTACCAAAATCATAAAGTAGATAAATGTTAAGGAAAAATGAGTGCATTGCTAAGTAGACATAACCACCAACACCTCAAAATACCAAAAATCAATACAAACAAATATGTATTACATGATAGAACATGATATTACATAAATAAAAATGATAATATAAAAAGATAATATAAATATATATATATATAAGTAAAAAATAAAGCTAAAAAACTAGAATATACTAAAAAAAAAGAATAAAAACATATAAGTACAAATTAATGCACTAAAAACCATAAAAATACAAAAATAATAAAAAGAAGTAAAACAATTCTTGAATATGAAATCAAAGAGTTAAAAAACATTGATATAATAGAAAAGTAAAAGAGTATATACAATAGCCAAAATTAGAATCTGTTAAGAAATCATAATTAGGCTATAAGCGTAATTGCTTACAATAATGAAAAACAGCAGTAATTCATAAATTTCTTCTATATTTAGGCGCAATGCAGCCAAGAATATAAAACTAAATATAGTCCAATATAAAAATTTCAATATAAAATTATATACATATACATACACATATATATAAAATTTATACATATATATACATATACACAAATATATAAATGAAAATATAAAAATAAACATATAGTTATATACCTAAGTTAACTAAAATTAGGAAGAAGGCACAGTAGTATAATGACAAATTCCTGGCCTTAGGAACCAGGATTGCAGGTTTAAACAAGTTTTGCGGCCAGCCAACCTTCACCTGTAATTTGTCATACTATGTACCAAGAGGAAAGGAAAGAGTTATAAATGTATAATTAAATATTAAAAATCATAAAACTAAATAACATATGAACAAAAACATAACCTACTAATTCGGAGTGTAAACGATGGCCAAGAGTGCATCAACAAGTAACGTGTTCCCGCCAAATACGAGGGGTGAGAGCAGAACCGCATGAAATTAATTGCGATACGATATTAAGAATATATATATATATATTCTTTTAGAAACACCCGGTGTTTTTAAAGCTCATTATTATACCCGACGTATAATGAGCACCACTTGTAAATTTCGATGTTATATTTTATGTTAAAAGTGCTCGTTATAATCTGGATTTTGCGGAGCTTTGATATGTTAGCTACAGTAATTTTTAGATTAACTTATTTCCAGAATTCTTACTTGTGTAGAAAAGATGATGTAGTACATTTAATTTAATTAACGCGGTTCATTAAGTTTTAATATTTTCTCACTGCCTATGTTCATTTTTTCACATATTGGTATCATTGTGTAAAATATTGAAATTTCAAATTTTATAAAAAAATATACTTTAAACATTTTTGAGGTATGAGGTTACTCTAATGTTAAATATGTGCCTAAAACATCCCCAGTAATATTTTCGATTTAACACTTCTCAAATTTTTCTGGACCTAAGAACGTTTCTAAGCATTAATGGTTGTAAAAATGTAGCAAAAATAACGATAAACATATAGAAAAGTACTTTTACAAATTTAGTTAATTTTATAATGGATATTTAAGTACAGTGAAAATCGTTTAACGCGAAATTGAAGAGCCTGAAATAATTTTCGTGTTAAAGAATATTGTAAAAAAACCCCTATATCATATACATAACAAAAAATTTGTTTATTAAAATACATTTTATTTACATTGATATGTATAAGTAAAAATACATAAAAATAATCACAGAAACTAAAATATTCACAAGATCTGAATGAAATTTAATACAAAATTTAGCAAAAACAAAATATTAACAGCCTTCTGTTTTCTTCTTCAGTTTTCCATCAACGGCATTAGGATCCTCCATTTTCATTTTAAGCAAAATGGACGTTTGCTTTCTCCCAGCGCTCTTTGCAATTGTAAACGTAATCAAATTCTTATAAAATAAAATTAAAAAGAAAAGAAACTTCGAGTCACACTGACTGGATTTTACTCACAGTGTGATGTACTCGCCATGACACTCCAAAGTCGACTGATGAGAAATGAGATGTTGTGTGCTGTTTGTAGAAGTGGAGGTTGAAAGTAACTTAGATAAACAAAGTTGGTTACTATCACTGGTTATTCGGAGTGTATTTCAAAGTCAAGTTAGCCTCCTTTCCACTAAAAATGTGAAACCACCTCTCTTTCATTTCACACTACTCTTAAAACTCATCAATATAGGCTGGTGTTTTCCGTTTTTTGTTCACTTTCAGAAAAGAAATTTTTAAGTGTCAAGTAATTTTTGTTTCGAGTTTTAAAAGAAAAAAAATGAATGAAATACGTAGTAACTTGTTGGGCCTGTTTTGTTATTTCGCGTTAACCCATATTTCGTCATAAGGGGTTTTACGTTAAACGTATTTCACCGTTTTATACTTACAATGTCACTTTCAATAATTTTATATACATGGAATTTGTTAGATATTTAAATGCTTTTAATCCTTAGAACACTCCTTCTAGATTCGAAAAGAAAGTGCTCTCCACCATGTATTTCAAATTTGTTGAAGTTCCCTCTTTTTAATCAATTATTGACACCACCAAGTTTCATCAAACAATGACATCTTGATAACGTAATACTTGTCTACTGAAAATTAAGATATTATAATAAAAATCTTTGCTATTTAGAATGTAAGAGCTAAAGCACAAGCGCTGTACCTTCAAGAGTTCGGTCTATTGTAACTGATGCTTATGGTGTTTAGGAAGCAATTATAATGAGAAGAAAATCATCGTAGTAGAGCTTTAAAATAAGCCCATATTTTAAAATATGTCTTACTACTGAAATATAGACTGTCCATCCTGTAAAGTTTAAAAAGAATAAGAATCAATTAAAAGTAGTCAATTTGGAAATAAATATATGTGATCTATTCAAAAGCAAATATTGTCAATAATAAAATCTTTATAGTTACCCTACATACTACAATTTTTTTTTAAATATATATATGCCGGGCCCCAGGCCTGCTGGTAAAATGAGGAGGGCATCATCTCTATAATAAAGTCTTTTTTTTTTGCTTCAATCACATAAAATCCAACATGGCGACCCTTTGGCACGCAATCGAGTAGAACAATAGGCAACAATTCGGCGAGGAGTCACCATCTAAGCATTTTCGGTTATGCGTTCTCCTTCGTCATAGGCATTGAATAGGCGTTTTCTTTTGGGCGTCTGGACTGTAAACAGTCCTCAATCCCACATCGTGAGAGTCTATGATGCTGGGCATGGCAAAAGTGGTGTTTTCCATTCTGCTGAGTGGCATGATGGCGATTGGTCGAGCGATGGAATCCGGGAGGCGTGGCTATGGTTCTTCATCTGGGTGGAAAGTTTTTGAATTTTTTGGCTTGGCTGAGAGCTAAGATATTGCTTTCTGATCTCCTTCGTCAGCGCTCGCTCCATGTTTAAATAGGCTTATTCACCCACAAATCCTTACGTCATGGTAAAGAGTTCGCTCTATTTTCATTTATTACTTACTTAATTTTGAAGCTAACATTTTCAAACCTGACATATATACTTTTAGTAACATTAAAAATAGTTAAATCGACTAAAAAATTTGCTTATGAAAAATCAGTATAATTCTAAGAAAACTTACAAATTTGTAATATAATTTTATAATTTGTTCTAAATTTGTAAAATGAATATGATGTATTTTCTTTTTTCTTTCTATAGAAACTTTGAAATTAAATTCTCAGTTTTACCCACTTTGAATCCGGAAAACTCCAAATAACGTTAATCTTTCAGATAGTATATTTTGCGGGGTTTTTTATATATAAATTGAACTAACTTCAAATATTTTTATTGAAAATTCAAATTTAAAAGTTTTAAATCTCAAGGAAGGTTTTCTGGCTTACTTTTTTTCACTTTCTTCAAGCCAATCCGATTATAAAACTCCTCTGTAGAAAAAGTCAACAACGATACATGGGTGGATTACGCAGTGAAAAATAAGAAAATCCCTAAGCATTTGAGATTGAATGCTGTGGCTTCTCCAGTGTAAGCGATTTTACAAAATGAAAAAGTTTTTAAGAACTTTGAAAAAACTTGGCTCAAATCGTGAATTATATTTTACCTAAGGCACTGTAAATATATACAAAAAGGCAGATGCTTTTTTTTTTTTATGGAGATACATTTTTTTATATATTTCTGTTTATTATTTTGTTAATTTTATGAAGTAAAATACAATAAATTAATATTTTTTTTCATTGTCCTGATCAGGATCATCAGGATTTCCCATTTCCAGATTTGGTGATTATTTCCAGATTAGGTGACTAAAGGATCATGTTACAACCTTAAAGTAAAAAAAAAAGATTAATTCAACAATTAATACATGATAGTTTTCTAATCGGAAAAAAACCTCTTTTACTGTAGATTGAACTAAAAAATAAAAAAATAATAATTTAGAGTTTAAAAAAACGAAAAAACACGCTTTTATAGTTAATCGAACTAAAAAGTAAAAATTAATTCTTAATATAAGAACAAAATTATAAATGAGAAAAAATGTATGCCATTATGGTAAAAGCGTGGGGTGTTTTCTACTACATTTTACTCTAACTCTGCATTTCGAAATATTCGGAATAGAGCTAGTAAGAGCTTATAGCAATTAATATCGAGTACCTCACGCTTTTGCCACAATGTCATAAATTTTCTAGTTAATCATTTTTTTCTTATTTTAAGAGTATTTTTGTTTTTACTTTTTAGTTCGATGAACTATAAAAGAGTATTTTTCAGTTTTTTGAAACTATAATTTATTTTTGTATTAAAAGAAATATAATGCCCATAAAACTAGTTTTAAATTTTTCTTCAGTACAGTTAAGTTTTATTTATTCCAAATCTACATTTGTAACATGTCAATATTTTCAAACCGGATACTTAATAAGTGAGATTGAGACTGACATATCTTTGAACTGTTACTGATATAGCTTCTTTCAAACCTTGGTTCCAAGTCCTAGTGCCCTTAAAGGGCTGATGCACGTTAAAACTATCGAGGGTCAAAGTCCTTACTAAATGAGAGGATTCGCCGACTCAGGTGACTTGAACTTGGTTCACAGGTATTATGTGCATCGTCAATAGCTATTATGTTACTCATAAATACGTCATTGATAAACAATCAATTAATCAACCAAATCTGCAAATAAAATTAAACTTACGCTTATTTATGCACGATCAATAATAAAAAATAATGAGATTTATGCATTTTAGTAAGTACTCTTACATTTTACATTTTTGTTCAGTTTTTAGATCGGAGCTCATTGTGCTATCAGAAGTGGTTTTCAGTTTGCATGTGAAAACAAGGTTCAGTTTCAAGACGTTTGGATTCTGACTGACCGCCGTGTTCAATACAACATCTATCCAATTGTACATCTATAGGGGACTTGACTAGCCTTGATATTCTTAATGTTTTTGGTCGGATTTCTTCTAATCATCGTCAGGGTCAGAAGATATTTCCTGAGTGCCACTGGTTTTCTTCTGCGCTGGTCTCCTCTGCCCACATCTTGGCTTGTTTGTATTTTAAAAAAGACAAGGTCCCCTTCTGAACCCTCTTCTACGTTTACAATTTCCAGAATTTTTTTGGATTCATGGAGATTATCTAGCATTGCTATACAATCTGGGATTAATGAAACAACAACAAGATCACGTTCTAAGCATTACGCATTTCATGTCTTATAAATAAAAAATGTACTGTGAGACCTAATTTTTCTTCTGAATTGAAAAGGATTTAGCTTTAAGAAATGTATTTTTTAACGGTGTGTGGTTAAAAATGTGTTGATGTAAAGGAACATTATTATACCTTTTATGCTTATATAGTATTGGAATTGTATCTCAACTTGTTGACTCGCTGATTTTGGCAAAAAATCTTGTTGAATCTCTTTCATATGATCTGATGATCTTTTTTAATCGTTTGAATTTTAAAATTTCCTCAATTATGTTCCAAACACAAAGGGGAGTGAGTGAATTTTATGTTTTATGGCGCAAGAAAACACAAAGGGGAATTTCGAAACTTCTGAGGGTGGTTGGCTATGTGACATGCTCTCTTAATTTTATTTATTACCTTTAAGTTCGGCACTCTAATTGCTAGCCCATTGCAGATGTATAAAAATGAGTCGGTGAATTCCTAAGACACATCTTACAATTTTCACTATGAATTCGAGGCATAAGATGGCGGATCTAGAAAGACACTGGTTGGATACTATCTCTTTCTCTTTCAAAAATAATTAAAAGTATTATACTTAATTTGAAATCTAAAAAAATTGCATTAATATATTCTATGCTGCTGTAATACTAATTTTCAAGAATATAAGATATTCTCATGGTTTTTAATGGTTATTTTTACTATCATTCTCATTCTTTCTCAAAGTTGCTTTAACGATAAAGAATGACAAAAAAGAACCACCATCATATAGTAAATATTAATAGTATATATATGTATAGGAATGAGATATTATATATATTCGAACTCCTGTATTTTGATCAATATCCAATCATCACTTCCTGAAAAGTGATAAAAATTATATAATAACTGAATGAATGAAAATAGCTTTCTACCATTAATATCATAACATCCTTCCACCTTTAAAAGAATTTGATATCTATAAACCCCTTCTCAATTGTTTATTTTCCTTTCCAGCAATAGAAATAACCGTTATTATGACTTAAAGTATGTGACGAATCTGTACGGAACCTTTCCACTAATCTTCTTAGGCGTCTTTTTGGGGAATATAAATTCGCGTTGATTTCCAATCAACTCCAAAAAGATGTACGGGATATTTAAATTAGATAAGTCGAGCGTTGCGAGATAGCAAGAGAGATGATGGAAGGCTATATTGAGCCAGCAACTTTAAACGCATTACTAGAAGATTCAAGGAAATTAGATTTGTGAAGAAGTCGTGCTGCGAGACGTTCCAGAAAGCTGATATAAGCCAGCGGTAAATATAATTTACGTACGCTTAAAATAAGCGTCAGTTTAAGCCACTTAGTTAAAGTTAATGGAAGTTAAGAATTCGACTACGTGTATTTCTCAGATGTCCTACTTGAGCTTTAGTATTAATTAATTGCATTCTTAGTAATTTAATTTAATATAAAGGCAAATCCCTTTAAGTGACGTAACATTATATTATTATATGTTATCAGAGATTTTTTGAGAAAAAAGTATAATAATAAATAAATATTATTATTATTCAAAATGGCTCTTAGTGGTTCTTTGCCTCAAATTAATCTTGGTGTTCAAGGTGTTACCCAGGAGGGTCATCACAAGTACATGTAACTAAACAGCTGTACATCGTTCCTTTTTGTGTTTGGATATTTTATGTGGATTTCTGCAAGTGCTTCATAGAATGATTTAATGGGGCATTTGAGCTTGTAAGAGGATATCCTGTATTCAAAGTTTAAATTTCTCTTTTTTTCCGTAAAATAGATCTGCTTCACGCTAACTCTTCTCCAATACCAAAACAGTTAGTTATGTAATTTTATTTTTTAAAAAAAAATAATCAAGAACATAAATATCAAAGTCATTTTATATGTACATTTATCTTAAAATTTTAAAACCCTTTAAGATTTTTCGAATTGAATAGTTACATATGCAAGAAAAACATACATAAAATACAAATTTTAAGAGAACATTCAACTAAACCACTTTTTCTCATGATAAGTTTAACATTTGAGAAATTAAACACAGGTTTTAAATTAAAAAAAATCATTCCTTTTGTAATATTTGCAGTTCTAGACAAGTATTTTTTAAGAATAACATTTAATTTATACTTTAATGTTTTGATTCGATTTATTGTAAATCTGTTTTTGAATATGCTTGGAAAAATATTTTGTTAATTTCACCACAAAAACTCAAAGTCAGTGTTTTTGTAATTCTTTAGAAAACGTAATTCTATGAGATGTTAGCATTAAAATATAGAGTAATATAGAATATATATATCTCTCTCTAACTATTCTTACTCTAAATTTATCAATTTAGTGTGTATTTATCCTTTCAAAATATAAAAATCCTTGAATTTGATGTAATGATTATATTAATTCAATCAAAAAGAATAATTTAAATATTTTATGATTTACTGGGAAGGAAAATTGAGGTGGTAATTCATATTTTGTTAATAATTTGATTTTAATATTTAACTTTTTTAGTGTTTTTTTTTCTCTTTTTTTTTTGTCCAACATAATGTATATATATATATATACATGTTTGTATTTTTTTAAAAAAAAACTATCACTGAACTTTTTCATGATTGAACAAGATGGCTTTTAATCAAATGTGGCATTGCAGAATTTATATTTTTTTTTTTCAAAAAGCCCGTGACAGTATAAATAGGTTCATAAAATAACTGAGCTAAGTAATTTTTCAACATACCGTATTTACTCTAATATAAGTCGCACATTTTCTTTCCAATTTTAATGCTACAGATGCAGCTTAGAATCGAAATGAAAAAATGCATTAGATGTAACAATTAAATCAATTACAGATACATGTAAATATTTGAAATTTTATAATATATTGATCCTTAGTTATCTTTTAAAATTTATTTTAATTTCGTAAAAATGAATATATCAGACATTTTATATAATTTTTCATTTTTCCCAAATTTTGTTGAGAATTTGGGGTGCGCCATAGAATTAATGGCGGCTTAGATTCGAATAATCACGACAATACGTGGATTTATTAGTTATTTGTATCACAGAAAATAGTTTTCTAAAATCACTTTATTTTATGATTTTATTTTTATTAATTTGAATAAATCGATTCTAAGCCATTTTTGTATATTTTGCATAACTTATATACGAACAAGTATTATATAATATAACTAATTCCAACTTAGGTCAATAAAGAAAACTTTTACTTTAGTTACTTTTTTTATTAAATAGTTACAGTTAATATAGATATGTAAAGGGTGTTTTTTTAAAAATATAGAACTATAAAATGCAATAAAACAACGATGTATTATTCGATTAACATGATTTTTTTTATTCGAAAGATAATCTTGTGGCATTACATTTTAAATATGATTTCTGGCATACGACTGCCACGGATGGCTCGGATGTAGTCCAATCTGGACGTCCAATTTTCGATGATTTTTCCAACATTTGTGGCCGTATATCGGCAATAACACGGCGAATGTTGTCTTCCAAATGGTCAAGCGTTTGTGGCTTATCCGCATAGACGAATGACTTTACATAGCTCCACAGAAAATAGTCTAGCGGTGTTAAATCACAAGATCTTGGAGGCCGATTCACAGGTCCAAAACGTGAAATTAGGTGGTCACCAAACGTGACTTTCAATAAATAGATTGTGGCACGAGCTGTGTGACATGTTGCGCCGTCTTGTTAAAAGCACAGCTCCTGGACATCATGATTGTTCAATTCAGGAATGAAAAAGTTAGTAATCATGGCTCTATACCGATCACCAGTGACTGTAACGTTGTGGCCTTCATCGTTTTTGAAGAAGTACGGACCAATGATTCCACCAGCCCATAAAGAGCCCCAAACAGTCAGTTTTTCTGCATGTAACGGTGTTTCGACAAACACTTGTGGATTAGCTTCACTCCAAATGCGGCAGTTTTGTTTGTTGACGTAGCTATTCAACCAGAAGTGCGCTTCATCGCTAAACAAAATTCGCTTATGAAAATCGGGAACAACGGCAATCTCGTCTTGGGCCCATTCGATGAGTCTACGCCTTGCTTGATCATATTTAAAATGTAATGCCACAAAATTATCTTTCGAATAAAAAAAATTCATGTCAATCAAATAATACATCGTTGTTGTATTGCAATTTAAAGTTCTTTACCTCTAAAAAAACACCCTTTGTATACATATAACAGAATCACACTATTAAGTGCGCAAAACACTTTTTTAATTAACATTAAAAGCTTTTTAACCATATTAAATTTTTTAATAAATGTTGAATATATTAAGTAGGAATTTAACTTTTAAAAAATGGAAAAGGAATACTGACGCCTTATTAGCACATGATTATTCAGGTTAAATTAAATCATCGTTAAAAATGAAACAAAAACCGCTTTATCCTATGGTGCTACCATCTAGAGGAATGATATCGACTGAAATATATCTCTTAAAGTATAATTAATTGATTTAATTAAATCAATGAGTTAATATTTAAAAAAAACTGTATTAACATCAGCTGTCATCCACTATAATTTTTAAAAAATGTTTTTGAAGTTTAGTGGATGAATTAAAAGTATTTTATTAACGATTGAAAATTGGAACAAGATTTATATATGTAAATAAATATCAGGATAGTGTTAACTGATTGTAAAATTTGTCTGTGTGACAAAAAATATGCTTATTCATTCTTGCTGACAAAAAAAGGTTTATTTATGTTTTTTTTTCATTTTTATCAAAAAATCAATAAGAAACCAATGAGACCCTAATGAGTTAAATATTATCCATAATAGATTAGTGATAATCTCCCTATTTCACTCATCTTTTATTCAAGCGCGTCGTATTTCAATAAGAATGAAAAGATAAGAAATGTTGCGAAAAAGTCTTTCTTCGAAGCTTATCACTAGAGATGAAAGAAAATTTATTATCCTCCGGAAGTATACGCGTTATGTAACAAAAGACTACTATTACGCGTCACAATTCAAAAGCGGCAAAAATGATACAAAAGAAAAAGAAGAAACCGAAAGTTTTTGAATCTCATTTGATGAAAGATGCTGGCATTCTGGAGCCACAAAAAAGTTATAAAAAATGAGAAAATTCTGAAAAAAAACACGACAAAAAATAACATATAAAAAGAAGAGAAGTTGAGGAAAAAGGATTTCATTTTAATAAAAAGTTACATTTCGCAGGCATTTTGATAGAATTTTATTGACACTAATATTTATTAGCTCTAATGATAAAAGAACAAAAACACAGTACAATCAAATTTAGAAATAATGGCAAAAACATCTTGTTAATAATAGTTTTAGCAAATATTTTCCCTTCATAACATGTAATTGAGGAGCTGTCATGCGTTGTATTTAACATTTTCATTTTCACATATTTGTATTTACTCATCTTTTGAAGAATTTTTGTTTTCTATGTTAATGCAGATATAGATGGTGTTAATAAATATACTTTTATAAAACAAAAGCACTTAGATGAAAATTGGGACAGTTGCTTCGGTGTAAATACACTCATGGACAAAAAAATTAGCGCACCAATAAACAATGTAGGGGAGATATACAAATGATTAGAAATGCAGTGTGATTGCATATTACGTATAGCCGGTAGAGTGAGTTTAACGTCGTTCTCCGTGGAGTATAAAACAGGTAAACAAAGCTTGTTTGAGTGTGCTGAATCGTTTACAAAGAAAGAGCTGAGGTAGACATACCATTAGGCCATTTTCAAAAACAATATGAGCAGCTGTCGCAGTTTGAGAGGGGGAGAATCATCCGCATGATGGAAGCTGAGTGGTCAGGTAGGAGAGTAGCTCGTCAATTAGGCCGCTCTGATTGTGTTGTAAGGAGGTGTTGGGACCAGTGAATCAAAGAAATGTCATTTACACAAAGACTAGGGTCAGAACGCCCTCGACAGACCACTCGTCGAGAAGACCACCATATCATAAGAAATGAACGCGTACAGCCAACTGCTCCATCGGCCGCTATCCTTTACAGGTAGAACCTTTATTAGGCGCCACTGTGTCTTCTCGAACCATACGAAGGTGCCTGGTTGAAGGCCATTTGGGATCGCGATGTCCATTACGTGTGCTTTCCTTGACGCCCACCCATCCACATCTCCATTTGGAGTGGTGCCGAGCACGAGGAAACTAGACTGCCGTGGAATGGAACGAGTTCGACTTTAGCGACGGATCCAGATTCAATCTCAGTAGTGATGACAATTGTGTGGAGACCGCGGGGTGAACGCATCAATCCTGCATTTGCCTTACAGCGACACACCGCTTCCACAGCTGGTGTGATGGCATGGTGTGCCATTGCCTGCAATACACGGTCACCCCTTGTATTGAACCATGGCACCATGACTGTCCAACGGTATGTCCACGACATCCTGCAACCACTTGTGTTGCCACTCATGCAATGGCTCCCAGGAGCCATTTTTCAAATAAGCAATGCTCGGCCTCACAGGAGAAGGGTGTAACAAGACTGTCTCCGCACTGTTACTACCTTTCCTTGGATTACCTGGTCCCCAGATTTGCATCCAATCGAGCATATCTGGTATCATTTGGGAGGACGAGTTGGGCATAACATGAGTTTGAACGAACTAGAGGCAAGGTTACAATAGTTATGGAACGAAATGTCTCAAGACGTCATGCAGAACTTGTACACTTCAATGCTCGATCGTAACGCATCATGCATTCGCGCTAGACGGGGTTCAAAAAGTTTTAAATCCTCCGTTCTTTTGTCTTTTTATTTGAAATAAATGATCCTTTTTCTATTATTTTCTAATCATTTACTTATATTAAAATATTCATTACGTATGTAAAATTTCGTTCCATTTTGACGACTCTTTCTTGGTGCGCTAATTCTTTTGTCCATGAGAGTATATATTCAAAGTTTCGTTCAATTGAAAAAAATACAACCTTAAAAATAAAAATAGTTCGGACATATATCAAGTATAAAATACTCATTTTTCTCAATTTCTGATTGAATGATCTGAAAATCAATGTATATTAAACTTTAAACACACACACACACAAGCATAGATTCTGGTGGGAGAAAACATATTTTGAATGATTTAAATCATTATGCTGAAAACATATAATGGCATATGGAATGTTAAAATTAATTAGAGACGAAAACTCACTTGTCATTCTAATGAAAGTTTTAAAGACAGTTTAAGGAAACTGAATCCAGGGGCAGAGAAAGACTGAGAAAGTTCATTCAGTAGCCACAACAATCACAGAAGATCCATATTTGCTTCATTATATAAGGGTGACATAAGTGAAAGTGGTGCTGTTGTAATAACTCCACAATTTTAAGAGAAATATTACTGAGAAAGTCCATATAGAAGGCACAGAGTTCTTGGTGTTTATGATACACCATCAGATTCCGCCATATGCGTGTGTGATATTGTGGGGGCACGTAAAAAGCTATCGTTCGCCTCATGGATGGATCTAAACGGTATAAATATCAATGGTGCTACGTACTGTGCTTCTTTGCATGGATTGAGAAATAATATCAAGAACCGCTGACCTGATCTCTGCTTGAAATTTCCAAGTGCACTGTCAATGGTTTAGCTGCTTTGCCATTAAATAAGCAAATAGTTATATTATTAATACAAAAGATGCATGTTCGTTTTATTTTCCTATTAAATCCTAAATAATCAGTAATGAATTTAAGCTGGATACTAATGAAAAAATAAACTGAACAATAATATAGACTAATACCCAAACGTTTGTTATAAGATACAGCGAATTAAAATTACCGGAAAAAAATTTGTGTCCGGCATTTTTAGATTTACAAGTAACATATACTAAAATAATACTAAGGCTTATGTT
This sequence comes from Trichonephila clavipes, assembly GCA_019973935.1. Classification (NCBI taxonomy): domain Eukaryota; kingdom Metazoa; phylum Arthropoda; class Arachnida; order Araneae; family Nephilidae; genus Trichonephila; species Trichonephila clavipes. Next base: position 553,296 of record BMAU01005690.1, on the reverse strand, counting down.
CCATAATATTATAGAAAATGAGGGAAAAAAGATCATATAAAAATAATTTAAATATTCATACCGAATCAGTTAACTTTTGTTTCGATTTCGTATAGTATTAATAATACAGAAAACTAGTAAATAATGTTCTAGTACTATAACATCAAAATAAGTACCAGTAAACTCATGCTTATTTCTGTAAATTAAGTACATTGATTTCTGGTACCAATAAAGATCAGTTTTATAGTGAGATTCGCGTTAAATCTATCGAGGCTTGAGCGTGGTATAGAAGCTTCGAGAGTGGGTTGCCAGCAGTGGCGTAGCCAATGCTGAGTGGGTCATGCATCAAAATTCCTTCGGAGCCCTTTTTAGATATGATATAAGTGGGACTGTATTTACACATGCTGGAGCCCCTGTATCTTGGGGGCCCCGTATCATTGATACGGTGGTAACTGCGCCACTGGTTACCAGCTCAGATTTTTCATCTTTGTCACGTGGTGCAAGTTCAGAACTGCTAGTTGCCATCGTGTTGATTCAGATTGTGGCATTAACCCACGAATTAAGTTATCTTATATACTGTACAGATACAGAGACAGAGAAGAGAGAGAGAGAGAAGACAGAAAGCGAGAAGAGAGAGAGTACAGTATACTTTCTCTATTCTATATTTCTACGATTAATAATAAAATGTATACATATTTTAATTTATTTTAATAAAAGCAAGCACACAACCTTTTGATAGATTTTATCCTTTTGATATGATATGAAATGAATTAGACCTTTTTTTTAAATCACACAGTTGAAAGCATTAATGTTTAAAAAATAAATTTTAGGCTGAACAAGAATTTTTAAAATATATAACTTAGAAGTGGTTTTATTCCTATTTTACGACAACAGAGGGGAACAATTTTAAGTAAAAAATGCGAATAATTATTTCAATGGGTGGTAACTCTGAAAATAATGTGAATTTTTCAAAAATTCTAGTTGAGCCTCTGTACAGAGGTCTGAGCTATATACAGGCAAAATATTATTATAATAGAACTATTTTTCACAAAAGGAGAACATTTGGAAAAAAGAGTATTCTAAGTTAATTTTTTGACAAAATATTATGTTTAAATAAATTTTTTTTGTCAAATTATCCTTAAAACAATTTTATGCATGTATTCTAATCTGAGTGACACTAAATATCATGAAAATTATCCATTTCTGCGGCTTTTTTAAAATCCCGGTTCCGAACTTAGTCGGATTCTTTAAAACAATACAATTTACAGTAGAATATTTTAATAGGTTCAGCAAATATTGTGTGTTTTGTTTTGTAATCCCTCATTGAAACATCAAAACTTATTAAATATTTCTACCGCATTACGATACATTACTCTTAGCGTCGAAGCGTATAATTTTTTGGCCTAATAATTATTTATCTGCCAGAAATAATTAGATCCTTCAATAAATTCTTTTTTATTTCTGTGTCATCTTAAAATATAGTATCTTAACTTTATAAACTTATAAGTAAGTACTAAAGTAAAGATTGAGTGCGATCCTTTTGAAGTGAACTCAGCAATAAAATTAAACGCTGGCAAAATTATTTGCTTCTGAGTTCTGCTGTGATGTTCTTGGAGTACATCAAAGAAAATGGCTGATTGCTTTTAAGAGAAAGCCAAATTTGAAAAGAACTCCGGAAGTACCACTTTCGAGTTCCTATTTCAGCCATTAAAACTAAAATATCTTGTTTTGAAACTTTTCCCGAATAAAAGCAACTCGTTATAACTGTTTTATTTTCAAGAGTAGAAAGATGGCACGAGAAAATGAACGCTAAAAAGTACAAGTACGCTTTGAGAAACAGTGACTTGTTCCAAACTCTTCTCATCTGTTTTCTTTCTTCTTTTGTCAGTGTTTCCCAAAATGTGAGCCACGCACCCTATGAGGGGCGTGGTAAACCTATGTGAGGGACATGAGTATATCGAAAATAAAATATTTAAAAAATTACAAATTTACTGAAAAGAAGAAAAGCAAAATAATGTCTTACATAATAAAAAAGTTTAGGCACATTTATCCTAATATAAATGTATCGGCACTGAACAACGTATATGTGATAACCAATCTATCAATACTTTAATTCAGAACAAGTTCAATAATAATAAGTGACTTTATCCCAAGGGTTTGTCATTTACAAATAATATGCAAAACTTAAGAGGAGTTGGAAGCCTCTCTCTCTCTCTCTCTATACTGACAATGTTAAATTGGCTGTTTTTGATGTACTTTTCCTCAAATTCTATTATATGTGCATGCTTGAAATTTTGCATACGATTAAAGTACATCATTCTCATTGTACTGATATTAGCTTTTAGCTAACTTTGGATTTGTTTATTATCTATAAAATATTTTATCAAACATAGTGAAATTTGACCTATTTCCGCATAAAATATTTGTAAAAATGAATTTTTGAGTTTTTTAAAATAAGCTTATTTCTCAGTATACATTAGACATTATTATAAATATATCATAAAAAGGACCTACCTGTGATCAATAGTTTCTCAGAAAAGGTACATCGAGTATCAGAATTTATATTTTAAGATAAATTGATTTTAATGTATACAGTGAGAGAGATACTTCTAATTGGCTAAGGGAAAAAATAAAATTCTCAATTTACAATAAAAGATACATGCTTTGATTTATGTCAGACGCTCAACTTTTAAGCAAAAACGAAGTACTTTGTTTACATTTTTCGCCATTCAAATTGGCGTGGCCCAATTTCAACGATTATTTCAAAATAGGTTTTAACGGCTTCTAATTGCCTAAGAAGTTAAAGTAAAGTATTTTTAGGAAGGTTAATATTTATACAATTTAAAAATGTAAAAATCACAAATTGTCAAAAAAATAAAATTTTAGCATTCCAACACCCCTTACTTATCTTGAAAATTTGGTGGTTTATAATTAAAATCATATTGTAGCTTTACGTCAAAGTGCATTATTCTTGTATTCAAATTCAATGTTACTGTATGAAGTAGGCATGTTAAAAATTATGATTGAAAATTGGGTCACAAATATTGAGAGTTTGAGAAGCACTGCATTGTGTAAAAATGAGTATGTAATTTAGATAATTTAGTTTATGATTATGTATTCCACACAATCGTAAACAGTGCTCTTACAGTTGCCAAATTTTAAAGTTAAGGAAAGTAATATGTGTTTCTGACTAAGCAAGCGTAAATTTAATTTAAGCAAACCATAAATTTCATCGATATATAAATTAAATAAATTAAATGCTCAATTCATTTAATATATTAACCCTCGATCACTCTCGCTGGGTGTTCTGTACACCCCAGCAACAAGAAAATCCCCCCAGGATTCTAAAAAGAATGCGCAGAACCACGATTTTTTTCTGTAGCTGCACATTTTAGGTCATTGAACCTTCAGGCGTGATGCAATCCCTCTTTCTCGAACGATTGGAATGTAATGACCTTCAAAAGTTTATCTGGGGGGCTGAGAACTCCCGAGAGAAGTTAAGCATGTGTATACAGTCTGTTCTGAATGTTTGGAAAATGATTAAAATATTATTTTTCTACTTTCTATTATCATTATCTCATTAATCGTAAAGTATATTTAAGACTGGTATATACGCTTTACTGGTTTATGAAAAAATATAAAATTATGTGTTTTAAAATGAAAATTTTGTCTGTTAATTTAAATTAATATTAGTATCATTTGTATGCAATCAATTTAATAATTTTATTTGTAAAATACAAAAACATCTTGTATTTTATAAATATGTATCATAATGACTTAATTTTATTTTCATAATTAAATACACGTTTTAAAAGTTTGGGATGTTCTCTACACCCCTCGAGTAAGGACAGTAGAAAAACAGGCGCGAGTAACCCCGGGTTAAGTATTATAAACGCCGCCCCTTTTAGTATAGTAATTAGCGACCCTGACTGCTGTGCCGTAGGGCTGGGGTTCGAATCCCAGAGAATGGATGGATATTTGTAAATGTATAATGCATTTTTCTCAAGGAGGTATTCTAAATAGCCATCGAGCTGCAAGTTCTCTCGTCTGGTTAATGGAAGGCCCCCGACAATCCCCAGAGTGTTCTCTTTTGACATTGGGTTGTAAATGAGCGAAATTGTGCAGTCGTATGCATGGTTCTCAAAGCTACAAATAGCGGCAGACATTCAATCTACCCATTGGCCGCAATGCATTTCTTGGGCCTCGATGTGACATCGTAAGACAAGTGGTATTAACTACAACACGTATTGAAAGTTAATTATTTTAAGGATTATTCACAAATTTGTTGACTTTGAAAACTTGATTTATTGATTTTTACTTGATTTTATTATATTATATTTTATTTTAGGTTCCCTCTCTCTCTCTCTCATTAGCACATACAGTTTAAACCATATAGCTTTATTTACGAATGCATTGTTATTGTGACGAGATAGTGGAAATTCACCATGGAATAATTTTCAAAAATATTTTTCTCCGAATATTTTCGAAGAAATTATTTGAAAAAAATTAAAGGGACACGGTACGAAAAATCGGACAATAAAATCAAATCTATTTTTTTAGCTTAAATTATTCTCCATATACTTTTCTATAACCTCACAAGATTTTAAAGCTTTAAACCTAAAAAACGCAAAAGTATGATAGATTTTACTTACGCTTTTATTCACATACCTATGGCAAATCAAAATTTAAATGTACTTATCACAGAAAGATAAAATAACTAGTTTGTCTTCATTTAAAATGCTAAGGCATTTTTTCTTTTGTGCTAATGCTTTGAATTTTTTTTTACCTGTTGCTAATAGTACATGTAACAAAAGTTGGTATGTGCTTTTGAATCAAAGCAATACATATTTTTTTGAAAAAAAATTGACCTCAAAATTTATACATTTTTTAAGGATCTTTCAATAAGCATTCATAAAAAGAAGTATTATACAAATACAAATCCTGTTATCGCAAATCCCATACCAACTTTTGTTATACATAGTGTGAAGTAGTTGGAAATTAAATTTTATGCGTGTACGTAAATTTTTGTAGGGGAGGAGTAGTATTTTATATAAAATCATTTAACAAATTTTAAGTGTTTTCCTTAAAAAATTAAATGGCTAGCCTTTATGAAATTTTGAGCACAAAATCTGTTTTACATAGTATACACACATAGGAGACAACTAAAAAAACTTTGAACATTCTTAAATTAATTTTTTTTGCTTAAATCGTGCCATGTCCTCTTAAAACAAGATCCTATTATGTAATTATATACTTCATATTTTTTTTTCAAAATTGCTAAATAAAACAGAAAATAATAAGTTTGCTCCATCATTGTCCGAAAGAGATTAATTAGATGTATTAAAAATACAAAAGCACAACTACAATATAGAACTACAAACAATTTGAGAATGGCTTTGTTTGTATTACATACAAATATTCTAAGAAAACTCATCAAAATCAGCTTTATCTATCATTGGAAGGTTTATAAAATTCTACAAATATTTAAATACTGAAATGTGTGTATACTTCAGCAAACAAGGCGCGTTGTCAAAATTTTGTTTTACGATGTTTCTTTTTTTGCAAATTATCCTATTAGTAAGGAAATGCAGTGCAATTTTACTATAAAAAAACACATTACATTCTTGACTGACACTTCTGTATTCCTTTACCCTATATGTACATCCATGACAGCTCGTAATAATTAACTACTCGATCACTGACAAAAAGTTTCTGATTGCATGTAAAAAACTTGAGGTTCACTGAGAAGTTAACTAATTTGTAGTCTTACCGCAGTATGAAGCAAAATTTATTTTTCTTGCTCAAAGCTTGAATTTATTCTAGACAGTATATGACAATCTTAGGGACAGCGATGATTTTCAGTAATCTCAAAGGAATTTTTTATAAAGTGTATGGACGAAGCTTTTTGGGTAAAAATTCTGACCTCAAAATGTACTTCTAATGAAAGTTCTATGTTAAGATTTACAATTTTATGTTAGGTGTTTTTTTTAAATATAGTTACAGAAATAAATACTTACATATTGCGCATTTTTAATGTATTTAAAAAGAAATTTTATATTTAATTCAGAAGCATCTTTGATTATAGTGTTCATAGATATAACTAATTGTAAATTAATATGCATTAAATAAAACATTGCATTGGCCTTAAAAAAAGAAATTTCGATTCCTCATTTCAAATTCAAATCTTTTTGCATTTACATTTAAATTACATTTCCAAACAATTAATCCATCTTTGACTAGTATCAAAACGTATTTTAAAAATATAGCATAACACTGAAATTGATTTTGTGAAAAATTAATAAAAATACAAGTTGAAAAAAACTAGTTTACAAAAAAAAAAAAAATACATCTACTTTGGTATTTTCCTTTAAAAAATATTAAGCATAAATAGCGAAATAATTAATTTAACGATGATTTACTTTTTTTTAAGTCTTTGAAATACGTTAAATGAAATTCATACGAAAAGCCTCACACATGGAAACCAGTAAACTCAAAAGTTGTGATAAATTCTTAGAAAAGGGAATTATTTACTACGAATAGTTTGATAAAATGTGAGAAATAATTGAAATACAAATTTACAAAGTAAAGAAAGATTTAAAAAAAAGTTTTTCAAGTTTTTAATTTAGATGAGAATGCTATTAGTTTTAAAAATTAATGAAATACACATAAAATTAAATCACACTCTTACGACATGTTCATAATTATTACTTCAAAATACTTATATGCACTTTAAGCTCCTGGTTTTTTAAAAAAATAACTTTTATTCCGTTATTCTGATGGAATCCTAATTTAATTTGATTGAATCAAATGCATTACATTAATACTTTAATAAGTAACTGCTCCAAAATGTGTTTGTTCTTTATATTTGAGATCTAGTTTTACACCGTTTGTTAAACTAATTATGTGCGTCATTTTTATTAATTTAATAATATATATATATATATATATATATATATATATATATATATATATATACTGTTTCATTAAGATGTAAACTCTCATATTCTTTGTTATCCCCATAGTATAACTGGATTTTGAAGTCATTTGATAAAGCATAGAACATTCAGAAACATAATTCAAAAGTCACTGTAAAATTGTCTTAGTTTAACATTTCCAAAACTCATCAAAATGCAAGTTTTACTAAACAAAATGCAAAATACAAGAAACATGGGCATTGAAAACACTCACTTAAAAGGTTATATATATATATATATATATATATATATATATATATATATATATATGTGTGTATAAATATGTATGTATATGTATGTATATATATATATATATGTATATATGTATGTATATGTATATATCATCATATATATATATATATATATATATATATATTGAGGTTTCATTTTATGTGTGTGTCATGTGTTTTAACTTTTATCTACTGATGGTACTTATAAGTGCCACTCATTTTAAAATTACGTAGAATAACGATTTTTATAAATACTCAGACGATACTTAACAGGAATATATTTTAAATCCACTCTTATAAGATATATGGCATGACGGGTTCTATGGTGAGTATTTTAGTGGGAAAGGCAATTATTTTAATAGCAGAAATTGCGTTTTCAGCCGACGGCGTTTTCAGCGGATTGGGAAGATTGTCATTTTTGTTCCTAATAAATGGTTAATGTCAAAGTGTGTCTTATTTTCTTGTATGTAATGAATACCTTAGAAAATGATTTGACTATTTATTATAAAGTAAAAGTGTAGATAATTAATGTTACAGCTGAATATCTTTAATTAGTTAATTTGCATCTAACGGATTACATTTCCCAAAGTTAAGTATTTTGTTTTTGTATATACCTTAATTTTCAATGTAGTGATTCAAAAAAAATATATATATTGCAAGAAAAAAACTGGAGTAAATCATAATAGTTAGATAAAGGGTTAAATGTGTACTTGGATCGAGTCTTGGTCCTGAACTCGAGGCTGGAGTGTCGCGGGCTGATCTGGTGCCACTCAAGACCCACCGTGTAGAGGGGACCGATGACGCTAAACATGTAGAGGCTCAAAGTCCTCCTGGTGGTGTTGTGGTTTGTCTCTTCAGTTCTTCACCAAATCAGTTTACCGAGGTTAAAAATTACGAGGTCCGTTGTCAATAGCCATTGTGTCGCGACATTTTAAAAGTTTTACTTTTACTCACTAGTTACGTTCTATTCATTAAAATAAGAAATTATTTTGAAAGAATTGTTCTAAGATGCAAGCATAATATTTTATACAAATAACAACATATTTCAAAAAAGAATACTTGAGAAAATTTAGACTTTAAAGTACGTATACATTCCGCATTCCTATAGATCTGCTGTTAAATTTTGATAAACATAATAATGAACTAAAAGTCATCATAAATAACTGGTATCAATAAGAATTTTCTCAAACATTTTAATACGTAAGATTATTAGTTCCTAATTCTGGAAAGTATTATTTTTCTATATAAAGATTCCGATATTAATTTCTTTCTTTATCAAAACCCCTACAGTTTTTATTTTCCTGTTTCTAGTTTTCTGTATCAGAAAAAAAATCGTACATCATTACTCTTTTCAAGAGCTTTTAGAAAGAGAAATAAAAGTGAAAAACTTCGGGAGAGGAGGGATAAAAAATCATGTAACTGAAACGTAGATATGTATTTATCTCTGATTGAAGTTTCAGAGTATATATTTCGAAGTACCAGTACTTTCATTTTTAAAACTGTTTTTTTTTTCTAACTGATACAATTTTTAACATTTCTAACTTTATCATAACTTTTAAGCAAGATTACACATGTTAGTGTTTTTAGTTCTGTTAGATAAATGTATCGTTGATATTTTTTTCAACTTTATTCCTTGTAATAGAAAAATGTATATCAAGTCAGTGCTTCTCACACTTTCAATATTTGCGATCCAATTTTCATCGCACCAACTTTATTACAGTAATAATGTATTGAATTCAGTAATTCTGTGCTTTTACACTGAAGCTACAGAACGACTTTCATCTGTTGAAAACCCCGGCCAATATAAATATCTCGCTCAGCCAAAGCATTAATTGCCACGGACGTATGTATACGTCTTTCCGAAGTACGATCTTTTCTGTGTACTGTTATCCATAAAATTATTCGGCCGGCTTTGAAATGCAATAAAAGGACCTTGACAGAGTTTGTGAAGGGTTTACCTTTCTCAGAGTGAATTTGTCGATTTGTTTATAAAACCCCTAATACATCTTAAACGCGTGCCAGCGTGGGAAATTGTTGTGGCTTTCATTGGGGAGTAAATTTCATAACTTTTAATCGGCAATTAATGGGTTAATTATTAACCGTCAAATTATCAAGACAAGTATTAATTTTTGTAAAAAAAAATATATATGGTAAGCCTATGGGGTCGGTAATAATTATTAAACTTGTTCTTATAGTATTGTTAAGTTAATTATGATATGCGTTGTACAGTACTGATACATTTTTAAGTTTATTATATCAGTTTAAATGTGTATTCTATAAAGGTTTTCTTCGGCTAATGTTAAAGAATAGGACCCAAATTTAGAATTTTTTTTTTTTGTTATAAAAATATTCAAACATTAATAATATATTCTAGCTTCACTATCCTGTAGAGAATTCATTATTTTATCATTCTATTCATTTTTACCCGAGTTGATACATTTTTCTTTTATAAAATTTGTTTCTCCTTTTTTTTCATATACCGTGATGCCAAATGAACTATCCCTTTACATGTTAAAAGGAAAATCTGATTATTTATGAAATATTTTGAAATTTTAAAAACACTGTGTTATGAACCAATGTATGAGTTACAATTTCACAAATTCTTATAAAAATTGAGGCATTTTCTGTCCAAAAATGTGCTCCGTGGCAATTCCACATTGGCGTATACATGGTGAAAACCACCTTAAATCTGAATGCATTGGTTTACTTTCAGTAAATTAATAATTTTTTTAAATAATTTTTCTACGATTTTCCACTATGCTCGCGCTTCCTTCATAGAGTTATCACACCACCCCCCTGGAGCCACGCCTCACATTTTGAGAACTGTAGAAAGAACTGTAGAAATATGATTGCACAAATAATATTTTTCTCCTGTTTTCATGAACTTTTAAATTTCTGTATCAAAAGTTTTTAAAATCATAAACGCGTAATAATTTGTGTATATAATGACAAGTTTTACTTCTATCTAACAGTTTTTTTTATCAATATATTTTTTAAAGAAGTATATTTAGTTACTATTCATTTAAGACATTGCTTCTCAAAGTTGCAACATACGCAACCCAATATTCAATCATAAATTTCATCGCACCCCCTCATACAATGACTATGTATTGAATTCAATAATACTATACTTTGACCCTAAAACTGCAAAACGACTTTAACCTCTTAAGCAACCCCTGACGTATATAAACGTCTCACTCAGCTAAAGCGTTTATTTCCTCGGACGTATATATACGTCTTTCCAAAGTATGATTTTTTTTGTGCAGTGCTATCCCTAAAATTATTCCGAAGACTTTGGAATGTAATAAAAAAACCTTGACAGTGTTTGCGAAGGATTTACTTATAAACCGGACAAATTATTAAGAAAAGTGTTAATTTTTGTTTTTAATTACATATAAGATAAGCCCATGGGGTCATTGGTAAGTAATAAACTTTTTCCTAAATTAGAATTGTTAAACTAATTATAAAATAATTTTGTATATCACTGATACATTTATAAATATACTACATCAGTGTAAATGTTTATTTTATTTATTATTATGTCAGAATGTATTTTGTTTGTTTACTTTCAGTAAATAAATAATTTTTTAAATAGTCTTTTGTTTTTGACTTTTCAATAGGCTCACGCCCCACTCGTGGAGTTGCCATGCCCCCAAGGGGGGCGCCCCACAGTTTAAGAAAAGCTGATTTAAGATATTCATGTAGTTTTTTTTTAATTGTATAGGTTCTTTAATTTTTTATAAAATTATTTTCCATTCTTTTCAAATTTTACCGTACTGTTTGCGAAACATAACACGTTTTTCATACTAATTTATTCAATGGAATTAATGTAGATGCAGTATTTATTTCGTGTCCTATATTTCGACTTTATGCAAGCATGAAAAAAAAACCACTTGAATAAATTATGAAGGAGGAGATAAAAATTTAAAAAATTCAAGCTGAAATTTTCAATTTAAGGTTACAGTCGAATATTCGATAGCATTTTTTTATCTCAAGTTTTAACGCAGAATTTAACTTTAGCATAAATTAATCAAATTTTATTAAATTTACACATTTCTGCATTCTACACTTTCGAACATTATTATTTTTGCGTTTTGTAACATTGATATAATGTTTTAGCATTGAAATATGTCTACATGATGTATTTTTTTCTCTAATGTACTGAAATAATTTCTAAAGGGACAAAAAAAAGTATTGTTTAAAGGAAAAAAAAATATTTAATATTTTCGAAGTATTCAACGCAAAATTTGTAAAGATATTTGTTTTGTAAACTAATGTAAGCAGATATTATACCAGAAAATTGTGTTTTTTTCACTTATTTTTTTATTGGAAGTTTAATCATTGATAGCTTTATTGAAACCTACTTAGAAGATATGTGTGAATGTAATTTGGTGTATTTTGAAAAAAAAATTATATATATATATAATACAACTGTAACCAATAGTTATAGATGTCGCGCCAGATAGAATACTTGCATTGTTTCCCTCTGGTGGTAAAATTGAACCGGTAGAATCAGTCAGTTATATGCTGCTGAAAATCTGGTGTGATTATCACGCGAAAATCTCTCCCAATGTTGTTTCTCTCTCTCTCTCTCTCTCTCTCTATATATATATATAACATAGTTGTAAGAAGTTTACTGTATAAAGTTTCAGAGAGCTGTATAGAAAGCGAGGATGGGCATTAAATCGATTGCGATCAACTGGTGGATTTCCAAGACATTTTGGGGTGCTTGTCTTCACAAAGACCTAAGACGTGCACAATAAAATAAGCATATTAAAGAAACATTGATACCAGTTAAACTGGAGAATAGGCTTTTTACAGTCGATACAACTGTGTTTACTCGAGCAAATGATTCGACAAATGCGTAGACAACGTGTGTACCTTCATTGAATATTTTCATTGAAAGCGCACTATCACGCTTGACACGCCTACTGCTGCCGAAAGGGGAAAAATGACCACCGTGATGCCAGCTGCTTACATGATTTTTTCCCACACGTGTACTTGAAGTGGATAATAAATATGATCAGCTATTCCCATGATAGCACGAGACTGGCTATTGAGATATCATCCTCCACCCCGTACTTTCACGGAATTGGGATCTCGTATTGATGTTATGTCCCCCGATAGCGTGGAACTCTGCAGTTAACAAATTGAGTACGTGTATTGGTCTCAGATTCATCGGATCACGTGTGTTTTCTGCTCGCTGCATTGAATACGTCCGCAGTCTAGCAGTCACTCGTAGTTGTTCACGCATTCAACTTGCCAATTTTGTTTTACTTGTTTATTTGTAGTAAAAATAGTAATCTGCCATATCTTAAACGATGGTTGCAATGTCGAAAATAAGTGTTAAGAAAACAAAACATACAATTTTAATACAGAATGACCACACCTTCTCCACTGGGTAGACTGCAACACCTTTGAAGTTGTCCGTATCCTGAAAACGTCTGCCCACACCTCTTGTATAGACTGGCAATGTATCGTAAATAAACTATATTTATCACAGAGGTTAATTAAGGCTATTCATCGAATAATCTACCAATTCATTCCAGCGGTCTATTCAATAATATTAATGAAATCTATATATTCTATTTCTATACCAGGAATAATTGTGTTTTCTAGAAAGCGTTTAATGTACTATTTGAAAATTTAACAGAACTAAAGTGTAATTGAATCTTATTTTCGAATCAAACGTGATTATTTATACTATATTACATTTAATTTATTATATTATTATTTTTCTTGTGGTACATAAAAGTATAATTTCAAAATGTATTAAATTTTAAAAAATGAACTTAAGAGAATGTACACCCTCACGAAGTGTATAATGGACCAAAAAACAGTCTCATGATTACGTTTCAAACCCAGCGTCTAATGTTTCTAAAGAGCATTAAAGTAGAAAGTTCTGATGTTTTAAAAACAAACAAAACTGGAAAAGTACTCCGTAACTGACACTTTCCAGTTCTCACTTTGACCATTAAGACTGAAAGATCCGTATTAAAGTTTTTCCTCATAAAACCGGCTTCCTTAAAAGCATTTTTGTTTTTCAAAGTTCAAAACCAACAAAAATAATAAAAATTCAAAAGAAATGAAGTGACGAAGAGTTAGTTGTACGTGCTCGTTATAAACTTTTTAAGTTCCAAGAGAAACGAAATATTTCGGATTTCGTGTCACTTGTAGAAAAATATACAGATAAGAAGGAAATACATTTATACATTCAAAGAAATGAGATTAAATACCAAAGGGTATATATTTCGACTTAGTATGTTAGTAGGAATAATTTAGTAATGTGTAAGTGTGTATATGAGTGAGCGAAAGAAAGAGTGAAAGTAATAAAATGCATGTAAGTATGGTGGTTTGATATCAAGAAACAAGTACTAAACATCACGCCAAGACGATCGCTTTGGTGATGTCGATAAAGTACTAACGTTCGGAACGGAAAGTACCCAGATCGAATGCTTCCTCCTTCATTGGTGATCCTGGCCGTACAAACAAATTACACCCTTCTCGCGCAGCAGTCGTGGTGTAATCTATCCACCGCAAAAGCAACCAAGCCGTCAAACTTTGACCCAAAAAGCCGTCACTTCACAATGCCATTTCACACAAATGACGCAATGAGCAAGCCGCACGCACGATGACGCAACCCACAAAGTGACGCAAATGTTCGCATACTCACCACGAACATAGGATCGTTCGTTCGCCTATTCTCCGAATCACTGGTATGGGGCTAATGTGGCGGTGTGATATCTATATAAACAAGTACTAAACATTGCTTGAAGATGATCATTTTGGCATGATCGATAAAGTACTCGCGTTCAGAATGGAAGGTACCCAGGTCGAATCTTCTTTACTTCCTAAGTTTGACTTGAGGGGTTTCATTCGCTTAATGATCCCTCCAAGACTTCTCGTGAAAATTGTAAGGACTTTTGTTCCGAGCCTAGGGATGAGGGAAGGATTGGAAAGAAGACTATTCGTATCAAGAAACAATCTGTTTCTTGATCACACAAATAACATCACAAATTCAAGTAATCTTAAATAAGAGGTGCACCCAATTTAAGCAATATGTTGATAAATAGCAAGGTACGCGAAGTATGAGAAGAATTTAAATATCGACCCACTAATTTCAGGATGGAATCTATTTTCTTAGTTATCTAAGCACTATTTAAAATGTAGTAACTAATCGTCACTTCAATTTTTTTTTCAATTATCAAATATCTGGATTACACTATAAATTTGAATAATACCTCATCAATAGCAATCTTGCTGTAAGATTAATTGGTACCCCCTATAACAACAATGTTAAATTGAGCCATTTTAGGAACCTGTTTATCAGAAACTGTTAAATATAAAAACTTCAAATTTTGTCTGTATATTAATTAGGCTTTTTTATTTAAATAATGGTAAAATATAAAAATATATTGCTAACTTTAATTAAAAAAATTTCATAGTAAAAGTATCGCTTTGAAAATTTTGAAAATTGTCATTTTTTATGACAACTGCTTTTCAGCAAAATATTTTCGAATTTTTCCAAAAAGTAACTCCATTATATATAGTTACATATTATTTATGAACAGTAAAAATTGCAAGTACTTTCATTCAGTAGATTCTATGAAAAGGGTACACGCAGTTTGAAAACAATCATTTTGAAAAAATTGCATTTTTAGTGTAAAAAGGCACTTAATTACAAAGATAATGAATTACAACATGTATTTGCCCTATTTTATAAAACATTAGTATCTTCTTAATTTTTAAACATAAAATAAGAAACAAAAAAGCCTAAAAATGTTCAGAAAATACATATATATTAATTTTCAGTTTTTGTTCAACGAGATCTTTTTAGCATTTTGCATCAATTTTCACAAATTATGTAACAATCTGTGAAGAATTTTTAGCTTCAATGCATTACAAATGTCAAATTTGACCTTATAACATCATAAATATATAGTAAACATGTATCAATATGTAAAAGTCATGATTTGGGAATATTTGATTTTTTACGACGTTCAAAAAATTTAACTGTGGATTTGTAATCTTCCATGCAAACACAATTTCTAAAAGTTTCAAAATTCAAAATTTGCTCTAAACTGTACAAAAGATTTTAAAAAAAGTCAAAAAGAAAACTGTTTTTATGTTTTTAAACATGAAATTTGTGTATTTTTATGCATGCAACAAGCTTCTCGCAACGACAAAAATCATTACACATCTGAGTTATAATTTTTTAGCGATTACTGAAAAACCCTTGAATATTAAAGCTTAAAAACTTGTCTAAACAGTAAATAAACAATAATATTTGCAATGAAGTGAAATATTTAAAATATATTGTTTAGGTTTCTCAAAAACATGTAACATAAAAATATCACTCTGAATTTTTAAAAAAATTGACATTTTTTGTCACGAGAGGGAGAGATATATATGGACTCCAGTCAAATATTTTGGGAAACTCCTCAAAAAACTCACAGGAATATATATAGTTATATCAGTAACATGAGGGAAAAAATTTTATGTACATTTATACCTTATATTCTGAGAAAAAGATGAATACAGTTTTAAAAACATCATTTTTGAAAAAATTGATTTTTTACTATAAAGTGCCATTTTATAACAAAAATCATGAATTACAGCATGTATTTGTCCCATTTTATTAAACATTAGCATCTTTGCAATTTATTTTGCATAAATTAGTAAACAAAAAAGTATTAAATTGTCCAGAATAGCTTTTTTCAATTTTTTTAAAGAGATAATTTCTCTAGTACTACATCAATTGTGTATCAATTTTTGAAGAAGAATTAGTAGCTTTCATGCTTTACAGATACATTTGAACATAAACATTATAAATATAATATGAAAATGCATCAATATGGTTTTGGTATGAATTTGAGATGTTATATAAAAATACCTGATTGTACGGCATTTTGAAAGTTTTCGCTGTGTTTTTGTAAAGTTATCATTAGGTTTTGTTGTTGCAGACAAATTCTAAGTTTTAAACTTCAAAACTTACTCTAAACTGAACAAATGATTTCTAAAACAGCCAAAAAAAAACTATTTTTACGTTTTTAAACGTGAAATTTATATGTATTTTTAAGTATGTAATAAGCTTCTCGCAAGGACAACGATCATCACATTTGATGCGTATCACATCTCATACCTTTATCTCAGAAACTATTAAACATAAAGTCTCAAAATTTTGACTATATGTAATAATGATACATTTATATTTATACTGAAATGAAATTTTCTAAATATATTAATTAGTGTTTTTCAAAAACAAAATTTTAGTTGAGCGAACAAATATGATTATTATGAATTTATTGAAACTTTTCATTTTTTGTTATGATATCTGCTTAAAAAAATTTCAAAAATGTCACTTCAGTATATACAATTGCATTTAAGAAACAGAGAACAGGCATACAGTAAATTAACACAATTTAAAAAAAACATTTAGAAAACAATTTTTGTAAAAATTCTTTCCTTGTAAATGTATTATCCTTTTTTTCCATCACATATTATCTTCAATATGCTTTATGCAGTTATAAAATCAAGATTCATTACGTATATATTTCTCACCTGGTCACAGTCATATATCCTATTTGTTTTCTTTTAACACTTAACTTAAACACGCGAATATTTAGTAATCATTAATAATAACTAATTAAAAATGAATTTAAAATAAAGAAAAGACCTAAATTTGAGTAACAAATGACTTCATTTAAGTATAACATTTACTAAAACCCACATGAACATCTGAAATTGCCCCAAAGGTATTTAGCAAGTCTAACAGTTGCAGTTATACAGTTATCTAAAGTTAATTTGGGTAATAAAAATAAAAATTAATCGAGGCTTTGCAACTTTTCTCCAATTTTAAAAAGACAATGTTTACATTTCTATCTGTCAAAATGGGTATGGTAAATCAGCTGATTATTTTTTTTAAAAATCATTTTAAAATACTTCTAATTCATGTAATGGCATGTATGTTATATCATTGGAAATGTCTTGATTTGGAGATTTTAGAAATATCAAAAACTCTAAACCAATTTCCAAAAGGTTTTTACCCGACTGACTTGCCTCACAGCTTAAACTATATATAGTAAGACCAAAGATTTCTCTAAAGGACTTTGTTAATGGAAGGACGCGGATAGATCCATCACAAAATTAGTTTTCAGTTTTCACGTTTAGCGGGAAATAACCACAACTGTATCTCCTGAAACCTTCCACGTTAGCGTTTTAAAACAACATGATACAATCTTCCATCACCCGCTTATTTGAACCAATCACGAAAGTCTTGGGAAATTACACGACTTTAAGAGTTCCCGGTTTACGACACGTATAAAAGCTGAAATTTCCAGAAAGAAAAAATAATGATTTTATAATTCGCTATAAAATATGCGTGTTTTTCTGTTTTGTTTCGTTGCTCTTAGTTTTGATTGCATTACATAAGGTGAGGATTTTTAAATAGCAACATGTTTCTCCTCAGCGATACTTCCAATGACTGCAACAGGAAGAATTTTTTTTCCTACAAAGTGTCTTATTTCAAGTGAAATCGGGATATATATAAATGTAGATGGTCGGTGGATTATTTTCGGAAGATATACCAGTTTTGACGAAGAAAAGAGCCATCAAAGCAAAAAACTAATGTACAGTAATTCCCCGAACTTACGCTATAGTGAGTGATACGCTATAGTGAGTACGCTTTACTGAGTGATAAACGCATAAGACGAATCCACGTACGTAGAGGTATAATTTCGCAAATAAATACATATAAATTATTTTTAGTTGGGGGAAAAGACGAAAGAAAATAATAATTTTGAAAAAAAAATGTTTAGTATTTTTTTATCTTAGACACCACACAAATACAAATTCGCAAACCGAAGCTATTTTGATGTAGAAGGTTTCATAAAACCTAAAAGGTAGTATGTGCCGGCTCAAAGATTATTTTCTCCCGCAAAATTTCCTCATAAATTACTAATATATTTTTATTCCTTGTTTTATTTTTTTAAAGTACGCTAATCTCTTTGGTGTCTATATTTTCTAAGATTTTTAACTCTTTTTCAATTACACACAGGTATTCCTGTCAAATTCCTAAACGTCATTCAATATCTCCTGATTGAACTGGGCTCAATCATACTGCTCAAGTTCTTCAATATCTTGCTCTTGCTCATGCATTTTTTATGAATTTGATACGCTTTCTATGAACTACAATACGCATTGTAGTTAGTAACAGCCGCTTCAGTATATCTAAACACTGGGTTTAAGGTAATAGCTTTAAGGCAGTGTGTCTCAAACTTTCGTTGTTTGCAACCCAATTTTCAATTATAATTTTTTTCGGCAATTTTATTACATTTTGGTATATTTTAAGATACTGTTATTTTAATTTACATTTCTTTTATTTTACATTACATTATAGTTACACTCTCACGTTCTGTAATAATCTAAAAATTATCAGAATATGGCCCATATAAAACATTTTCCTCCAAGTTCAAGTTTTTTAGGATTAAACAGGATACCATTATTTTAATTTATTTTAAATAATTTCTACAACTTATGTTTATATCAGAGAACAAAGTTTACAAAGTCCTCATAAATTCGTTTATATAAAGTCGAGTATTACTAAAACTTATATAATTAATTTTAAAACATTTATAATAAAAAATCATTTTAATAATAATAAAGATTCCGGAGGAAATTAAGCTTATATAACAGAAGACAAAATCTTTGATTCTCTAGGACACATCTGCGATTCTTCGTTGCGTTATGAAAAATAAAACTTATTGCGATTTTTTTGACAAAGCACATCGTCTTTCCTTTTTAAATCAGATGGCAAATACTATTCTTACAGATGCAGTGGCACTGGAGAACTTTTCCAAGAAACTTTAAGCCACATGTCATTCGTACATTTTCAATGAAGAATGTTAGGTCACTGAATGTTCGTCATATCTCTGATTCTTTTTCTTTTATTTCTTCTTTTTCTTAGAGTTGTCTTCTTTTTATTCCTAACGTTTGAATTTACTTTAAAATGATTGCTTCCTTTTTTATTTTTACTACCTTATGAAGGACAACTTCTTCTATCAAAATTTCGTATGAAAAATAAGAATTCTCTTTCATCGTTTTTTGATTTCTCCACCTTTTTTAATACCTACTAATAGTTCACTCTCTCCCTATATACATATATATATATATATATATATATATATATATATATATATATATATATATATATATTATCTTGTTTAATTTTTCAATTGTTAATAAAATACTTTCTATTTACCCATTCAAGTAACATATACATTTTTTAAACTTGTAGTGGAAGACACTTGATGTTAATACAGTTTTTTCAAACATTAATTCATTAATTAAATTTAAAAAAATGAATAAATAGTGACAAACAAAAACAATTGTCCAACAGCATATATAAAAAAGAAAATTGTTCGTTGTGCATCTGTATCGCAATGGATAGCGCATTGGACATCTAATTCAAAAGGTCGTTGGTTTGAATTCTACCTGGTATGGCCTAATTTCTGAGAACTTTATTTCTTTTTTCCTATTCGACTTTTATAGAATCGTTAGATTTAATTAAGGAATAAATAGTAAAAAAAAATAGTGCAACACAATAAGTAGGAAATTGATTTTTATTTTGTCACTTAATATTGTGATTTTATCATATGTATATCCATATTTATATTAATTGTAACTATTTAATAAAAAGTTATTAAAATAAAATGTTCCTTTGTTGACCTAAGTAGGAATTGACTTATTTTATTTTTATATTACATGTGTGTGTGTTTGTTTTTAGTATGTTATGAATGACAACTTATTTTACTAATTTCTTAGGAAAAACAAGAATTCTCTTTCATTCTTTTTGGATTTTCCCCCTTTTATTTTGACATCACGACCCGTTTTTTCACAAGGTGAGAGTACCATAAGTTTACGCTTCAGTAGATTTAAATCTTTCTTTCATCTCTGATGATAAGGTTAAAACAATGTTACTCAAACTGTGGGGCATGCCCCTCTACAAGAGGGATAACCCTACGAGAGGGACGCGAGCATATCAAAAAGCCAATAATAGAAAATTATTTTTAAGAAAATTATAAGAATTTATTTAAAAGAAGCAAAACACAAAATATATACTGACACAATAAAAATATACGTTGCACTTTTATCGTTGTCTGTTCCAATTTAAAAATTAGAAAAGAAAAACAACATAATACTTTTCTTACTACTTAAAAGTAAGTTACTTAAAATATCTATTACTTGAAAACAATTTACTTGAAATAAATATTACTTAAAAATGACTAACTTAAAATATCTATTACTTGAAAGTAACACATACAAAGTTTAATATTGATCTTGATAATTTGAGTGGTTTATAATTAAGATCGTATTGTAGTTTTAGCACCAAAGTATATTATTATTGCATTCAATACATTGTTATAGCAATGAAAATTCTGATTGAAAATTGGGTCGCAAGTAAATTGAAAGTTTGAGAAGCACTGGCTAAGGTCAGTGTTTCTCAAACTGTGAGGCGCGCCCCTAGAAGGGCGGGATATCTCTACGAGGGGGCCGTGAACATATTAAAATGTCGAAAACAAAAATTATTAATTTACTGAAAGTAAACAAACAAAATTCATTCAAACATAATAAAATACAAAACGCACATTTTCACTTCCCTCATAAATGTATCAGTACCGCATAATGTATTTTATAATTAATTTAACAATACTAAATTAAGAACAAATTTAATAATTACTAGTGACTCTATGGGTTTGTCATTTAAAACATATATATATATACAAAAAACTAACACTTATCTTGATAATTTGTACGGTGATTGTAATCCTTTTTTTATGATTAGTATTGTTGTACAATAATGCACCAATTAATAAAAGGCAGTTATTCTGTCAAAAAAAAAGACATTGTTAATGCAACAATATAAGCATCCCAACACTGAGAAGTATTTTTGTGTTTGGCCATTTGAATTATTGTTTCTGAGGACTACGAATCTTTGTGAAACTGCGATTAATATACTATTTTTAATTTGTGATTGACGTTGATTACATTTGTGGATTTGAGAAGATGGGTTGCGGATTTCTGAAGAGGCTGATTTACAGCATGTAAGTATTGCAACGGCATTTTGGGAACCATATTTCAATTCATTATATCCATTTGGATGTGATGAATATTTTAATTCATTGTTTGAAGTAAGGATGTATGACTTCGTTTATAAATATTGAGAAAACTTAGGGATTTACTAAATGAATTTTAGAATTTTTCTGGACTAGAAAACAGCTAACTGTTTATAATTTATTTTTGAAAATTAGAAATAAGTGTCAATTTCCTGAAAGTAAAACAATTATGGTTGAATTTTGTAAGCACACGAGGGAAAAGATAGATTTTATAACTTAAGTATATAAAATCAAGTGAATGAAAAAATGTCTGCAACTTTTCGGAATCACTTAAAAAAAGTTGAAAATGAAGTAAAATTGAGGAATGATATTAGATTATATACAGCTTTTATTTGCCTAACTTTAAAAATAATATTTTTTAATTAATTGTGTATAAAGGCTAAAATTAATTTTTAAAAATAATTTTCTTGAAATCTATAAGACATTTAAATGTTTTTATATAGAGACATTTTCAAATAGAGGAAAGCGTTTTTTTTCATAATTGTTCTTCTCAATAGCACACAATGAACAAAGTTCGATGTAAATTTGAATTTTAAATAGTAAAATAATTTTTTTTTACTTTATTCCTTAAAACCAAAAAAGCTGTGATTTGTAAGCAAGGTTCCCCTAGTAAAATGTATTGCATAATAAAACAAAATTTTATGATTCAAGGACAGTATATTACTAAATTAACAGTGTCAAATGCAGTACTAAAATTAGTAAACAATGCAGAACTTACAATAAAAACGCAGTAATGACAGTACTAAATCAATAGTACTATATACAGTAATAATAGTACAGAAGTAACTGCTATATACAGCATTTATAGTTCAAGTAATAATTATACCAAATGCTGAATACATAACGAAAGTACACTTCTATAAATAGTAAATTAAAGTACTTTTTAAAGGTATTTTATTAAACGTAACTAGATCGATTGTAGAGAAGTTCGTCTTTGCATATGCTAAGAAGTTCTGTCTCATACTAAACAAAAAAATGACGAATTATGCTTGCGACCATTTTTATCAAGTTCGGATGCCTGACGAGATTTTCTTTCCCTTGCAGCTGCTACAACTTGAAGAAGCGATCCCCTCCACAACCCCGTATCGAGATCACCACCGTGGGGGACCTCTACGATTACCTGGAGGCCGAAAGGATGCGCTACATGACAGCCAAAAGTGCACCAACGAGCTCCTCAGTGGGAAGCGAATGTTATATGTAAGAAAGGAAAAACCCTTTCACTTCAATTTCCATTGAGGAGCTAAGTTGTTGCATTTGGTTTCACGAAGTAACAAAGTGCTCTTTTACTGGCATGAAATATATTTAAGACGTGCAAGCATCGGATCGTGGCAAACTCGGTTTGAACATCAAGAGGGCTGTGATGTAAGAAAATATAATATCATCGCAACCCGGTATGGAATATCTAGAGGGCTGTGATATAAAAACTTTAATCTCATTGCAACTCGGTACGGAACATCAAGAGGGCTGTGATATAAAAAAATGTAATCTCTTCGGAACCCGGTATGAAACATCTAAAAGGCTGTGATATAAAAAATGTAATCTCATTGCAACCCGATATGGAGCATTAAGAGGGCCGCGATATAAAAAGTGCAATCTCATCGCAAACCGGTTTGAAACATCTAGAAGGTTGTGATATACAAAATGTAATCTCATCGCAGTCCGGTATGGAACATCAAGAGGGCTGTGGTATAAAAACTGTAATATCATCGCATCCCGAATATGAAACATGAAGAGGCTGTGATATAAAAAAGGAATCTCATTGTAACTCGATATGGAACATTAAGAGTGCGGCAATATATGAAAAATGTAATCTCATCGCAACGGAATTTCAATAAGGCTGTGATATGAAAGATGCAACCTCATCGCAACCCGGTATGAAGCATTAAGAGGGCTGGGATACAAAAATTGTAATCTCACTGCATCGAAGTTTAATAATTCAATGCATCCGTTTCACAGAAATATCGCTTTGTAGCTTGGAAAAAGCATAACTTTTCATCGAATATCACGGAAGTTCATAAACAATTGCTTAGAACTGGCACGTCAAACTCGTATGATATTGTGGGTTACGTGATCTATTTTATATTAAGTAGGCTTTTTAATGTTCAAAAAATTAATAAAATGCGGTTTTTAGAATGATTGTATTATGTATTTATATTAGACTCTCAATTTATTTAAGTTATACTTATACAGTCATTTCATAATTTCCTGTTAGTTTTACAATTAAACTACTAATATTTCATATTTTTTATAAGATGCAAAACAGTTATAATAAGAGGAGTAGTATTTAATATTACTTTTTAGAATATATTTGGCACCGTTTTTCACAAAGCAAGTCATCAAAATTTAGTTGAACATATTGACCTGATGAAATTTGTATAATTGATGATAAATATTTATTGGAGGGGGGGTCTTTACTTTTCTGACTTTTTTTTTATTTTTCATTGAAAAAATAGTTGCTCACATAAATCAGTTCTACGGAACATATTTATTGTAAGCGTAACAAACACAGACTTTTTTAGAAAAGCGATCTACAGATATATATTTATAAAAAATCTGGAGCTTCAAGTCCCATACGATTTTGCTACAACAAAGAATTGCATTGGATGATTTCAGTTAACTCACAATTTGTATGTTTTCATCTACAATTTCAATATTGATAAATACAGGTGAAGAAAAATTATGAAATTGTACTTTGTAGCTTTTCGCAAATAAGAAAATTTCCCATCGAATTGCATTTCTAACAATTTAATTTGTTAAGCCAGCATTTCTCAAACTGTGGAACGTGGACCCCTAGGGATGCGTGATAACTCTACAAGGGCATACAGAAAATTCTAAACAAAAATATTTAAAAAAAATTATTAAAATGCATTATGACAAAATAAAAAAAATCAAATACACATTTACACTGTTATAATTTACTTATAAATGCATCAGTATTGCACATTGACTTTGATAATTAATTTAACAATACCAGAGTAAGATTAAGGGCCGGCTGGATGGCGTGGTTGGTTTGTCGCTAGCCTTCTGGACCCAAAGTTGTGGGTTTGACCCCGGCCCAAGTCGGTGGATTTTCACGATGCAGAAAAATTGACAGCGGCCCCGTCGTGTGATTATACAGCATATAAAATATCCCTAGAGTGTTTGTTTGGCTTGGGGTCTCCGGGCAAAATTAATTCCAGTACAGATTCGCATCGTTAGAGCTCAGGTGCCTCCCTCTAGGGAAACACCTGGGCGTCAAAATTAACTGCGGCTATTGGTATTCACCTATATGGTGCCGCACTAAAAAGACATACCAGCTTCCAGGGAATATACTAAGTCTGGAATGGCAAAACTCTAATCCGCAGCCCCTTTAAGGAAAAAAGTTGAGAACAAGTTGAACAATGATCTTGTCATATATAAAATTATATACAAGAACTAACATTTAATTTGATAATTTGTACTGTTTATAATTGAGCTTGAAACTCTGTATCCCTCCGCCAATTAAAAGTTATGCGATTCGCTGCCACGTAGGTGCGCGGTTGTGATGTATTGGGAGACAGGGGGGGAGGGGGAGGCAAGGAAATAAATACTTAAATTCACTGAAATAAATAAATCCTTTGCAAACACTGTCAACGTCCTTTTATTGCATTCCAAAACCTTCGGAAAAGTTGTATCGATAACAGTTCACAGATAAGATCGTAGTTCTGAAAGACGTATATATACGTCCCGGAAATTTAATGCTTTGGCTGAGTGAGACGTTTATATATGCCGGTGACACCTAAGAGGTTAAAGTGTATTGTAGCTTCTGCTTCGAGGTATAGCTATTATTGAATTCAGTTCATTGTGTTACTGTATGAAGGGGGTGCGATGAAAATTATGATTCAATATTAGGTCGTAAATATTGAAAGTTTGAGAAGCACTGGGTTAAAAGTAAATCATTTTTCCAATCATGTTTCGATATCCTCTTCAAATAAATTTTATATACTCCTTAAAGTACAATACAAATCAAATGTAAAAGTACATTGCTTTATACTTTGCACAGTATCAAATTACTTAAATACACTCCGGAATATTGAAAATAGCGACCCAAGAAGAAAACATCGGATTGAAATGAAAATTAATACACAAAATGACACAGATGAGAGATTCATTTGATCTGAAAAACAAAACAATTAAACGAATACAGGGTGCGCAACGACACAAATACTGGGCAACTTCAAGAGCGCGTTGGACCACCTCCAGCTGCAATACATGCCAAAACACGGTCCGGCATTGAGTTGATTAGACACCTTATGTTGTCCTGAGGCAGACGGGCCCACAAATCTAGAACAGCCAACTCTAAATCATGTACAGAGGGATACGATGGCATCTGCCGTTTTAGCTGATCTCACACGTGCTCTACAGGGGACAAATCGAGGGAGTGGGCCGGCCATGGAAGAGTCTGAAAATGAGGTAGGAAGTCTTGAGCAAATCTTGCTGTATGCGGACGATCATTATCTTGCTAGAAAACTCTGCCCTTGGGAGACCATTTAGGAAAGGTCCTACATGGGGTCGAAGAGTATCATCAACTTAACGTTGGCCCGTTAAGGTTCCACACATCACAATTAAAGTGGACCTGCTATCACAGGCTATGGCCCCCCAGACCATTACACCACCTGTGCGGGCAGTGTGACGTCGAACAGTGTGAGAGGAATTGTACTGCTCACCAGTTCGCCTCCACACCCGTACACGGTTATCATCTGTTCCTAAAACAAACTGGGATTCATCACTAAACACAACCTTTTGCCAATCTGTGACATTCCAAATTCATCTGGCTTGGCACCACTGTAGACGCAGTTGCCGATGTTCCGGTGTTAAAGGGAGTGAACGGAAAAGGCGCTTGGATTTAAGAGTTGCTTCAGCAAGGAGTCTGGAAATTTTTTGTGGAAAAATTGCTACGCGCACGTCTGCTTGTATCGTTGAACGAGTCACTGTGGGGTCCACAAGGGCTTGCCGCACGATCCTTCGATCCTCTCTCTCCTCGTTGTCTTCCTGGTCGCTCCAGACCCGGTTTTCCGCGCGAGGGTACCTTCTCGTGTCCACTGCTCCCAACAATTTCTAACGGCACACTCCGAACGATCCCCCTGGCCAGCAACATGGCGCGTCGACCAGCCTGCAGTTTTCATTCCGATGATCAGGCCTATCTCAAAATCGCTTAACTGTGAGAAATGTCTTCTAGCACCTTTACCTGGCATGTTTCTCTTACCAAAGTCTTCCTACAATTGGCGGGTAATCGTTTATGAATCTTCGAATTTGCGCTGGTTTATATAGCTCCCTCTTCCTGATTGAAGCACGACCTCGGCGTGTATGAGCATGCGTATTGGCACAAAACTTGGATAATTTGCATATCACCTTACGCTGTACTTATTAGTAAAGTTCACGATTGTACTTAGTTTCCTACTTGGGTCACTATTTTCAATGTTCCTGAGTGTATTATAAAGTGGCATACTTTCTAAACATTAATTTTAAAGTATATTTCTATACTTGATGTAACAATAACTAAATGTTAAGGTATTATAATAACAACTAAAACACATTTCTTTTATTCTAACTAAACTTTAATTAAGTAATCGCGTAGTTGAACTATACAAACGTCTCTTTAAAATTTGTCATTGTTTGATAGATTTCCTCTTATATCCATCAGTGTTCAGGAGTTAGATTGAAGATAAGTCATAATCAAAACA
Source organism: Trichonephila clavipes (assembly GCA_019973935.1). Lineage (NCBI taxonomy): Eukaryota > Metazoa > Arthropoda > Arachnida > Araneae > Nephilidae > Trichonephila > Trichonephila clavipes. Next base: position 526,237 of record BMAU01005690.1, on the reverse strand, counting down.
AATATAGTTTATTAATCCATTAAAAGTTTTTAACAACCCAGGCTATGAAATGCACATATAATTAAGTATTGGAGGAAAAGCGAGGTAGATGAAATAATTAATATTTAATTATGAATTGAATCATTCGTTTTGAAACATTTTGGTAATATACGCTCCAAATAATCGTAGTTCTGTTCTGAGTTATTCGAATTTTAGTCGATATTATTCTAGTTCAAATATGCTATTGACTAAATCGGCAACTATCAATTGTAAATATTAAATAATTAATCAACGGGTCCCTCTCGACTAGTTTTCTTCTACTTTTCGTTAATTACTAACTTCTCTCATCTGGCTTCTAACTTCTATCTCTCTATCGAACCTAAAAGTAAATGCCTAAATATAAGCCTTGATTTACATAAACCGCATCTTCGGGAGAACTGTTTCAATAGAACAATATTTAAAGTAATAGTTTTTCACCCAAGATGATTAGTACGAGGCTTGTGAATAAACCCATTACAAATTTGATTCAAAAATTTAAATTTAAGAGTTTATTCTTGATATGCTTTTTATAGATAATTTTTATACCTTTAATAAATATTTTCTTTTTTTTTTGTTGTTCTAATTGTTCTTAAATACATTTTTACATGTAGAATAACTAACATATTCATCATTACAATTCTGTTTCTAAGACAAATTTTATTGCTCTAACTTAATCAAAGTTCTTAACCCCTTGTGGAGGTAACAAGTTGTCGTGGTACTTACTCTACTGATCATGTGCACGAACTCGTGGAAGGCGTGTTATGAGTTCGAGTCCTCAAATGACTCAAAGCTCGTTATGTTATTATTGATATTGTTAGTAGTGTGACATCGTCGAAAAAGGCCAGAATGAGGCCCACCAGATACATCATGGCAAATCGCTAAGTGACGTCTGTCGCAAGTCGTAGCTTTGAGCACCATACAGGTAATAATAAGAATTGGATAGTGTGTACCCCAAATTTATGGGAGAACCCCCTAAGGCTGGTCAGGGCCCTTCTACCTATCTTCCCTTTCCAGCAACCTTAAGAGAGGACTTGCGGCTCGACGGCTAGTACCCCCCTGCCAAAAAGGCACTATACACTTACCAACATCCTTGCCTCCTCCGGAATTCGAAACCAGACTCTACGGCACAGCAGTCAGCGTCGCTAATCACTATACCGGAAGGGCGACAATCGTCAGAGATTCTCAACTTCTGGTCCATAGATTAAATGATGCCGGACCGCCTGAAAAACATTAAAATATTGCCATTTTATTAAAAGTGGTGCATTTCTCTCGGATTTTTGCAACTTTTCATGGAAATCACTTTATATTCCACGCTAAATCTCTTTCATTCATTTTTGGTGTAACTATTTTTTATTCTGGAGGCATATTTAAATGTAACTAAATTAAAATTGTTAAATCAAAACAATCTAAAAATATAAACAAAAAACGTGTATCAACCTCATCGAGCAGCGGTAAAATTATTAACTTTGACAGGTCAGCAATGATAAAAGGGTTGCAGAGCACTGATATAGAGGGTTTCTAATGGTTTTATGCATGTTAAATCTACCTGTGCTCAAAGTCTTTAAATTTTCGTGGAATTGAAATTTGAACAGTGGCAGGTGTGTGTGTGTGTGTGTCAGCCCAGGTGTTGTTCTCGTTACATCACCATGGTTCAAAGTTATGAACTCTATCACCATATAATCCTCGTGATGTTATATATATATATATATATATATATATATATATATATATATATATATATATATATATAAGAAGTTCTTCGTTACCAAACACACACTCGCCCTATGCTTGTAGTAAATTTAACTGAATAGGTATAAAATACACTTTTTAGAACATTGATGTTTTTTTTTTGAAATTAATCTCACAAAAATATTGTCGTAAATAAATAAATAAAATATCATGATTGTTTCACCGTAAAGTAAAAATAAATTAATCCTGAATCGTTAACCCGCGGGAGAAGAGGCACACTTGATACTAACGTTAGTGGTCACTTGGGAAGACAGAGTCGCCCAATCTTTTTCAATAATTATTTTTACTGTACATGATAAAAAATCTTAATTCGAGTGAATAATTAATTAAGAGAAAGTATACTTATCTACTTTTAAGGCTTTTAAAATTTTTCTTTGATAATTTGTGAAAAAAATCCAACAAAACTGAACTAAAACGTTTTAATTGTGCATTAGTTTAATAAAGGACCCAAAAATCACACACATTATTCTCTAATATTACAGGAATGCTATTTGCAGGCAACACTCTCATATTTTGTTCAAGTTATTGTAGGTTTATTATCCTTTGATGATTGACAAGTAGCATGTTGAACTTTTTCTTGTGCTTTTGTCTTTTTGACAGGGCGCAGTGTGTCTTGTGGGACAATTTTTGCTTCATATATTTCTCGACGGAGATTTTTAGTGAGCACTTAAAAATTTTCCTTTCCACTCAAACGTTTCATGTTTATCGCTTTTCTGAAATTTACTTTTGCTATCGTAAATTTACTTTTGAAATTTATTTTTTAATACAATTTTTTCAACAAGCACTTATCTAGCTTTATCACTTTTAACTTCATCCAATAAATATTGCAGAGTTTCCCATTTATTTTATTTTTTTAATATTCTGCTCATTTACATTTATAATCATAATGCGTCATACTTGTCAAAACCAAAAAGTCGTTCACATTCAGGAAAAAGGTAGCCAGTTCATAGAAATTATTTTTGAACAAAAGTGGTCGCGTGGAGAAATGAATGAAACCATGTACCTTAAAATTGTAAAAAACGTTTGCCACTCCCAAGAAGGAGAGTGAGTGAGTGAGTTAACATTAACGTCACACAGGTGAACTGCATGAGGGCTTTTTGCGATGAACCTCGTAATTTTGAACCACGGTCAAGTGGCGAAGACGACACCTGAGCTGGCACATCCCTCTCTTTACTACCACACTACACCAACGGGAGGACGTCTGAGGTCTCGACAGATTTAATGTGCACTACTCCCCTAAACGGTGGGTCTTTAGTGGTACTGGGTTCGAATGCATGACATGCCAACCACGATCCAATACCTTGACCACTAGGCTACCGCGGCTCCCCAAAAGGACAGAGAGAGAGAGAGAGAGAGAGAGAGAGAGAGAGAGATAGATGACAAATACATTTTAGTTGCCATGAAGACTGTCATGTAGAAGAATACTGACAATGACAGTCGTAACAAATAAACTATTTTCCCAGAGTTAAAAATTCCGTGAGCCTTGGGTGATTCTGTGCCCCAAGCGACCGTTCCGAGTTAATAATTATCTAAATCTGCATACAATGAAAAGACGCGTTTTATTGATATTGGTCTCCTTCAGAAAAAAAAACATCTTACAATGGGAATTAAAATTCTTGAAATTTTAAGGGGACATGGAATGATTTACGAAAAAAATTTTAATTTAAGAATTTTCAATTTTTTTTATGTTGCCTCATATGTGTGTATAATATGTAAAACAGATTTTGTGCTAAAAATTTCATAAAAAGCTAAATTTTTTAAGGAAAAAACATAAAATTTGTGAAGTGATTTTAAACTGCTACTCCTTTTATAAAAACTTACGCACACGCATGAAATCTGATTTACAAGTACATCAAACTATACATAGTAAAAGTTGGTATGGGTTTTGCGATAACATGATTGGTATATGTACAATGCTTCTTTTTATGAATGCTTATTGAAAATTCCTAAAAAATTGTATAAATTCTAAGTTCAATATTTTATTTAAAAAATAAGTATTGATTTTAAAAAATACAATCCAGCTTTTGTTAAACGTACTATTATCAAGAAGTGAAAAAAATTCAAAGCTTTAGTCTAAATAGAAAAATAGCGTTAGCGTTTTAAATGAAGACAAACTAGTTATTTTGTCTTTCTGAGATAAGTAACTTTGAAGTTTTGATTTGACATAGGGATGTGAATGAAAGCGAGCGTAAAAACTATCATAAGTCGGCGTCTTTTAAATTTAGAACTTTGAAATTTTGTGAGGTTATAGAAAAGTATATAAAGAATAATGTAGGCTAAAAAAATTAGATTTGATTTTTTTTGACCAATTTTTGTCAATTGAATCGTAATGTGTCCCCTTAAACAGCTTTTACTGCCAGTTGTTTCTACTAAAAGGAATTCAGTGACATTTTTCTCCCCTTTGAAGATGATGAATAAGTTCCTCTCTTGTCTTTCTGTATAGAATGTCGTTCGTCACCAAGCTGTACCTACATGTCCAAATGAATTATTTCAGAACTCCGTTCAAATATCTTCTTCACTACTCTTATTCCTCCTTCTCCCTTTACGACATGGGCTTTTTTTGTGTGTTTATTTCTTATTCTTCCTAGATCCGGTATTTTGTTCAAGTTTCTGGGAGATGCTTGGTACTTCAGATCTTCCTTTATTTATCGTTTTGCTTTTGGACTTGTTGGGGTTTCGTTGACGTGTTCAGCGACTCGAGAGAGTGGGGTCACTCACAATTTTTGTTTGTTATTTTGTTCTATTTTTCCTGTTGTTGTTCTGAGCCTTGGAGCCTTCTTGCCGAATTTGTTCAATAAGCGTAAATGAACATTTCGTCAACTACGTTCCTTCCGAGAAGCAAGTCAGGACAAAACTTTTCTTTTTGGTCACAGTCCTTTCAGAAATGAATTCGAAATATTTTATGAATAAAAGAAAAATATTGATATCCGACTGCAGTATAATTATTTTAAGCGTTGTGGAATAATTTGTTCTTTTAAGTTTTTATATCCATAGAAATTATACAAAATAATGTTACATTTCTATTATTCCCATGTTTATTCTTAGGTATTGAAACAATTTATAAGCAATGATATGCTGTTATTAACATTTTATTACAATGCTTACAACGTTTTCTGAAACGAACTTTATATGTTTCATTAAAAAGGGAAAACTATAAACTAGACAGAAGCAGAAATAATGTAAACATTGTTGAAGAATTATTTCTACACAATATGCATTTACAAATGGAATTATTTATGCTCTATATTTCCGTACACAAGACGATAATTTTTGGAGCTTTTTTACACTGATAGTAAGGACTTATATACGGATTCACTAATTTCGAAAGACATGTTTTAAAAGTTTAGGTAAAATGGTTTTAGTAAGATTTCCCATTAACCTCTACAATCCATTGTAATCTCCTTACATTTTGGGAACTTTGAATGGAACCTTTACCATAAAGGAAAAATAAGTCACATAAATCCTTCAAGGCTACACAGTACCCTCTTTTCAAAAAAAAACTTTTTAGAGACAGTTATTGTAAAAATAATTTATATTTTATATTTAAATTTTATTAAGTTTATTCTGTGAGTAAAATAGTCAGTTTTACTAGCCATTATCTTAAAATATTAAAATGCTAGGAACTTTCGAAGTTTTTTCAATCCTTATAAAACGTTAAATTTTTAAAATGTTTTAGTTTTTTTAAGTGATTTCTGCTTCTTGGATTATTGTAAACAAAAGTTAGTATGGATTTGAAAATGTGTTTCCTTGTTGATTTTCAAAAATTATTTTTATATAAACTTGGGAAAAAAACACATTTTTTTAAAAATATTAATTTTAGAATTAAAAAAAAATAACGAGAGATATCAGACGCACAGATCCATACTACCTTTTATAGAGAAAATACGTTTGGGAGTACATAGCAAAAATTTTAAAATTCGATCTTGAACAGAAAAAGGGGCCTCAGAATAGGGCTTAGAAAACACTTTAGAAAACTTAAAAGTCTGAGAAAACGCATTTAAAGTTTGTAAATGCATAAAATAAAAACTTATCATGCCCGTAAAGATCTATTTTTTTAATATGTTATTTCCAAATATATTTTCTACAAAAAAAAACTACTTTAATTAAATATGATTGAAAACCTTTTTTTTTTCTAATTCAAAATATACTTTTTGCATAATTTTGATAACATTTGTTACGACAACAGGTTATTAAGCTTATTCTTAGCTTAATATTTTCACAAATGTTTTGAAGAACAAAGCATTTAAGTGCACAATAATAATTCTGCTAACTCCTAGATAAAAATCGCCAAATTTATACATAAAATTAAATTTTTAGTTTCGAATATAGCTCATACAATTCCCATTTACTCATTAGGATGTTTGAATACATACAATCATCAAACAATCATGTTTTCCCTCTAGGATAAGAAACATAGGTCGATGATGGCATGCCATAAATGAATTCCTAATTCCTCTTCTCGCTTGTTTTCCTAATAAAAAAGGACACAATATGACTAATTCAGATGTTATAATAAAAAGTAAAAAAAAAAAAGAATGTTCGGTTCAGATAGAGTGACCGGAAATTAAACTATCGACGTTGGCATTATATACTTTGCAGCGATTTAAATGGAAAATATTCTACCCGTTTTACTAGCTTTTCAACATTTCCACTCGGCCAACGACATGTTTAAAAATTATAGGAACTTTTTTTTTTCCTTTTCTGCTTATATACGGGTTTTAAATTGTAGTTGTATTTTTCAAGATGAAAAGAAAAACGTTGTTAGCTTATACATGAAACAACTGGTATTTAGAAATATACAGTACTTGAAATTTATTCGTTTTATAACTTTGTTTAATCTTCGATGTTTTTACAGTTACTAAATTTAGATGACGCAAGTTGATATACTGTGAAAATCGTTGAAAACTAAATTGAGAAGAAGGCAAAATATTTGCGTGTTAAAGAATTTTGTGAGAAAGGATATTGCAAAAAAAACCGTACATTCAACAAAATTAAGTTTATTAGGGTACATTTTATTTACTTGGATATGTGTATATGCACGTATTTAATAAAAATCGTTCACACATTTACGTAATTTGCTACTTTATTTAATTATTATTGATAAAGTAGGGTTAGAAATGCCAAAATCATTGCAGATTTCCCTTTCTTCTTCTGTTTTTGATCAACAACCTTGAGAAGCCCCATCTTAATTTTAAGCAAATATTCTGTATGCTTTCCCTTTAACTCGCAAAAAATTCTTCTAAAATAGAATAAATAATGTGAATCAAACTCACTGATTTTTCTCACACTACGATGTATTCGTCACCGAACTTCAAAATCAACTGATGAGTGTAGAGATGTTTTTTGTTTGGCGTTTGTAGGGATGCAGGGAAAAAGTAGCTTAGATAAACAAAATTGGCTCTTGTCACTAACTATTTTGAGGGTATTTCAAAGCCAATTCAGCATCCTTTCTATGAAGCATGTGAAGCCATCTCTCTTTCATTTCACACCCCTCTTAAATGCACCCTGTGCGGTAAGTGTTTTCTGTATTTTGTTCATTAACAGGAGGGAGATATTTTCATGTTATGAGCAAAAATAGCATGCCAACGCATTGTAGTTTGTCGGGACCATTGTCTTATTTCGTGTTAACCGATATTTCGACTTAAGCGTTTTCGTGCTAAACGTATTTCACTGTAGGTAATTTTATTCTTCATTTATCAACACATATTTTTTTGGTTATGTTCATCTGAAATAAATATTTAAATAATCACCTAATTATTTTTGTGCAAATTGTTAAACAGTTATATTATTGTTTCTAGCTGCTACAAAACAAATTTAAAAACAAAACAACATCATTTTTTGTTATGTGTTTATTTAAGACAATGCAAACTTTCTCTCTATAAAATAAATTCATTTGTTTGTTACACAGAAATGAAAAAATTGGAACTTTTTTTTTAAAAAAAATAACATAAAATATAACTTTAAGAAAAGTAATAATAATTTTGTAAATTGTTGGAATGCTTATATAAAATTTAGAAATGCTGAAAACGAAGAGAATAGTAACAATTAATTCTCGTATTCATAAATATTACTTTTGAAAGTCTGGAAATCAAAATTCAAAACTTGTCCAATGAAAGTAGACGAAAATTTTCTATGGCATTATCTGAAAAAGAGATAGAGTGTCTTTGAAATTACTTGTAACAAATTGTAATCCAACTTCCTCTAAATGCATTAAAGATAGGATATCATCGCTTTGAAAAGTAGCAGAAACTTTAAAAAAAGTACTCTTAATTCAGAAGAATCTCAATTTCGAATCCTTATTTTAGCCATTAAGATAAAAGTATGTTTTAAAAATTTTTCTGCATAAAATGTTATATTTGCGGTATATTCCTTTTTAAATTAAAAAGTAATGGATTAATACAAATGCAGATATAAGTACATTTTGCGAATATTTTAACAGGATTTCTGTAACCTTTTTTTCAATTCTAAAAATACATTCCTTTTAAATAACATTATTTCCAAATCGTGCTTTCTTGAGTAAATGTAAGATTTTTTTTTCAATTCCATCAGATTAAAAAAATTTAAGGAATGTCTAGTTTTTTTCAATTCCTACTATTAGCTCAATCACTCTATATGTATTTATATATTTATCTTGTTTAAATTTTCAATCGTTAGTAAAATATTTTCTATTCATCCTATCAAGTTCAAATAATTGTTTTAAACTTATAGTGGATGATACTTGATGCTATTATGTTTTTCAAAAATTAATTAATTAATTTTATTAATTCCCTTTTTTGACGCCAACTTAGATTTGTCTCTAATGCTATAACAACGTCACTGTTAAAACAAAGAAAAAGTTGCCGTCGAAAACCTGTTTTTCAGCCAAACTAGCCAAACCGGGTGTACATTGTTACAACAATGCAGATAAATCGTGCTCTTGTTTCAATTCCTACTATTAGTTCACGCTCTTCTCCCTCTCTCTCTCTCTATCTGTCTGTCTCTCTCTCTCTATATATATATATATCTTATTCAACTTTTCAATTGTTAATAAAATGCTTTCTATCCATCCATTGAACTAAGAATTGAAATAAAAAAAACTTTTTTTTTTAAATTATTTGTTTAACTCTAAAGAGGCCAAATGAGTATTGTATTGATGTTTTAACTGACATGTGTATTTAACACTCTAAACGGATAGCACGGGAAATTCCGTCAGTGTAAAGATGCTTCGAAAATGCACTGCACGGATTTTTCTGCTTTCAAGTAACGTTTTCAAAAGCGGATTAGCCGCACTTTTCTGAAATTCTTTTCCCCTTTTAAAGGTTTAACATCTTGAAAGATAATTGGGGACGGTGGAAGCAACACAGCAGGACACTGATAGGAAGTTTTTATGGCTCGCAGGAAACCCCGTGTTTTGACCCTGGGGCAATCGTAAAAAATCCGGGGAAAATTTCTTTAGACGCCAGGAAGTGTTTATTTCTTACCTCGCATTTTAAAAGTTTTAAAAAGTACCAACGCATAAGTAAAATATGTTACAATTCCCTTTTGGTTTCATATTAATTTGAAACTGTAACAAGTTGGGGCGTTTCAGTGCAGTCTGCTATTCTATATAGTTAGACAAATTATCTTTTTTTAAGTATATTCTTTCGCTTCATTTTTCTTATTTTAATGAAAGCTTTCAGTTTTTTGAAACATGGTTATTTTATTATAAGATTCCGAAAAAATTAATAAAACACCAAACTCTTTAAAATTTGAAACCTTTTCAATTTTCCAACCACTAAAAATGAATAAATTTAAACTTCATCAAATCATTTGAAGCATTTTCTTACACTTTCATAAAAATAATAACGAAAAAAAAACTAATTAAGATTTATTAGTTGTTTTTTTTTAGATTTCAAAGCCCAAGTGTTCAGGGAAGTTTAAGTACAGTGCCCAGTTATATATTGTTAAAATACACCGAATTATATTTGAATTTTAAGTGCTTGAACTTCAGTTTACATCAAAGACAACATGAATGAAGATTTTCACACATTTTTTTTTATAACTGGAATGTTTGAATAAATGGTAATCAAAAATATACGGAAACATTTACAGTAGACATTTATGCATATAAAAAAACATAAAAATCAATTTTAAATTCGAGCTATTCAAAAATATTCGAATTATTGTTCAAAAATATCTATTTATACAAAATACCTCAACATTTATCTTTTTTAAAGGCTAACTGAATAAGTCAGTGTTTCTCAAAGTGTGGGGCGCGCCCCCCTGGGGGGGCGCGATGACCCTACAAGGGGGGCGCGATCATATTGAAAATTTCAAGATTTAAAAAAAATAACTGGAAAGAGAAGTAAAACAAAATACTTTCTTTCATAATGAAAAAAAATACACAACAACACTGATATAATTTATGTTTACCATCTGGCGTTTTTCCGTCATCAAATAGCTATATTTGATCCCAAAACCAAATTAAAGAAGAAAAAAACATTTTGTTTAATTTGCTGTATTTCCTCAATGAGAGATTTTTTTTATTACGTTTTAACATAAAATATTACTCGTTAAAAGAAAAACGAAACCCAGACCCTAAAAAAATTCTAAGATAAACAATTAATCACTGTAATTATTATTGAAATACTGTACATTAGTTGTAGAAAAAGAAAAGGATGATATGATTCACTTTTCAGCCAGGCTGCATAATACATTTGTTAATCATTTGATTGACCTTCAAACTTACCGGTGTGGTTTTTTAGATCATCCGTATTTTTTCTGAATACACTTTTAAACCGGGAGTGGTGGCGCGGGACATCTGTGATCTTTATTGAGAGAAATTGAAACTGATCAAGCAAAAGAAAAACCTGCTGAAAGAATACATATTATTCATGATTGAGGAACGCCATGAACATGAAACGAAAGGAAAATTTTCAAATGCTTCCTAAAGAACTCCATCAACCTAATATATGAAGCCATAAGTGTACCACAAGGTTCAGTTCACCTTGTCAAAAAGACACAAGAAAGAAAAAGTTCAACTTGCTATTTGTTGATTACCAAAGCAGTCACGAGTTCGAGCCCAGTACCACTAAAGATCCTCCGTGTAGGGGAGAGATGCACGTTAAATCTGTCAAGAGCTCAAACGTCATCTTGCTGGAGTAGTGTGGTAGTTAAAAGAGGCCAGCTGAAGTATCGTCCTCGTCACTTAACCATGGTTCAAAATTATATATACGAGGTAGTCTCCAAAAGCCCTCGTGTAGCTGAACAGTGCGACGTTAATATTCACTCACTCGATCATGAATGCTCATTAAAACTACAATAAATTGGAACAAAATATGACAGCTTTGCCAGCAAATAACATTTATGTAATATTAATGAAAAGTGTCCCTGATTTGCACCCTTTATTAAGGTCTTGCACTTTTGAATCATTATAAGTTCAGTGTTTTATTGGATTTTTCTCAAATCCTCAAAGAAAAATGGAATAGTCCTTGAAAGCCAGTAAGTATACTTTCTCTTAATTAAATTATTCACTTGAATTCCGATTTGTATCTCGTGTACAGTAAAAATAATTATAAACAAATGATTGGGTGACTGAGTCCCCCCGCAGTACCATTAGCGTTAGTATCGAGTGCGCGTCTGCTCCTAGATTAAAACATTTTGAAGACTTCTCGCTTTAAATATTAAAAAGTAACACAATTATTCTCCATCGGAATTTTATATTCTTTTTCATTATTTAACATTAATTCTAAATGCTAATTCTGCGAGATTTAAAGTTGCAGTTCTTTTAAACAGTTATTTACAATTATAGCATTTATCTAAAAAAATCATTTTACATTTTTGTATATAATGTCGTGCACGCAGTTTTACTCTCTTTACAGTTCAGCTATTATATCAATAAAAATGTTTTATTTTTTTAAAAAAATGAACTCGTGTGAAAAGCTGGTGTTTCAGCCAGTATACGTTTAATGTATTAGTACTGAAGAAGGTATTTTATAAATAATTTCTAAATACTAAATTAAGAACAAGTTTGATAATTATTAGGGACTTTCATGGGCTTGTCTTGTAGAGCAAAGTTTTTCAAAGGAAGGTTTAATATCAGAAATTGACACTCTGAGTTATTTTTCTATATTTAGCTGAGATTTATATTTGGTCTTCAAAGAAGCCACCGCAGAAAATTTCGGTTTCACAAAGGTAGAATGTTGAAAATGGTAATAGTATACGAAGTGCTTTTGTTTTCAGTACAGAGAATTCATCATCCACCTCTACCCAAAATTCAAAGAGCGATTTATTACAAAATTGCCTTTTAAGTTTTCATTGTATGTGAAATGTATGAAGATTTCTTCTTCGGAAGTTGAGAGTCCTTCTGGAGTATCTTGAAATAGATCCCTAATCCTCTCGTAACTTGCTACCAAGTTGTCCTCATCCAGAAAATACTTTTTAAAATTATTTGCCAACATAGCTAAATGATTTTACATGGTTTTAGAAACAACTTTTACATGTTGTTCTTCAGATTTGTAAGTTTTGACACAAAACGACCTGGGGCTTTTTTTCCCCATCATTTAGTTTAGTTGTGGTAAATCCAAAATTTAAGTATATTTGAGAATATTTAATGCCTTGATTTAATTTTTTGAACCATTCTCGTCTGTGTACTTGTTGATCCTTCATTATCGTCTGTTTGCTTACGACTTAAAAATGTATGTATGATTTTGTTTTAATCTACTGCCATAGATACTTAATTACCGTGAATTACAATTAACGTGTAAATTTAAAAAATTTACATTCACAAGCTAGATTTGGTAACTAAAGAAGTATCGAGTCGACCAAAACTGACTGGAATTGTACGAGATTTTACATGTTTTGCGCAGATGCCCGATAGGTTGCCCAGACTCACGCAAACGTACCCTATAATGCCAAATGTGATAGATATGATAGAGAGCTACATAGACTAGACTATTTTTCTAATGAAATTTGTACTTTGAGAAACGAATGCTGAAGGAGAAATAAATCTTTAATTAAATGTATTATTTTGCGAACTGCTCCAATTTAAAAATTAGAGAAAGAAAAATTAACATAATAATAAGTAAGTAATATATATTTTAAGTAATTTTTTTCTTAAAATATATATTACTTAAAAGTTATATGTACAAAATTTTATATACTTATCGTATTAATTTGTACGGTTTATACCTAAGATCGTATTGTACCTTTAGCGACTCTCTCTCAAAGTGCATTTTTATTGCAGTAAATACATTATTGTTGTACAGGGGGCGCGACAAAAAATATGATTGAAAATTGGGTCGCCAGTATTGAAAGTTTGAGAAACACTGGAATAAGTAATTAAAATCTGGATATTTTTTGAAATCTCGACCGTATAAAGCTAGAAATTCCATTTGAAATTTCGAAAAAAACTGTATCCTGCAGTTAAAAATTATTTACAATAAGTTTTAGCAATTCTTTGAGTATAATAAAAATTTCAAATTTTTTGTTATATAGCTTCTTTGGTATCTTTTAATATATTTCGAAGATTTCATACAATTCAGTTGAAAACTGAATGCTGAGAGCAAAATATATACTAAAAAAATTGATGAATATACAATTACATTAAATTCTTACATAGAAGCAAAACTGAGAAGCTAAAGCGTAGGAATGAAAAATTTTGAGTATATCTGAAGTAGTTTTCGAAATATTTATTTTAAAGTTCAGAAAAATTTTGTGCGTTATGTTATACTTAATATTAATTAAATGGTTAAAATAATATGTTAATATTAGTCATGTAATCGTTTGATGACACATTCATATACTAAAAAATTATTATCATGGTCATTGATGCAAATGTCAAGAATTTTATGTAATTTCAAATTCAGACATTAAGATATTTATGTAGAAAATATAAAACGACCATCTAAAATACATGAAAAATGCAGTCTGCTATAAAATGATCTTGACAAACAAAATCCAGCATTTTCACTTACTATGGCAGAGCCGGCTTAGTAAGGGGCGATCTGGAAAAACACAGAGGGAACCGCGGTTTTGATGGATGCCTCTCTATAGCTTTTAAATCTCTCAGGAAAAAATATATTTAAATTACAAATGCAAAAACTAAGTCTTGTAATTTTCCATATATTTTTATAACAACGGATTGTGGAATTGGCTCCCAATACTTTGTTGTGTTTGAAAATATCTAAGGTAACCAACCCTATTTTAGATAGATTTGTACTACTTTTTCCTAACCGTATTCCTTTTAAAATTAATTCGAGCAGCCAAAATACACTTTTTGCACTCTTAAAAATTTATGTAAACTATAACAGTTAATTTTAATTTATGCAACTTTTGAAATGTTCATAATTAACCATTTCCGTCTAAACAGTTTACAGGAAAAAAAAAGTTTGGACTCCCTCATTCATTAGGAAATTATATAAGATTCTAACATTAAGTTTTATTTTTCACCGAATAGGGTCGAGTGGTAGTGTATCGTGCTTCCACACCACAGGTCTTGGGTTCTATTAACGGGCTGGGCAAGGTCGACTCTGCCTTTCATCCCCGCTACATTATGTCGATAAATGAGTACTAAGCTTGCGTGGGGTCTTAAACATTGAAGGTCTCTCTTCAGACAGACCACCAAATCAGGGCATCTGTTCATGCACCTCAGCGCCCAATGGTCACGTATATTGGGATGGGCATAGTAGTTCCTGGCTCTCATGGATTGTTGTGCCACTGAGTTTGAGTTTTAAGTTAGAGGATTGCCTTACTTTGGGGATACCCCTTAGATAAACATGTATTTCCACTCATTTGTAATTAAACATTTTTTTTCAATTACGTTTATTTCAGAAGGAAGTTTGATTTTTCAAATGTATTTGCTTAATAACATGTATATTTGTTTATTATATTAAAATTTTGATCAATCCTAAATTACATGTTTTTTGCTCCTCTAAAAGCTTTTAGGCTTTTAGAACTGATCTTACAATCCATATACGTTTTATAGTAGTATATTTAAAAATGATAAGAACATTTTTACGACTGTGTGAGCTTTTATGCCTGTTTATAAATATAAAAAATTACATTCAGCTACAGTTTTTAAAATGTACTGAAATAAGTGGAGTAATAGGATATTTACATATTATGAATATTTTTGACTGCAGTAAGATATATTTATATTTCAGTTTCTTTACAATTTGAATAGAAGTTGTAAGCCATTTTGCGAATAGTTTGATATTGAGTATAAACCCATAAGCTGTTTAATATTGTAAAGTGTTTTACTTTGATACCAACACACATTAAAATAAGGCTCATTTGCAGTTATATGAGCAGCTTCAGTGATATTTAATTTTCAAAAATAGTCTAAACGTACGAAAACATACTTTCACAACCGCACACCACATCTCATACTATATCTTCCCTACAGCAGGAAATTTTTGTGTATACTGAAAAATTTAATACAGGATACATTTTCAAGTGTTAAATTTGTTTTTAAAAAATTTGGTATGAATACATTGTGGAACTGTCGGTTAACTTCACTGAACAAAATTGTTTTAAGTGTACTGTTTTGAAAGTCAAAATTAATTAGGGAGAACTTTTCTCACAATAGAATATGTATTGACTGAATTGTGTGAAAATGTAGTTATCGATGTGTGACATTTTTCCTTGTAATAAAAGAAACATAAAGATAAGAAATTTAACTTGAGTAGAAAATGATTAGAAGTACTGTCATGCGCATTTGAAGAAGTATATCCCCCATTAAAATTAAAAATTATTGACTGAATGTGTGTTATGTCCATCACAAATGCCGATGTAGAAAAGGAATTTTTATTTAATACAAGAAGTTCGAAAAGGAGAACACTAGGAAGGAAAATTTAAATTTTTTCCGAAAAATATTCAGTTAACATAAAAATATCTTTTATATGATTTTAATTAAAATAAATTAAAAGTATTGAAATCCTTTTTTATGCTATTTTAAATTAAAAATTTTACTGAATAGAGAAAGATCGGTTTTATTTCATAAATATAATCATCGTATGTATATCACCGGATGCACCATTTATTGTGTTATTGTTTAAAAAAATGAGATAGGGCCTTTGCTCTTTTTACCTCATTACTTTTTTAAAAAACAGGAAAGTGAGCACGTTTTCTTACTCTCATATTCAAAAATGAATACAGGATGCTTTTTTCTGGTTCAAATCGCAATACCAAAAAAATATATATATATTTTAATTTTTAAAAAATGACAGAAAAATAAATTTTGTTTGAAGAAAATATTATTATTTTTCAACTTCTAACATACTATTTATTTCATTTTTTCCTTTTTTTTACCCCTCATTTTGTTTTAATTTTACTGTGACTGAACATATAGGAGAAAGAAACACCGAATTCCACACAGCTTTCATACAAGATTGCCCAAGGCAACTTAACAGCTAGCTGTAAGCGATTGATCTCTTGGTTCTTACTTGACAAAGGAACTGAACTAGATCATAAAATTGTCCCCGTTCGACCTCCCAAGTTCTAAAAGGGGGAAAGGAAAGAAGTCTGTTGCATTTTTAAAGCGAACTTCAAAATAAGAGTTAACTCTTTCGGAATAACTTTTCAGGAGGAAGGTATGCACTTAGAGGGTTAATTATGAAAAAATTATAATCAAAGCAGAAATTTGTAAAAACCAAGTCAGGTGAAACTATTGTAACATAGGATGATTATAGTTAAAGTTCCACTTTAAAAATGCTGCAAAAAAAACACTGTTCAGAATAGTTTCTAATTCAAACTGAATGTAAAACGGGGTATTTTGAAATTTAAAGTAAGGGGAAACGGTAGGGCATCAGAAAAAAATTCCGAAGTGAATCAATAGATGACTCTGTGAAGAAAAAATTCAAAAACAAAGTTGATTCGTCTACAAGTGATAATTTGAATCGAATGACGACGGCTTTGAAATGTGTTACACATTAAACTATGTGTAATATTCCGTGTGCACGATTGTTTCAATTATTTGATGAAAAAAATAATTGCAAGACATTAGATTTGCACTAGTAGCACCAGTTCACCGTCCGACATGGCAAAATAGTGCTGCATTGGATGATAAAATTGATCTGTAATTGTTCTTGGACTAAAATCAGCATAAATGACAGCAATGAAAATCGTCAACTATATTTTGCACATAACATGATCAACATACCGTCCATCAACATTTTTAAGATAACTTCACAGCCCCAATGTTTACAAATTGAGGATCAGTGATCTTCAAGTTCAGTCTCTTGGAAATTGATGGAATTTAATTCTATATTTTCCGAAAAGTATTTTGAGTAGTTGCATCACTTTTTTACGCAATGTTCTGGGGAACGCCATTTTGCAACTTGCAGATCCATCTCTTGATAACATTTGGAATTGTTTTTATGTCGTATCGTTTCCCTCTTTTTCAAGTACTTTAATACCTCGACATACGCTACCCCGACTTACGCGAACCCGGAGTAAAGCAATTTTCAAATCTTGTCGATTCCTTTAAGTGTTACACAATGAGTTCTCTGCAAACTACTTTCAAAAACAATTCAATGTTTAAGATTCAGTGAGAATCATCTGGACAATCTTGGAATGAAGCTTCACAAAAAAAAAATTTAAATGGTTTCTGGAAAAAAATGTGTACTTTTTTTTTAACACTGAAAAGACAAGGCCTGATGAAATTGATAATATGATTAAAAAGAAGTTGATACTGTCAAGCAAATAAATTTAGAAGTCATTTTTTATGACGTTCAAGAGCTGCTGAATTTCCACAGTCAGGAGCTGATAATTGATGAGCTCAAAGAAATTCATGAGCAAGAGCGAGATATCGATGAATTTGAGCCAGAATTAGACATCAGATGGAATTCTATCCAGTTCGATTAGAAAATCGAATGACGTTAGAAAATTTGACAGAAGGCCTCAGTTTAATTTAAAAAGGGTTACAAATTTTAGAAACTGTAGACTCCAACGAAGAGCGTATTTTTTCATCTAACCAAGGAATAAAAAATATTAGTATGATTACACGTACATTTTTCGGGAGAAAAAATATTTTGAGCCGACATACTGCTTTGTTAGATTTTATGAAAGCTTTCACATCAAAATAACTTATCCTTACGATTTTGTACTTGTGTTATGTAAGATATTATTGAACATTTTTTTTGTTAATTATTATTTTCGTTCGTCTCTATCCCCGACTAAAAATATATGTATTTTTGCGCAATTATACCCAACTTATGCAAATTCGACTTACGCCAGCGTTTTTCAAACTGTTTGGCACGACTCCCTATCGGAGGGTGATATACCTACGTGGGATGGCGCGAGAATATCGAAAATTCAAAAGTAAAAGATTTTTAAAAATTATTTATTTACTGAACGAAATCAAAATAAAATACATTCTAAAATAATAACAAATACGCATTTACAATAATATGATGTACTTATAAATGTATCGGCATTTCACAATGCATTTGATCATCAATTCATTAATACTAAGTTATAACAACAAGTTTAATAATCATCAGTGACCCCATGAGCTTACCATATACAGAATTATGTGCAAAATTTAATTCTTATCTTGACAATTTATACAGTTTATAATTAAAGTCGTATTGCAGCTTTAGAGTCAAAGTATTATTGAATTTAATGCATCATTATTGTATAGATGGGGGAGATGCAAGGAAAATTGTGATCAAAAATTGTGTCGCAAACACTGAAAGTTTGAGAAGAACTGACTTACGTGGTGATCATGGTTATCAAACAGCCCCACTTATTGCGTAATTTGGGGGTATTGCAATACATTCATTTTAAATTTGTAAGTCTTCTGGACCAGTGAATCTTTTTACACCATTGTGAAAGGTAAACTGTAATTATAAACATTTTGAATATGTTTATAAAAATTAAGAGTCTAATGATTTGTTTGGAATCATAAATTTATTAAATAACATAATTATTATCAGTGATATAATGGTAGATTATAAAAAAAACTAAAAACATATGTGTCAAATAATTAGTTCAGTTTTTTTTCAATCAACAACGCATTTGATGCGGATAAAAGGTATTTTCCTCTATCCCTGCAGCAAAACTCAGTTTTAATTCTAACAGAGCTTACTTCCTGTATCTGACCATAAAGGAAGTTCTATAGTATTTGGCTGTCCTATCTGAATGATAAATAAGTCCTCAAATGTGGGGCATTTTCTAGTGTCCGCGAGAAAAATCGTTTGTCACCTCTCAATTCGTCTACGCCCCACTGGATTATACTGCAGCCTTTTTGTCCACTCTTCACTTTATCACTTTCGGTCAAGTTTTTTCGTTTCTTTAACTCTTTGTGCAATCATATGTTCTGCCAATGTTTTGCGGAATACTTTTGTGTCTTGTTCCGCTCTTCATTGCTTGTGTGTATTTTTCGCTTGCTTTTTGTCGCAAGAAGTATGGTGTTTCCCAATGAGGTAAATCATTTTTAATTTATTTTTTATCTATATGTTGTCTTGGTACTTTTAAATGATATTTAATCAGTATTTTTATGTGTTTTACCCTCCCCCCTGCAATATCATAGCATGGGCAAATATTTTTTCCAGGAAAGCTTTGATATTTGCTAAAATTTAACAATTTTTTTTCTGCTACTTAATAATTTATGAAATTACTAAATTTCATTCTGATTAAATTAGAAAAGTTATTCAAACCAAATAGCGTACGGAACTGTACAAATGTATGTATTAAGAAATCACTTAAAATATAATTACTTTTAAATATGTTTTCCCCCTAGATTAAATTTTATGCAGCTTACAAATAATTGCTAGTACGGTACCTTTGATTTAAAACAATAGTGAAATTAAATAAGCGTTTTTAGAATTGCATCATATTGTTTTTCTTGTTGGACGAACTCAAATTTTCTGTCTCTCTCTGTGTCCATATGTGCATGTATGTGTGTGAATGTATGCCTGTGCATATGTGTGCGTAGAAAGAGAGAGATAGTGTCAGAATTATATTAAAGCTATACACCTATCCACTGAAGAGTCATTACATCATAACTATTTTAATAAGAGATTGGGCAATCTTTTGACCTCAAAACCACCAACAAATAGCTAAGCATTGACTCTACAAAATTGTTGATATATTAAATTAATCTAGTACCAGGCACTCGCCAACTGCTCCTGAAATTCTCTCACATTGCAAGTAAGATCATAGATGCATGAATTAGTTTTTGCAGGTGGAACCATGGGTGATCAATTGGATTTATGTCAAGGGAATTTGCTGGTCTCACAAGTTATAATTTTAACAATATTCTGTGAATCACTTTCTGATGATTAGACGATTGTAATGTGGTACACAGTCTTGTTGGTAAACGCAATCAACCTCCGTAAACCCTTTTGCTATCAAAGAGTGCACCTGGTCAGACGTGATATTCATATGCATCATTGGTGTCACGGAATGTTTTGTTGGATGATGGATACTGATTTGCCTTACCTAAATATCGCCCGTACGAAAAAATAGCCACCACAATCTTGTATCCTGCTAATTCTTCCCCCGGGTACAAGGGATGTGAGGGATTTGATCATCTCTCTTTTGCCCTCCTAGATATGTGGGAGGAAGGGAAGAAACACTAGCCACAATTAACAACAATCTGTTTATTGATCTCACAAAAATAGCAACTCTGATTCTATAATTTTCAACCTAAAGAAATATTCTCAATATGAACAAAATATGGATAAATAGCAAGATACACACACACACACGAATTATTAGGAGACTATCAATATCGGTCCTTTTTCTTATAGGATCAAATCTATTATCCTACTTAATTTAATACTAATTCAACAACAGTGTTCAATCGTCACTTTAAATCATTCCTGTGTTAAATATTTGAAATACTCTATGGAAAGTTATAGTATCTGATCAGTATCAACGAATTCTATCTTATCATGTTCTCTATCATTCTCCTCGTTAATAGCTAGAAAGTCTTGACTATATATAGTACACTTAATTTACACACATATCAAGGCTTCTTCTTCAAAAGGGTTGGTTGTGAATAAACGCTAATTGATAGCCCAAAGATTTCGCAGGAGGATTATAGGAAGGCAAGCGAACAGATCCGAGAGATGGTATCTATTTCAAATCGGCGTGTTCACATTCAATATGTTTGACCAGAAAACGTGATTCTTTGAATCAAATGTCTTTCTTCCATTCTTCTAAGGTTCAATACCAATGCTTCACAGACCTTTGCTGCTGCTGTTGGAAGTTACGGGTCGTCATCGCAAAGACTATACACGATAGTTGGCTGTATAACCCCATACTCCCCACTGAACAATTCCCTATGGCTTGAGGCACCATTAGTGTAGTGTATGGTGAGACACCACAAGGGTTATAATGGCTGATATTACTACCGGTAATATCAGCGATTATAACCCTTGGATTATTTAGAAAAAATATTTAACCCTCTAACTGGATACCTTCCCCCTGAAAAGTTATTCCGAAAGCGTTTTATTCTTATATTGCTATTCCCTTCAAAAATGCAACAGACTTCAATTCTTTCCCCCTTTTAAAACTTGGGAGGTCGAAAGGGGACAACTTTATGACTAGGTTCGGCGTATTTGATCATTGAGAACCAGGATAGCAATCGTTTACAGCTAGCTGTTAAGTTGCCTTGGGCAATCTTGTATGAAAACCGTAGTTCTTTCTACTATGTCGTTTACCCCATAGATTCAGTCACAGTACATTTAAAACAAAATGCAGGGTAAAAAAAACATAAAATAAATGGCGTGTTAAAAGTTGAAAAGTAGTTATATTTTCTTCAAACAAAATTTATTTTTCCGTCATTTTTTAAAAATTAAAAAAAAATATTTTGGTATTGCGATTTGAACCAGAAAAAAGCATCCTGTATTCATTTTTGAATATGAGAGTAAGAAAACGCGCTCACTTTCATGTTTTTAAAAAAAGTTATGAGGTAAAAAGAGTAAAGGCCCTATCTTTTTTTTTAAACAATAAGACATAAATGGTGCATATTTATGAAATGAAACAGATCTTTCTCTATTCAATTATATTTTTAATTTAGAATAACATAAAAAATGATTTCAATACTTTTAATTTATTTAAATTTAAATCATATAAATGATATCTTTATGTTAACTGAATATTTTTCGGAAAAAATCTAAATTTTCATTCCTAGTGCTCTCCTTTTCGAACTCCTTGTATTAAATAAACATATCTTTTCTACATCGGCATTTGTGATGGACATAACACACATTCAGTCAATAATTTTTAATTTTAATGGGGGATATACTTCTTCAAATGCGCATGACAGTACTTCTAATCATTTTCTACTCAAGTTAAATTTCTTATCTTTATGTTTCTTTTATTACAAGGAAAAATGTCACACATCGATAACTACATTTTCACACAATTCAGTCATTACAAATTCTATTGTGAGAAAAGTTTTCCCTAATTAATTTTGTCTTTCAAAACAGTACACGTAAAACAATTTTGTTCAGTGAAGTTAACCGACAGTTCCACAATGTATTCATACCAAATTTTAAAAACAAATTTAACACTTGGAAATGTATCCAGTATTAAATTTTTCAGTATACACAAATATTTCCTGCTGTAGGGAAGATATAGTTTGAGATGTGGTGTGCGGTTGTGAAAGAATGTTTTCGTACGTGTAGACTATTTTTGAAAATTTAAATATCACTGAAGCTGATCATATAACTGCAAATGAGCCTTATTTTAATGTGTGCTGGTATCAAAGTAAAACACTTTACAATATTAAACAGCCTACAGAATTATACTCAATATCAAACTATTCGCAAAATGGCTTACCACTTCTATTCAAATTGTAAAGAAACTGAAATATATAAATATATCTTACTACAGTCAAAAATATTCATAATATGTAAGTATCCTATTTCTCCACTTATTTCTGTACATTATAAAAGCTGTAGCTGAATGCAATATTTTATATTTATAAACGAGGCATAACAGCTCACACACTCGTAAAAATGTATTTACCATTTTTAAATATACTACTATAAAACGTATATGGATTGTAAGATCAGTTCTAAAATTCTAAAAGCTTTTAGAGGAACTAAAAACGTAATTTTGGATTGATCATATTTTTAATATAATACATAAATATACATGTTATTAAGCAAATACATTTGAAAAATAAAACTTCCTTCTGAAATAAACGTAATTGAAAGAAAAATGTTTAATTGCAACTGAGTGGAAATACATGTTTATCTAAGGGGTATCTCCAAAGTGAGGTAATCCTCAAACTTAAAACTCAAACTCAGAGTCACAACAATCCATGAGGGCCAGGAACTACTGTGCCCATCATATTACACGTGACCATTGGACGCTGAGGTGCATGAACAGATGTCCCGATTTGGTGGTCTGTCTGAAGAGAGACCTTCAGTGTTTAAGACCCGAAGCAAGCTTGGTACTCATTTATCGACCCAATGTAGCGGGGATGAAAGGCAGAGTCGACCTTGCGCAGCCCGTTAATAGAACCCCAGACCTGTGGTGTGGAAGCACTATACACTACCCCTCGATCCTATTCGGTGAAAAATAAAATTTAATGTTTTAATCTTATATAAATCCCTAATGAATGAGGGAGTCCAAACTTTTTTTTCATGTTAACAGTTTAGACGGAAATGGTTAATTATGAACATTTCACAAGTTGCATAAATTAAAATAAACCGTTATAGTTTACCTAAATTTATAAGGGTGCAATAGGTTTATTTCGGCTGCACGAATTAATTTTAAAAGGAATACGGTTACGAAAAAAGTAGTACAAATCTATCTAAAGTAGGGTTGTTTTACCTTACATATTGTCAAAAACAACAATGTATTGGAAGCCAATTTCACAATTCGTTGTTATAAAAATGTATGGAACATTACAAGATTTATTTTTGCATTTGTAATTTATATATATATAATTTTTCCTGGGAACTTTAAAAGTTAGAGCGGCATCCATCAAAACCTTGGTTCCCTCTCTGTTTTTCCAGATCGCCCCTGACTATGCCGGCTGTGTCATAGTAAGTGAAAATGCCGGATTTTGTTTGTCAAGATCATTTTATAGCAGACTGCATTTTTCATGTATTTTAGATGGTCGTTTTATATTTTCTACATCAATATCTTAATGTCTGAATTTAAAATTACCTAAAATTTTTTACATTCGCATCAATAAACATTATAATTTTTATTAGTATATGAATGTGTTATCACACGATTGCATGACTGTTATTAACATATTATTTTAACCATTTAATTAATATTAAGTATAACATAACGCTGAATTTCTGAATTTCGCATTTTCTGAACTTTAAAATAAATATTTCGAAAACTAGTTCAGATATACTCAAAATTTTTCATTCCTACCCTTTAGCTTCTCAGTTTTGCTTCTATGTAAACCTTTATTGTATATTCCTCGGTTTTTTTAGTATATATTTTGCTCTTAGCATGTATTTTTCAACTGAATTGTATGAAATTTTCAAAATATATTAAAAAATACCAAAGAAGCTATATAATAAAATTTGAAATTTATATTATACTCAAAGAGTTGCTAGAACTTATGGTAAATAATTTTTAACTTTGCGATACATTTTTTTTTTCGAAATTTCAAATGGAATTTCTAACATAAAATTTCTAGCTTTATACGGTCGAGATTTCAAAAAATATCCAGATTTTAATTACTTATTCAGTTAGCCTTGAAAAAAAGATAAATGTTGAGGTATTTTGCATAAATAGATATTTTTGAAGAATAATTCGAATGTTTTTGAATAGCTCGAATTTAAAATTGGTTTTTATGATTATTTATATGCATAAATGTCTACTGTAAATGTTTCCGTATATTTTTGATTACCATTTATGCAAACATTCAAGTTATAAAAAAAATGTGGGAAAATCTTCATTCATGTTGTCTTTGATGTAAACTGAAGTTCAAGCACTTAAAATTCAAATATAATTCGGTGTATTTTAACAATATATAAACTAGGCACGGTACGTAAACTTCTCTGAACAATTAGGCTTTGAAATCTAAAAAAAAATTAATAGATCTTAATTTGTTTTTTTGTTATTATTTTTATCAAAGTGTAAGAAAATGTTTCAAATTATTTGATGAAGCTTAAATTTATTCATATTTAGTGGTTGGAAAGTTGAAAAGGTTTCAAATTTTAAAGTGTTTGGTGTTTTATTATATTTTTTGGGGGCATCTTATAATGAAATAATCATGTTTCAAAAACTGAAAGCATTGATTAAGATAAGAAAAATGAAGCGAAAGAATATACTTTAAAAAAGATAATTTGTCTAACTATATAAAATAGCAGATTGCCCTGACACGCCCCAACTTGTTACAGTTTG
Organism: Trichonephila clavipes; assembly: GCA_019973935.1. Taxonomy (NCBI): domain Eukaryota; kingdom Metazoa; phylum Arthropoda; class Arachnida; order Araneae; family Nephilidae; genus Trichonephila; species Trichonephila clavipes. The sequence goes on along the minus strand of BMAU01005690.1, from coordinate 501,178 downwards.
AAATTAATATGAAACCAAAAGGGAATTGTAACATATTTTACTTATGCGTTGGGACTTTTAAAACTTTTAAAATACAAGCTAGCAAACAAACACTTCTTGGGTTCTAAAGAAATTTCTCTCCGAATTTTTACGATTGCCCCAGGGTCAAAACACGAGGTTCCCTGCGAGCCATAAAACTCCTGCTGTGTTGCTTCATCTGTCCCTCATTAACTTTCAAGATGTTAAACCTTAAAAGGGGGAAAGGATTTCAGAAAAGGGCGGCTAATCCGCTTTTGAAAACGTTACTTGAAGGCAGAAAAATCAGTGCAGTCCATTTTCGAAGCATCTTTACACTGACGGAATTTTCCGTGCTATCCGTTTTGAGGGATAACAGTCTTTGCTTTTCTCTGGAATCAATGTTCTGTGGCCAACCAACTGCAGGGCGACGAACTGTTTTTTAATTTTAGTGTTTGATTAGTTAATTTTAATAAGTGAATTACCTATTTTTTTACTACACTTTTTAATGTTGTTTTAATAAATTTTATTGATATTTTATATATGAAAGGAAATAAAATTTTTATTTCTTATTTTCATTATTACTCTATATGTTTTTCCTTTTAAAAATTTCGAAATCCTTTGCACTGTTTTTTTCAATAATTGAACATCAATTATAGCGTTTCTTAGAAAGAAAAATAATCTAATTACAGTAATGTCCTAAATTTAAGCGATAGGCGGGACTGAGTGTCTCAAAGAATATGACTTTAAATTCAGCTACTCTAGCAACTATTAATTTTCAGAAAAACGTTTAAATGCAGTCTTGAATAAAGTTTGGCGGTGGGTATGACATACCCTGCGTGAGAAGTGCCAGGATACATACAAATTATTTTTATTTGAGGCTCGAAACGAATGAAATTAATCGTTCAGAAAAATTATTTAATAAAATCTTAAATAATACAGATCGAATGTTATTCTGCATGTGATCCGAAGTTATTTTGATGTAGAAAATTTTAAGAAAATCTAACAAAGTAGTCTGCTAGTTCAAATATTTTTTTCTTCCACATTCCGGCATACTCATAATTTTTTTATTCCTTCTTTTGCTGAAAACAAACACTCACACATCATTGGAATCTATGTTTTCTAAAATTTAAAACTTTTTCAAGCTAACTAAGGCAGTGTTTCTCAAAGTGTGGGGCGCGCCCCCCTGGGGGGCGCGATGACCCTACAAGGGGGGCGCGAGCGTATCGAAAATTTAAAGATTTTTTTAAAAAAAAATAACCGGAAAGAGAAGTAAAACAAAATGCTTTCTTCCATAATAAAAAAAATACACACAACAACACTGAAATAATTTATGTTTATTATCTGGCTTTTTTCCATCATCAAATAGCTATCTTTGATCCCAAAACCAAATTAAAGAAAAAAAAACATTTTGTTTTATTTGCTGTATTTTCTCAATGAGAGATTTTTTATTACGTTTTAACATAAAATATTACTCGTTAAAAGAAAAAACGAAACCCAGACCCTGAGAAAAATTCTAAGAAGATAAACAATTCACCACTGTAATTATTATTGAAATACACTGTACATTAGTTGTAGAAAAAGAAAAGGAAGTCATGATTCACACTTTTCAGCCAGGCTGCATAGTACGTTTGCTAATCATTTGATTGACCTTCAATCTTATGGTATGGTTATTATCAATATTAGTTCCCTCCCATCTTTTATGCGTTTGCTTTTCGCTTAGGGAAATTGTAAATAATTGAGTTTTGCGATATTTGGAAAAGAATTGAGTGGTTTAACATTTCGGTAGGATAATTGAAAAGTGTCTGATTTGCGTCCTTTATTATGGTCTTGTACTTTTGAATCATTTTAGTTCAGTTTTATTGGATTTTTCTCAAATCATCAAAGAATTGAATAGTCCTTGAAAGAAGGTAAGTATACTTTCTATAAATTAAAATATTCACTAGAATTCCGATTTGTATCGTGTACAGTAAAAATAATTCTAAACAAATGATTGGGGTGACTGAGTCCCCCCCCGCACTACCATTAATGTTAGTATCGAGTACGCGCCTGCTCCCGGGTTAAAACATTTTGAAGTCTTCTCGCTTTAAATGTTAAAAAGTAACACAATTATTCTTCATCAGAATTTTATATTCTTTTTCATAATTTAACATTAATTCTAAATGCTAATTGTGTGAGGTTTAAAATTACAGTTCTTTAAAACAGTTATTTACAATTATAGCATTTATCTAAAAAAATCATTTTACATTTTTGTATACAATGTCATGCACACAGTTTTACTCTCCTTACAGTTCAGCTATTATATCAAGAATAATGTTTTATTTTTTAAAAAATGAACTCGTGCGAAGAATCCGTGTTTCAGCCAGTATACGTTTGATGTATCAGTACTGAAAAAGGTATTTTATAAATAATTTCTTATTATTGAATTTGGCCGTGGTAGCCGAGTGGTATAGGTATCGGATCGTGGCTTGCCTTGTCACGAGTTCGAGCCCAGTACCACTAAAGACCCGCCGTGTAGGGCAGCGATGCACGTTAAATCTGTTGAGAGTTGAAACGTTTTCCCGTTGGTGTGGTGTGGTAGTTAGGAGAGAGGGGTGCCAACTCAGGTGTCATCCACGTCACTTGACCATGGTTCAAAATTACGTGGTCCGTCGTCAAAAGCCCTTGTGAAGCTGAAAAGTGCGACGTTAATATTCAATCAATCTTTTATTATTACTAAATTAAGAACAAGTTTAATAATTATTAGGGACTTCCACGGGCTTGTTTTGTAGAGGAAAGCTTTTCAAAGGAAGGTTTAATATCAGAAATTGACACTTAAACAGTTGTTTTTCCATATTTAGCTGAGATCTAAATTTTGTCTTCAAGGCATCCATTGCAGAAAATCCGGTTTGAAAAAGGTAGGATGTTGAAAATGCTAATAGTATACGAAGTGCTTTTGTTTTCAGTACAGATAATTCCTCATCCACCTCTGCCCCAAATTCAAAGAGCGATTTATTACAAAATTGCCTTTTAATTTTTCACTGGATGTGAAATCTATGAAGATTTCTAATTCGGAAGTTGAGAGCCCTTCTGGAGTATCTTGAAATAGATCCCTAATCCACTCGTAACTTGCTACCAAGCTGTTCTCATCCAGAAAATAATTTAAAAATTCTTTGCCAACATAGCTAAATGATTTTACATGTTTTAAAAAAAACTTTCACATGTTGTTCAACAGATTTGTAAGTTTTAACATATATCGAGCTGGGGCTTTTTTTCCATCATTTACTTCAGTAGTGGTAAATCCAAAATTTAAGTATTTTTGAGAAGATCGCCTTGATTTAATTTTCGGAACCATGCTCGTTCGTCTGTGTACTTGTTGATTCTTTATTATGGTCGAATGTTTGCTTACGACTTAAAAATGTATGTATGATATTGTTTTAATCTACTGCCGTAAATATTTAATTACCGTGAATTACAATTAACGTGGAAATTAAAAAAAATGTACATTCAAGCTAGATTCGGTAGCTATAGGAGTATCGAGTCGACCAAAATTGACTGGAATTGTACGAGGAAAAGCATTTTTACATGTTTTGCGCAGACGTCCGATAGGTTGCCCATACTCACGCAAACGTACCCTATAATGCCAGATGTGATGGATATGATAGAGAGCGACATTGACTAGACTATTTTTCTAATGACATTTGTACTTTGAGCAATGAATGCTGAAGGAAATAAATCTTTAATTAAATACATCATTTTGCGATCTGTTCCAATTTAAAAATTAGAGAAAGAAAAATAACATAATTCTAAGTAATATATATTTTAAGTAATTTTCTTAAAATATATATTACTAAAAGTTATATACACAAAATTTAATATACTTATCGTATTAATTTCTACGGTTTATAATTAAGATCGTATTGTAACTTTAGCGTCTCTCTCTCAAAGTGCATTTTTATTGCAGTAAATATATTATTGTTGTACAGGGAGGCGAGACAAAAATTATGATTGAAAATTGGGTCGCCAGTATTGAAAGTTTGAGAAACACTGCTTTTAATGTATGAGTGGTGCACAGAGTATTTTATGACTAATTAATTACTACTAAATTAAGAACAAGTTTAATAATTATTAGCTACTTCCATGGGCTTGTCTTACAGAGCAAAGTTTTTGAAAGGAGTTTTAAGATAAGAAATAGACCCCCTGAGTTCATTTTCTATATTTAGCTGATATCTATATTTTGTCTTCTAAGCAACCACCGCATTTTGTAATATGTTCCAATTTAAAAATCAGAGAAAGGAAAAAAAAACTTAGTAATTATCCTATTACTTAAGTAACATATACAAAATTTAATACTTATGTCATGAATTTGTATGGTTTATAATAAATATTGTTGTTTTATCGTAAAAGTGCATTATTATTGCATTCAGTAAATTATGTATAAGGGGGGGCGCGATAAAAATTGTGATTGAAAAGGGGGGCGCCAGTATTGAAAGTTTGAGAAGCACTGAACTAAGGGTTTCTGACAAATTCCTAGCCAATATTCGAACAGTCAACTGATTGAACTGAGTCAAAAGCTTCAAGTTCATCAATGTTTTGTCATGCATTTATCTGAGCTCATTACTTGCCTGCTCCTGATAGTGATAATCCAGTAGCTCTTGAATATCATCACTTTCCACTTCTAAATTTAATTTTCTGGGAAAATTGACAGCTTCTTCAATCTCATTACCAATTTCCCGAATTTTACTACTTTTTTTCTTTTTTCTTCATACAAAAGGAGAACAAACGAGATTTTAAAATCACGTAACTCCGGATTTTTGTACGTCAGGGTAGCGTAAGTTAAGGTATTACTGCATTTCAGAAAATCCCTTAAAAAATATCAGAACTACTTTCCCATTATTTTTTCTGAAAGCAACTCAGCAAGATATGATTACGCATGACTATAATCATTGTATCAGGGATAAGTATATAAAAATTTTAGAATAATTTAATTTGTTGTAAAAAAGAATTGAAGGTCAATAGAAAATCAGTAAAATACGTCATAAATTTTGTATAAATTGGTTAAATCTATACTTTTATGAAAAATATTGCAAAAAAACAAAACATAAAATTAACAAATTTTGACATTTTGGAAGTTGTTTAGGCTTTATTTAAAGATGATACCAGAATTTAAAAAACGCTCCTTTTAATAAAAATAGATTGCATAAGAATTTGTATATAAATATGTATCTTTCCCTGAAAAATAAAATTTATTAATTCTATATATTTTAAAAAATAACTCAATAAACATTTCTATTTTTCATGTATTTACTATATTTGACATGAAAATGTATTTACTTCGTCCTTCTTTAAGTCAAATATTTTACGAGGAAGAAAGCGATTACGAACATTTCTCTTTTTAAGAATTTTTAGAATATCTCGGAAGAGAAATTGTATAAAAATGTCAAGTTACTGAATTTCTGATGAGTGTTTATCGCTTATCGATATATCTGAAGTATTTTTGGAAGTTCACTGTTTTCGTTTTAGCTTTCAAAGGTTTTTTGACGTATAAATCTTCATATTTTTTCTTTTATGTAATTCTTCTAAACTGAAGTACTTGGAATGTTACTTCTATTCTGATTAATGTAAAATTTAATTCCATACACTTGGGGTCTACAGCGATACATAGATTAAAGTATATGTTATGGTATATTTTATAATAATCATTGCGCAATTTTAATTATTAATTGGTTTTTATAAGTAATTAAATCAGTTTTGCCTCGAATCGTTTTGTTTGTAGTCTGAAAATTTTAATTTCCATAATTACCAAAATTAATTTTCCCTTTTTTTCAAGAAATTATTATAATTTCTATCTTTGTTTTTTTTAAGTAAGTACCAGGTTATTTTGTAATATTTTGTGTAATTGTAATATGTGTATTAAGTCTTGACTTTTTTTCAGCATTTTTCACAAAAGTAGAACATTTGGAAAAAAGATTATTCTAAGTTAATTTTTTGCCAAAATATTATACTTAAATAAATGTTTTTGTCAAAATGTGTCCTTAAAACAATTTTATGCATATATTCTAATCTAAGTGATTCATGTGATTCCATTCTAGTCTAAGTGATATCATGAAAAATATCCATTTATGCGCTTTTGCAAATCTCGTTTCCGAACGTAGTCGGATACCTTAAACGATGTGGAACAACATAAATTAAACATGGAAATTTCCTTTAACAAGATACTAATTGTTTAATTGTGTTATATTTTTAAATAGAGGGCACATTAATTCTTGTATGCATTAGAACATTTTTTATATGAGATTTATGCTTTGAAAATGTTAAACTTACTGAACATAGTTGAAAATGAAGAATCTCTCTTAGCTACTATTTGCTTAAGTCAATATAAATAGAAAATTCAATATAATTTGTGTGATTTCAAAAATGTTTGCCCACAAGCAACTCCCATCTTACAAATATTCATTATTTAAATCAGGGGTACTCAAACTTTCTTTCTGCTGGGCCAAATACATACGTCAGCTATTTTATGGGGGCTGCATACATATACTAGTTATTTTACTAGGAGGAGTGAGGACTGCTTTAAAACCAAGATAACATTAGAAATTTAAAATGTGTGTGGAAAATTGATCAAAATATTGTAACTCCTACTTTGCTTTTTTTAATTATTATTGATGTGTAACATCTTTCCTCTAGATTGGTGAATTTTGTCGGAGGGATTTCGTCAAAAGGGACGGAAGTTTGTAACAGGAAGTTACAAACTTCGCTATTTGGTTGTAAGCGCGCGCTATTTGATTTGACCAATGAGAGCACGTAGTCGCTACCCTCGTTTTGGGGGAGGGCAACTCTAGTCGTTTTTATTATATTGTTAAAGTTAGTATTTCAAAAGATTCGCGTTCTTATTCAGGATAAATCTACGATAAATTATCAGGACTTGTTGCGTAAGAAATCTAAGGTTAATTTATATGTGTAAATTATATTAATAATTATATTTACTGTTAAGCGTGTCTGACAAAATTCAACATTCTTAAGAAAATACGAGTAAATAATATGGAACTATTCGAATTAAGTATTTTAGAGTGTATCTATTTCATACTTTGAGGTGAATTCCTGTCGCTGTCAATATATTTTAATTGTGATTAAAAAAGGCTTTCTCTACTAAAAAACTCCTAAATAAAATTTTCATTAAAGATATAATTATTCGATAGAACATTATTTGCAATCATAATCGATCCAAGACTCAATTCAATCTCACTCAATTGAATCGCCCTCAAAATCATGAGTAGCGAGTGAAAGTTTGTTATTAAAAGAGTAGAAACATCTTCGGTGTATGGTAAAAATACAAAATGCAGGAAATCTTTAAGTTTTTAAACCGTTTGATTCGGAGAAATGTATATAGCCACAGAAATCCCTATTTGTCCATTTTCAAGTCTACAGTATCCATGTTCCCCAAATTGAACAAGAAAAAAATATTTTTGATAAAAAATTGCATTAGTCCTTGTGTTATATATAAATAAATAAAATTTTCATTCAAGATATAATTATTCGATAGAACATTATTTCCAATCATACTTGATTCATTTTTTTTCAGATTTAGGTTACTACTGCGTATTTACCTCAATAACATGTCAGATGTTATACATCATATGCAACTACTGTTTAAGGTTCGTTTCTTTCTTTTCTTTTATATTTTATCACTAACGCTGTGAATTAGAACCCTTTATGAAAAACTCCTTCACAATTTCTGCATCTCTCAGTAAACGGTTTCATATGATTACCAATAATATAACGAACTTCATAGGATGTATTCGTTACCACTGTGCTAGTACCACTGACAATATACTTCGATGTTGTTGCAAAGATTATTCAAGAACGCCTTTTTATGACCTTTTGAAAAAATTCTTCAAAGAAAAGGGTCATTGAATGATTCATGTTTATTGGCATTTTTTAAATACAGCACTTTCGTGACAAATCAAACAATTATTTACTATGTTTATTTTTCACTACAAAATAGTCATCCTTCCAATCGTCTTGAAATATTTTTCACATGCAATATATGAAAGATATTTAAAAATTGGCTCCCCCTTCTCCACTGATGTCTGTTATCACTAATCGTAACCGCACCAAATAGAAAATAATATCAATTCGTACCCTTACGACATCGACGACAAAAAGCAAAATTAAAATATTTGATTTCTTGACAAAGAATTTCCCTCCAAGTTTTTAATACAATGTCCTGGAATAAGTGAAATTTTCAGTTCAATGAGCCATGACCGTGCCTCTTAAAAAGGCTCGGTGCGCCGCAGGTTGAATATTGCTGACTTAAATCAATGTTATGACTTAGAGTAGTTAAACAACTGCAAAAATGCTTCAAAGATATTAAGAAAAGCAATACTTAAAAACAAACGAATAAAATCGGGATAAGAAACCTACGTAAACAGGTTGCTTTCTATTTGTAATGGTCTAACAATAATCAATATTACACATAGACGCGAACATGTTCTAGTATGTCTATCTTAAAAAACACAACTATTATATTTAAAATAAGTTATCGCTCTAATTAACGCGAATAATAACTTTGAAACATAATTTATTGTGCAATTTCTTCTAAGTTTATTACTAAGTTTATTCTTCTAGTTTATAATATACCTTAATAAAAATATTTAAATGCTGTTTAAAAATAAAATATAATTGTTTAACTAGCGTATTATTCTATTAAAGTTTTAAATAATATGCATTTCTAAATTTTTTATATTTTGCTATCTAACTTTGTGAAAAAAGAACTTTATGAACTATATATATATTTAAAATTACATTTTTATGATGAAATTCATAATTTCTTATAAAACAAAACTAATTTTAAGGAAAACTATTATGGAAACATTTGTATGTAGTCGAATGAATTTAAAATCTTTTATGCATTAGCTAACTATGTTTAAAATGATTCCTACACTAAACTACATCTTTATATGAAAAAAACATTATTACATAACAAAAACTATGACTGTGCCTGAAATTTTGTTATATATCATACAATGAAATAATGTAATCAACAAAACATACAGAAACTATTTTTATTTACTACATGAAATAAAAAAAAATTAAACACACGCTATGCAAGTAAAATAACCAGAATTTTTTATATATATATAACTTAGAAATGGGTTTACTCATATTTACGACAACAGAGGGGAGAAATTTAAGGAACAAAAACGCCAATAATTATTTCAATTGGTGGTAACTCTGAAAATAATGTGAATTTTTCAAAACTTCTAGTGGAGCCTCTGTAGAGAGGTTTGAGCTATATACTAGCAAAATACTATTATAATACAGCCATTTTTCACAAAGGAGAACAGTTGGAAAAAAGATTATTCTAGGTTAATTTTTTTACAAGATTATATATTTAAATAATTTTTTTTGTCAAAATGTCCTTAAAGCAATTTTATGCATGTATTCTAATCTGAGTGACACTACACTGGTGTGCAAAAATTAAGGACGAGACGGTTTTTTCAATATAACTTTGTACAAAAGCTTTCTAAATCAACACATTTAATACCGTAAGATCCCCAATACGTAAGGACATGTGTAATGTAAGCAACACTTACTAAAAGAGAAATCAGAGGGATAAAAAGAAGCTTGATTGAAAAAGTAGCATGGAGCGCAATGCGACTGAAGGCCGAAACATACCTGTGATGGGTGTCCAGCAAGAAACATCCGGTCTTTAGTAGGGGATATGATCTCCCCTGACTGCTAGGCAGATTTCACAGCGTCTGCCCATGCTGAGAAGGAGGGTGTCAATGAGTTGTTGAGGCATTGCTGCCCATTCGTCTTGCAGCGCCAATCGAAGCTCCCGAATCGTTACTGGTGGTAAGGTACGAGCTGCCAAGCGTCTGCCTAGAAAACCCATACATGCTCGATGGGATTGAGATCCGGAGATCGTGCCGGCCAATCTATACGTTCAATATCCTCACTCTCTAAGAGCTGTTCGGCAGCTACTGTGCGATGACATGGTGCATTGTCGTCCATGAAAAGGAACTGCAGACCCATAGCGCCTCTAAAAAGACGCACATATAGAAGAAGAATCTCGTTACAATAACGGGTCCCGTTGACTGAACCTGCGTCGAAGATGTGAAGGTCTGTACGACTACCAAGCATGATGCGTCCCAAACGAGAACACCGCGACCTCCATACCTGTCCCTTTCAATGATGTCCGAGGGATGATTGTGGCTTCCCCGCTCTCTCCAGATGAGTATGCGATGAGAATCGCTACTCAAACTGAATCTGCTCTCATCTGTGAAGCATACTCGTCCCCTTCCATTGTCTCTCCAATTCCGGTGTTCCCTGCACCACAGAGAACGCCTTCTCCGATGGGCAGGCGTTAAAGGTACACACCGTACAGGGCGTCGTGCAAACAGACCACCACCGTGCAGTCTTCTGGCCACGGTAAAACGCGATATTGGTCGTCCAGTCGCCTGTGTCGTGTGTCTAGCGATTTCTCCCGCTGTCTGCCGCCTGTTTCTTCTGGCCTGTAAGACAATGTACCGGTCATCTGCGGGTGTGGTTCCTCGTGGGCAACCACTACTGAACCCCCGGATAGCTGTTCCTGTAGTTTGAAATTGTCTCCAAAGTCGTGAAACGATGCTGTGAGCAATTCCGAACTCGGCAGCCACACTTATCACACTGCAGCCTTTCTCCAACTTCCCAATGTGTCGACCTCGGGTAAAAGCATCCAGATGTCGTCTAACAGATTGATTATTCGCCACTTCTCGCTGAGGCAGAAATTTGGTTTGATTTTAACTGATATACGGCGTGCAATCTTTTTGCCAGAAATACTGATCTTACACCGACAACATGCTTTACACTACTCAGACACTCCCCCATTACGTCTACCTGCATATCTGCGCATGTGCTACCGTACATCACCTTACTTAATCTCCTGATTTGTCTTTCTGTCCGCTCTGCCTCTTCGTTCAGCTGATATGCTACTTTTTCGACTTCTTCCTTAATTTTTGCACACCAGTGTAAATATCATGAAAATAATCCATTTATGTGCTTCTTTAAAATCACGTTTCCGAACGTAGTTGAACACCTTAAATGAAACTAACATATTCTTATTGAATGTTATGTGTATTTTATCTGCCTGCATTGCGTTTTATGTCTAGTTTGATTTCTTAATTAATGATGAACTATCGCTTTTAACTTTTGCACAAAATTATATTGGCACTATACATATACAATAATCACTCAAATCATTTTTGGAGTCTATATATCTCGGTTGTTAATACTTTATGTAATCATAAAATTTAATTTATATAACATGTGATTTCTATATTACTGCCATAAGAAATATTGATTCAACAAAAGATTTATAGATTTATATTGTATGACTACCCTTTCAACGTTCTTGACTATAATTTCTATTGAAGAAATGAATCAGAAAGTTATTCTGCTCTTAAGTAATTTTAATAAATTAGAAGTTTTATAAAATTAGTTAGAGTACTCTCTCTCTCTCTCTTTTATAATTATATGAGTTAAAAATATTTTTAAAGAATATTTAATATATATGGATAAATTTCTGTTATAGATAATGTATCCCACTTAGTTCAGAATCGTGATTATTTTGAAAAAGCGTATAAAAATGAATATCTCTTTGGTTTTTAGTAACAAGCTAGAATATAGATAAAAAACTGTTTTAAGAATAGTATTAGCATAGAAAATTGTTATTTTTTGGTAAAAAAATGAAGAGAGAGAGGATCATATATTTTAAAAACATTTAAACCTTTTTGGAAAAATACTTCTATAATAAATACATATTGTCTATTTATAACTAAGACATCTGTATGGAAACTAAACATGGATTTTTAGAAAATTAACATTTTTTTCAGTTATTGTCAACTGAACTAATGGTTTTCTTTTCCGTTAAAAATTGTGTACTCTGTTGTATTAAAATATGAAAAATTTCATTTCTAAGTTATATATTTCAAAACTTCTAGTTCAGGCTCTGTGCGGAAGTCTCTGCTATACATAGGCAAAATATTATTATTGAAGAAGTAATTTTCATAAAAGGAAAATAGTTTCAATTTATATGATTCATTCTACATTTTTCGCCCGAAAAGTGCATTTTAATAATTTTTTTATTATTATACTTTTTTAAAAACTTTTTTGTATGTATATTGTATTTCATGTCGCAGTAATTTTCAAAAGAATTATCCATTTATACGCTTTTTCAGTATCATGATTCCGAACCAAATTGGATGCCTAATAGCATCAAGTTAACAAAAGAAATATAAAATATTCTGTGTGTAAGATAAAATCACACACACACACACAGTTGTAAGCTTACACGGAAATATTTTTATAAGCTTTTATATACCTTTAATACGAAATTCAATTTCAAGTATAATTCTTCTGACTTTCGGATATTATGAAAATTTCTTTCTCTCTGTAATCTCAGAAGATATATCATTTGTGGTTTTGGCTAAGAATGTTTTTCTACATGTCTTCGTTGTTGCGAAATATTTCCCAAAATAATATACTCCTTCAACTTCGAATTTTTCCCGCTCTTTATTATTCCTATTTGTCGCTATTTGCAAAAACTCCTTTGAAAATTTTCCATCTTTTACACATGCAGAATGCCAACTTTCATCAGTTTCAAAGAAGCATGAAATTAACGAACATTTTAAAAACTTATTTTTTGCATTATTTTTGCAATACATCTCTTGTAACTTGCGATTCCAGTTTCTTATTACGCTAGGTATATGCTTCCAATGGAAGAAAGTTTCTTTCGTCTAATACGATAAACCTCAAAATAAAGTCATTTCAGTCAAAAGAAAAATATTCATTTGTCTTGAAAAATATCCTTGTCTACTTATCCACTTTAAAATAGTTTCGGTAAGGATAAAATACGAATGAAATATGGAAGTTTATTATTTATCTATTTTAGATAACAAATTCGATAAAGAGAAATATCGCCAGTAGTAGTTTGTAAGGGCGCCCACTTGGGTGCCCTTCTCCTAAATTATCAGCGTAAGCTACATGCGTAAAATTAAATGAAGAACCAGAAGCTGCTACAATCTTAATGTTACTTTATTAAGATCTTAACTTAAACCAATAACAGATTAGACAATAATATGTTATGTGAGAAAATCTACGATGTCTAAACACACAATATATAATTCCGAAATAGCGTAACCCAGACCACTATAAATAACTAACTCGCCTAAGCTCAATTTCAATCTTAACACAGATCCGAATATTAAAGTGGTAACTCCTACCTTAATGTCCAACGAAACAGAAATCTATCTGATCCTAGCTGAAGTTGCAGTTCACTTGCGTAGAATAGTATCTACCTTGACTGAAGGCTCTCTGTCACGGGTAACCTCTCTTGACGGTCACTTAAATTCTCAAAATACTCTTCACATTTACAACACGGGCTATCATAATACTCCCCAAATGCCACACCGTTTACTTTAAGCTTCTGTTATTTAAAATCTTCCTAATTTGCATCTTTCATTCACGTTTTACTTCTCGGGTTGGTTGGAAAAGAATTGCCATTTATTCTGGCCCCAAAGAACCCAAAAGGACATGTTAATGAAAAAACGCGTGTGCCCGTTACAAGTCGTTATCGAAAAACAAAAATACTATTTTTCTCCCTTTATTAAACTATTTTTTTCTTACGGTCTACAACAAAAGGATAATCGGAAATATTACCAAAACTTATGTATGTATTTTATTTTTGTCCATTACTTAAAAAGAATTTATTTTGCTCTCTAAGCATTTCATATATATGTTGGGAAAGAACTGTACTTTTTTTACTGTGTCACACGTAATGAAATTTTATTCCATTCTAAATATGCATTTTGTTCTTTCTTTTTACAAGTTACTTAACATAAGTAGATGAAGAATCAAATATAATCGCAACCAACAACTGGACTTATAAAAAGGTTTATTTCTATAAATACACATGATTAAAAAAATTTTAAAAAAGAAATAATAATCAGGTAAATTTTTCTATAAAATGAACATATTATTATACAGGAATACCTAACTCAGCATTAATAATGAGTTCCTCGAAAATTCCACATCAAATGAATCCATACTTAGATACATATTTTTTTTCTAAAGTAAAATAAGTAATTCGTCTTGTGCTGTACCTCCCCTTGGAAGTACATCCCTAGAAGCAACAGCGTGAGCTAGAGGTAGGGTTAAAGAAAGAACTCGGATCAAACATTATCTTAATGTGACTTTATTAAGATATTCAACTTAAACTTTTAACAAATTTAATTACAACAATTAATATGAGAGAATCTATGATTACGCAATACGCAACACACAATATAATTCAGACCAATCTCAATAATCGAACCGCCTAATCTACCTATATACTAATAAGTAATGAATCCTACCTTATATTATTCTGTAATAAATTTGTCTTTATCTACAATGGTATGTAGCTTGACGTTTAACTTTTAGTCGAACACCAATATGTTTACCCACGTCACGTACAACTTAAATCTTGAACCACGAACTTCAATAATCATCAACTGCCACAACGCACGTCAATTGTCTAACATTCCTTTACATTGCCATTACGCTTTACTCTAAGATCCTATAGTTATCCTATATTATTTGCCTCTCTCCACTTCTCGTTTCTTGGATTTGGTTGGAAAAGAGTTGCCATTAACTCTGGCCCAAAGAACCCAAAGAATTTGTTAAAGAAAAGAAGAGTAAGACGTCACATGCCCCTCTAAGAAACAAAACGTGATTTATTCGACGGTCTTAATGGCCTTTAAAAAATTACGTGCCTAAATTTTATTCTAACCGTTAATTTCTAATGCTTCACTTAAATTTTAATTTTTACTATTCATCTTAAGTTTAATTTTTAATATTTCTCCTTAATTTGAATTTACACAGCTTCAATAGATTTTACTTAATTAAATAGACTAACATTCAAAGTCATGCATTTTAATCACGGTAGATTCTCACATGTACAGAATAAATAGACGTGTCCCATCTGGGTAACAGAGCCGGGGAAAAACCATATATGACTTAAATGGTAGAAGAAACGAGGCCCACACGTCTCTTAACTAACTTAATTCTACCCAAATGTTTACTTAAATTTTAACAATTTTTCTTCTTTACATCTTCTCTTTAGCTCCGTTCTTTGTATCGAGATAGGTTAATTTCTTATAGACTTCAGGGTCTGTTACCCTGAAACAGAAATTTCTTGAGTACTTTGAAAAAAATATTTTTACACATTATGATTACATTTCACAATTTTTATACAGTACATATCACTTTTAAATTGTAACTAATTTCTATACATATTTTTCATCTGCTTCTTCCAAAAACTTCCCCTCAAATCGCGCAGCGCTGGTTAAACGCTATGTTAGGATGCTATCTACGCCGCGTTTCCCAAAACCAGATGTTCCTTAATATGAAACAATATAACAACACATATATATATACACTATACAATTACAAACATTTTTCAATAAACAAAACAAACAACCAAAGGAATTGTCGCATCTTAGCGAAGTCATAACAGAAGTAAACAAATGCATTTTTACAGTTGTTTTCTCCAGAATTATACAAAAATTTACTAGACAAAAGCTTTTTTCTTTTCTAGAAAAACACACTCATTTTAATGTCCACTTTTGCTTGGCTTCTAAAATTTTAATTATCCGACCATGACTTGGCTTTATTGCAAAAATTCTTCCGACCACTTGTTCGAAAGAATATAAAAAGAAACGATACAACCTGGTTCTTATGACTTGTAGTTGGCGTTTCCTACCAAGACCTCCAGTGACAAGGATTTCTTTGTACACGTTGCTCTCCTTTCCTGGTTTTGCCGTTGTTGATCACCTCCTCGTCTGGCATTCTTGTTGCTTGATCTTGTTCGCTCCTCGATGTATGGACTATCGTTCCTTTCTCTGCCTTTTCTGGATCGAACTGGTCCTCCTTGTTGTGTCTTCCTCTCTATGGTTGGTCGCGACTCTTCTCTTTTTCCAATTCGTGGTCTAAGGTTGTAGCCGCTTGTGGTGGGCGCTACTGTCTCTTCCCTTCGGCTTTTCTTTCTTATATTTCGAAAAACACTATTAGTATCATTTGACGATAAATTTCTTTTAGAAGCTCTATGCTCTGAACCCTTCTGAACTTTCCTTTCTGGTCCTCCTGACCTAGATTCATTTGCTCTTTTATATCCTAACTTTTGATTTTTACTCTTTTTTTAATCATTCTACCTTTCTCAGACCAAGAACTAGATATTGATCTGATAAGTGGTCCGCGCTTATTGGTCTTATTTGTGTGTTTCTCTCACTGATTATTTCTAAAACTTAACCCTTTTTCCTCCAACTCACGCTTTACTTCTGACCCTTTCTTTTTACCATCTCGAGAATCATTTGATCTACATTGTACTCTGTCAAAACCACTTGATTCATCGTGCAAACTACCGTTATCTCAACTGCCAGCTCCTATCTCCGTCTCGTCACATTTCCTATGACGATATATTCGAACCTGATCCACATTAATCGTTAACCTTTTTCCCGCTTTCCATATCACTACGTTGTTATTCTTAACATCTAATACTGTATACGGACCTTCAAATTTTGGTTTAAACTTAGCTACCACTTTTCTTGTTGCCGAACTTAAAGGATGTGTTGCTACAAAATCCCAATCATTCACCTTAATTTGCACATCACGCCTACGTCTATTATAATATTTCTTCCATTTTTCATGTTTAGTTTCTGTGTTTCTTCTAGCCTCCTCAAACAATCTCTCAATATCTCCTACTGCAAATTCCGTTCCGTCTGATATCATCACTAATTTCTGAAAAGGCGTAATTAACTTTCTACTTAAGAATAACTCCGCAGGGGGTTTCCCCGTTGTTTCGTTTACAGCCGTTCGAATAGCATACGCAAACTCACGTAAGAATTGGTCCCATGTGTCATGTTGCTCATTGACATAATTTGCAATCATTTGCACCAGATCGCGATTTACGCGTTCTGTTCTATTTGTGCTTGAGGTCTATAAACAAGTCTTCATATGCCCCTCTCTCTCTCTCTCTCTCTTATGCCTAATCTCTCACTTAAATTCTCAAAAATATCGGAAATAAATTGGGGACCATTGTCACTAATTAATTTTATTGGAGCTCCAAAACGTGATAAATAATTATAAAAAAAATTATCTGCTATAACTCGAGCAGAGGCTTTTTTAAGGGGTATGATTTCAGCCCACTTGCTGAAATGATCCGTAATTACTAATACATATCGGTTGCGTCTTACTCTGGACACGGGATAGGGACCTAACAAATATAACGTAACTATTTCATTTGGATAATTTGATACAATTGGTATTAACCGACCAGCTGGTAACGCGTTTTTATAATTATTAATTTGGCACATATGGCATGTAGAGACATATTGATGAATAAATTTTCTCATATACGGGAAATAACAAACATCCCTTATTTTATGATAAGTTTTAAAACGTCTGAAATGACCTGCTAATGGCTTGTCATGAAATTCTCTCATAATTTCATTCCTTAAAGATTTTGGGGAATGTATACTCGCATTTCTCCTAATGACGTTGCATATTTCGCATAAAATAACAAGCCTTCAACTAACCTAAAATCGCGAGACCAATTCTCACATATTGCCGTATTAACCGAGCTATCTTCTGGGGGTTTTCTAGATATCTATAGATATGACCTAATTCTGTGGGTCTGTTTTTTGTTCTTCTATTAACTGATCTCGTGACGAAAGTACCAAATCTCTGATGATTGCACAATTAACTTTCTCTCCTATTATACTTTCAATTGGGTTTCTCGACAAAACGTCAGCTATCGTATTCTGAGTTCCAGGCCTATGCTCCCATTCTGTATTAAATTCTGCTAATTTTAATACCCATCCGATCATTCTATTTGACAAATTTTTACCAGTCGTTAAATGTGTTAACGCAGCGTGATCTGTAATAATTTTAATCGGAAAAGAACCTAAATATGTTCTGAATTTATTTAGAGCCCAAACCACTGCTAAACATTCTCTCTCTGTTACCATGTAGTTCCTCTCCGCAGCACTAAGCGTACGAGAAGCAAATACTACTGGTCTCTGCTCTTGGTTTAGAAACGTTCCTACCCCTATTGAGCTTGCATCCGTAAATAATTCAGAAGGTTTTTTGAAATTTGGGAATTTTAAAACTGGCGCTTTTGTTACAGCCGCCTTGACCGCGTCGAATGCTTTCTGCGCCTCAATCGACCAAATAAATCTCTAATTTTCACTTAAGATTATAAAGAGGTTCGCAAATATCGGCATAATTTTTAATAAATTTTGAGTACCATTGGGACATTCCTAAAAAATTCGACACCTCCTTGAAGTTATGCGGAGGTTTCATTTCAACTATAGCTTGAACTTTTGTTTCATCTGTTTAATTCCCTCCTTATTAATAATTAAACCCAAATATGTTAACTCTTCACAACCAAATTTAGACTTATCTTTATTTAACGTTAACCCCGCCTTATGTAATAATCGAAAAACTTCTTTCTAATGTGCTTAACATGTTGAGTGAATGATGGAGATGATATTATGACATCATCCATATAGACACTCACAAACTTGCCTATCACGGGTTTGAGGATTATATATATTGCTTTCTGAAAATTTTAGGAGCCGCCCCTGACAAGCCAAAGGGCATTCTGAGGAAGGCGTATGTACCATTTTTTGTGACAAACGCGGTTTTAACTGTATCACTAGGGTTCACAGCCATCTGAAAATATCCCGACCGAAGGTCCAGGGCAGATATTATGCCTGTGTAGGGTTTGTTCATTATTAAATCGTCTATTAAGGGTAAAGGATACCTAGGGTACTTCGTGATCGCATTTAGTTTCCGATAATCTACAACAAATCTATATGCTTCAGGATTATCCGGTGGTGGTGTGTAACCCATTATTCTTTCTACATAACACCACTGGTGACGCGTACGGGGAATGCATGGGAATTATAGTTCCATCTTTTTCAACATTTTGTCAACGTGATAATCGAGAAACTCTTGTTTAAGCCTATCATATATGTACGGACGGGAAATAACCGGTGGGTTATCTCCCGTGTCAGTCTCATGAGATAAAACATGCGTGAGCCCTGGTTTATCTGAAAACAATCCTTGAAAACTATTAAACAAATCTTGTAATTCCCGTTTCTGTTTTTCTTCTAGTTTTGTCTTAGAAAGATCTATTTCTACTTTTTCTATTTCAACCGTTTTAACCACTTTATTAATCTGCGAATCTGGAATCGCCAAAGATTTTCGATCAAAGTCCAAAATGATCTTTGATCCACCTATGAAATCTATCCCGAGAATACATGGCTATTCTAAATCTGCTAACACATGGAACAACCAATGCTTTTCGAAATCCCGTTCGAATATTTAATTCCACAACTCCCATATTTCGACATTTAGCTCCTTGCGCCGTGATCACCTGAGTACTCGATTTCTTTACTTGTTTATAAAAAAAATATTTTTGGTATGTCTCTTCCGATGTAAATGAGTTCTCCGCTCCAGTGCCCCATAACGCTTTCGTAAAAGTTTCGTCTAATAAAATAGGAACATACGGAAGTTCAACCGGAGACATACATACTGCTGAAAGTTTAATCGGTGACTGATTTATCGACTGCGTCTGTTTACCTTTAATATCACTCACTTTCAAAACATTTAATCGTGCCATTTGCTTTCTACTGCTCCGACTAAAATTTTCACTCAAACCCCTATTTCTTTGGTCCCCTCTACTAAAATCGTCATTTTGACCTCGATTTCTAAATTGATATCCCCTATCGTTAAATCTGCGATCATCGTTTTGAAACCTATTCCTGCTCTCGGACCACTGATTTTCTTGACGGTTGTTCTGATAGTTACCCCTATTATCATTTCTACCATTATTTGGTCTATGTACCACTTCAGAATTTCTCCAATTTCCTCAATTATTATCAACATTAGATATCCTACGCTCATTCCAACCTCGTCCTTCGTTTCTCAAACCAAATGTTGCCTTGCACGAATATCTTTCCTCAAACTTAGCAAATACATCTAATAATTGGATCGCTGTTTGTTGATTACGCACCTCCACGTAATCTTGAACTTGCGGCCCAAGTCTAATGAAAACATGATCTACAAGGACTTTCTCAGACATCCCCAGTTCTAATTTCTTATTTAACTTAAGCAAATCGTAAACAAAATCTGTCGGCTCCTGGTTTTGTCTTTGCTGAGACGCGTTAAAACGGGTCTCTAAATCTTTCCTATTTTGGATGGCAGGGAATGCTTTCGACAATGCTGCTTTCAGCTGTGCGAAGTCCGTGGCGGTATTTTGCACTAACGTCGATCCGAATATTTTGTACCAATCTAGGGCCCTATCCAGGAGATGACCTTTTAAATAAGCACACAATAAGTCACTGGGTATTTCAAGTAATTTAATTTGGTTATCTATACCCTCTAAAAATTCGGTGACGTTCTCCGACCCAGAAAAATATACAAATGGCCAAACAATAAATCCTCTCGCGTTTCTGATCTCGGGGTCATATAGATTAAACCTTGTTGGGCGCCATTGTGATGTACCTCCCCTTGGAAGTACATCCCTCGAAGCATCAGCGTGAGCTAGAGGTGTAGGGTTAACGAAAGAACTTGGATCAAACATTATCTTAATGTGACTTTATTAAGATATTCAACTTAAACTTTTAACAAATTTAATTACAACAATTAATATGAGAGAATCTACGATGACGCAATACGCAACACACAATATAATTCAGACCAATCTCAATAATCGAACCGCCTAATCTACCTATATACTAATAAGTAATGAATCCTACCTTATATTATTCTGTAATAAACTTGTCTTTATCTACAATGGTATGTAGCTTGACGTTTAACTCCTAGTCGAACACCAATATGTTTATCCACATCACGAAGAACTTAAACTTGAACCACGAACTTCAATAACCATCAACTGCCACAACGCACGTCAATTGTCTAACATTCCTTTACATTGCCATTACACTTACTCTAAGATCCTATATTTATCCTATATTATTTGCATCTCTTCACTTCTCGTTTCTTGGATTTGGTTGGAAAAGAGTTGCCATTAATTCTGGCCCAAAGAACCCAAAGGACTTGTTAAAGAAAAGACGCGTAAGACGTCACAGCCTCTGTCACTTTGTTGCAAAAGCTATAGAGCCACATTAACTTCATAAGTTCCACCGTCGTATATAAACGTCTAATACAGCCAAAGTCTTAATTGTCCCGGACGTACATATACGTCTTTCCGAAGTACAATCTTTTCTGTGCACTGCTATCCGTAAAATTATTCCGAAGGCTTTGGAATGCAATTCCGAGACCTAGAAGCAAAGGATTTACTTATTTCAGAGGATTTGCTTATTTATACATTTACTTCCCGTCCCCCCAATACATTATATGTGAGTGCCTACATGGAAAACAATGGCATTGGGGAGTGATCGGCAGTTAAGGGATTCATCATAAATTGTAGAAATTATCAAGGGTTAGTTTTCGTATATAACTTTATTAATGACAAGATGATGGGTGTCTGAAAATTATTAAAAATTGGTTCTTAACTTAGTATTGCTAAACTAATTATAAAATACGTTGAGCAGCACTGGTACATTTATAAATGTGTTGTATCAGATTGCAAATGTGTGTTTTGTTTGTTTACTTTAAATAAATTAATAACTTTTTTAAAATAATCTTTTGGTTTTCTACTTTTCAATGTGCTCGTGCCCCCCTCGTCGAGTTACCACGCCCCCTAGGGAGTGCGTCCCGCAATTTTCGAAACGCTGGGCTAAGCAATAATTATATGAGCGACCGGAATGTGTACCCGGCGATAACTAATAACACAACTACAAATGCTGGGTTTGTAGCGAACTGATGAATTCACGCTGGAAATATTAGTTTCTTCTGCGGGTTTCGAACAGAGATATGTCAATTACGTCATTCTATCAAGTCTATAAAATGTAACCGGTAAGCCAGTGAACACTTTAATAAACTCGTAGCTCGAGTGTCATGAGTTAGAGTCTCAGTGCCCCCAAACACCCGTGATGATGCACGTTCAATATGTCGAGGTTCAAGCTCCTGACGTTGGTGGCATGTGAAAGTTAGGAGATAGTTCCCCGGTAATGCTGCCCTCCTCGTACCTTGTAATCATGGTTAAACAATACGAAGACCGTCACCAATACGTCAAATGCTTCCTTATACAGAGTGTTTTTTTCCAGGTATAGAAGTTTAAGTTGGCATTACTTTCCAAGATATCGACCGATTTAACAGCATCAAGTGATTTATTCTCAGTTTGTTTTGGCAATTCATCGTAAATAGACTCGCGCCTGAACAACGCTTTCAAATTGTGCAATTTCGTTTCGAAAATAAGGGTCGTTTTTCATAAGCGAATTTTGTTTAGCGATGAAGCGCACTTCTGGTTGAATGGCTACGTCAACAAACCAAACTGCCGCATTTGGAGTGAAGCTAATATACAAGTGTATGTCGAAACACCGTTACATCCAGAAAAACTGACTGTTTGGTGCGCTTTATGGACTGGTGGAATCTTTCTTTAAAAACGATGAAGGCCACAACGTTACAGTCGGTGGTGATCGGTATAGAGCCATGATTACTAACTTTTTCATTCCTGAATTTAACAATCATGATGTCCAGGAGCTGTGGTTCCAACAAGACGGCGCAACATGTCACACAGCTCGTGCCACAATCGATTTATTGAAAGACACGTTTGGTGACCGCCTAATTTCACGTTTTGGACCTGTGAATTGGCCTCCAAGATCTTGTGATTTAACACCGCTAGACTATTTTCTGTGGGGCTATGTAAAGTCATTGGTCTATGCGGATAAGCCACAAACGCTTGACCATTTGGAAGACAACATTCGCCGTGTTATTGCCGATATACGGCCCCAAATGTTGGAAAAAGTTATCGAAAATTGGACGTTCAGAATGGACTACATCCGAGCCAGCCGTGGCAGTCCTATGCCAGAAATCATATTTAAAATGTAATGCCACAAGATTATCTTTCGAATACAAAAAAAAATTCATGTCAATCGAATAATACATCTTTGTTTTATTGCAATTTAAAGTTCTATACTTCTAAAAAAAACACCCTTTAGTACGACGTTTATAAAAATACACTCATTCAAGTACTGCAAAAAGAAAAAAAAAATCAGAATTTGTTTACTTAACTGACTGTTATTATTTTATTTAACATACATAATTGTACAGTATATAAATTTTCTTATCAATGATTTCACTTGTAATAAGTTTTAAACAAGGGTAACATACACATATAACATAATACACATATAACACATATTCTTTTTAAAAAACAATGTTTTCAAAAATTCAATTCTATTTTAATAAATATTTCTATGATTTAAAAACAATCGAACTTAATTTACATTTCATTCGAAAAGATCTAAAAATATCAAAACTTCAATACCTAAAAGTACTGGGGAGGGTAAAAGAAATCCAAGAAAAGAATATCAATTCTCAATAGTATTATAAAAAATGCCGGTCTGCAATTCAAGATATTCGAAGATTTTTAATATAAATTTTCTTCCTTCTTCCATTTTAAATTTGGCTGAAAACACCATTCTTTACTTACAACCAAGGACGGATTAAAATTTTCTTTTCCACAGATCGAGATATTTTCAGTTGCACGCAAATCTAAGTTTCGAAAAATAAAATTTCCATCTGTATCGCCACCACAATCTTTGTTATTTTCTTAACTTTTCCTCTCTTTATTAGTGCTATTATATTGCTCCACTTTGAGTATTCTTTTTTCTTCTTTTCTTTTACCCTTCTTTTCGTTTGATTCCCTTTAAAATGTCAACTTTTTTCATAAATTTTGAAAGAAGAATGAAATTCCTCAACTTTTTGAGAACTCATTATTTTGCTATTACTGTTGTCACTGTTCGTGAGTGTCCAGTGATAAAAGTATTTTATTACATCAGATCTATACTTTTTTTTTCAAAGTTAAAAATACTTTTGTGTGAAAAGAAAATATATATTTTACTCTCCTTTTATTTATTCATTCATTGTATTCATGCACTTTTTAAAACCTTTTTTTTTTAAAAATTAAGTACTTTAATCATTTCAAATACATTTTTTAGACAATATAGTGTTTTTAACCAAGTTATTTTAAAGATGGAATATTATTATGTAATACATAGTTAACATGTTTTCAAATTTACTATACATAAAAATACTTTCACAGTTAAATTTCATTAAAATTTTTGGTGTGTCCATGTAAGGTGAATTAAACTTTATTCAATTTAATTAAGCTAAATTTCCTGCAACCGTATGACGAATATTATGATACTTTGACATTTCTTATATTTCAATGACAAAAAGCTTTGTTTGATATCACGAAGAAATATAAAAATATTTTTTCTTTATTAGAATTTACGCATTCACGTGTTTTATTCCGTACTGAAAAATTTTAAAAAACGTCATGTAACTTTATTTATATTCTAGTTTTTCTACTGAAACAAAAAGGAAAAAGAAATTTTTTAATTAAAATTTGTTTAAATTTCGTATTTTTTTTTATAGATATAGATAAAAATGCAATTTCTTTTAATCCAGCGTTACTCAGACTGTGGGGCACAACCCCCAAAGAAGGCGTAATAACCCAACATGGAGGAAGCGCGAGCATGTCGAAACATCGAAAATAAAATATTATTTAAAAATATTATTAATTTGCGGAAAGGAAGTCAAACAAAATACATGCTGACATAACAGAAAATAACATACACATTTACACTGCTATAATATACACTGCCCTCCCAAAGTTAAGGAATCTACTGGTTTTTGCGCCTTATTTGCAAATAAATGAATGTAGAAACACCAAATTTAGATGGCATGTGCACAAAACAGTTATGTATTGACTGCAAGAATGAACGTTACGTAATAAAAATTCATAAAGGATTTACCACAAAAAACGCAATCTCGCTGGAAAAGTCCAATCTTGGAAAAAAATAATAATCACAATTTTATGTGGTAAAATGTCATAGAAACATAACACAAGTGGATTTTTATAAGGGGTATCCCAAACCCTAGTTTGAATGCATTGGCAGCACCGAATTTACATGCTGTCAATTATGTTGTCGGTTACCGAAATGGGAATCGATGACCTGAAGCGAAGAAAGATTTGTTCCAGCTCACCTAATAACTTTGGAAAAGGTCTTAAAACAGCAACCTCTCTTCCAAAATTGTCCCAAAGATGCTCTATTGGATTTAAGTCTGGAGATAAAGCTGGCCATATCATTCACTCTAAACGAAGACCCTCAAGATATTCCTCAACAATTACGGCTCGGTGATGTCGTGCATTGCCATCCATCAGAATTAAGTCATTGCCAATATCATCCCTATCATATCACACCAGTCAGAGTTCCTCGCTGGAACACATGCAGGTCAGTGTGACCACCGAATGAAATCCTAGCCCAAACCATTAATGCACCACTTCGGAAACTGTGTCTTTCAACATTGTTGGATTGACGATATCTGGTGTTTTGTTCTCTACAGATGAGAAGACGTCCTGAATCGCTCTCCAGTGTGAATCTGGACTCGTCTGCAAAGAGTACAGAAGCCCATCGCTGCCTGGTCCAGGAAAGGTGTTCTCTTGCCCAAGATAAGCGGACTCTTCTCTGTCGTCGGTTGTGGGGTGCACACACAACTGGAGACCTTGCATAGAGACCTGAATTGTGAAGACGCCTTCGCAGCGGATATTCTTCTCCATGATGCTACGGAGTGGTCTGCAACAAGTTGCGGCACAGAAATCCTTCTTCTCCTTCGGGCAGAAAGAGCGATAGAACGGTCTCCTGCTGGTGTTGTAGCTCGTGGTCGGCTTGGAACATGTCTTCTGGATACAGATGCTTCGTTTTGATATTGATTCCAGAGAAGGTGGACCACAATACGAGACATATTAATAAGCCAATCAGCATCATCCTGGGAGAACCCCATTTACATCCATACGACCACCCTCCACTTTAACGAATCGGGTAAACGGCTTCTCTCAGATATTGTGAGACCCCACTGACTATTGTCAGCAAATATGCTAAGAAATGTCGTAAATCAACAAAAGTTACACGCGTAGTTACGAAAGCCTGCTAAATGCATAGTATTCTCTTTCACTCTCATATAAATCTGTTATTTTCTATCAAATATAATAAATCTTGCATAAATTTGTATAAAGCTCGTTTTTATCAGTTATATAAAATAAACATTTTATTGTTAGTGTCTATAGTACGGTGAGCTTCGAAACACATGTTGTTCCTTAACTTTTGGAGGCCAGTGCATTTATGAAAAAGAATGAAAGAATACATATATGTGAATGTTAAAAATGCTTTCAGTGCCAAACCGCATCGATGTGTTTAAAACTATTTCACATTTTTTTACTTTACTTACGTAAAATTAAAAACGTTCTTGTGGGAAGGAAATATTTTTTTGTTTTATTTAATATTTTATTTCGATCCAGACTGAATGTGAATTATACTTTAAGTATTTTTAAGCAACCGGAAATTGCTGCTTTTGCACAAATTTTAAGAATAACTAAGAAAGTAATTTTATTACATAAGCTAAAAAAGACATTACAATAATAATGTATTCAATATTAATACTTCCCAACAAGATACAATATTTACATAGACAAATTGCATTTCCATTCTTCCCTTATTGTATTATTCAGATGCTTCTTTTATTTCATTGGAAAATTATATGGGAACAATGTATATGACAATGAAGGTTTATTGAGTGCAAGTCCTTATGAGCGGTTTATGCGTTTTCAAAGAATCCGAGTTGACGTTGAAAATAATCCATGCCTCGATAGTCTTTTCACTTTAAACACGAATAGCAAAATCGAAAAAATCAGTAATCTGGTTTGATCTGACTGTCGGTTAAGTATTTGTGTGTGTGATTCCTGATACAGAATAAATTGACAAGGAATCCGTACGGCAAATTTTACATAATAATATTGGCATGGAAAAAATGTGTGCTAAATAGTTTCTACAGTTCTTACATTTGAACAGCAAGATACTCGCAAAAATGTTTGTGCTGACATTTTTGATATATGTCATTGAAAATGCTCCAAACTCATTAAAAAGGATAATTACGTCTGGCTAATTGCGGATTTTAACTTCCAATCCTGATCTGACGTGCCAATTCATGCACTGAAAGATCTTATCTTCACCCAGAACCAAAATTGCTTGAATGAGCAAATCAAAATTCAAAGCAATATATGATGATAGTTTTTTATAATACTCATGGGACTTAGTACTTAACTGATTCTCTGAAGGGCAAACTATTAATCAGCATTGCTACCTTTACGATCTTGTTGAATTCCATACAAGAATAAGGTAGAAACAACCCGAATTTTGGAAGGATAAGCCATTGGTTCTCCACCAAGACGATGAACCGGCCCATTCTGCATTGTCTAGCAGGAGGTTTCTTGCCAATTCCAACACCCTATTGTTTACCAGATATTTCACCATGTGACTTATATATGTTTCTGTATTATCTAAATTCTGAAATCTGCATTGAAAAAACAAGATTTGAGTCAGTTGAGGCTGTGAAAGAGAATGTGTGGCACGTGTCCTATTGACGCTGACACAAGATTTCCAGCACTTTTTCAAACTATGAAAGATTCGCGTGGATCACTGTATGGATGAAAGAGAAGAGCATATTGAAGATGATAATAAGTAAATAGTATATATCAGTGTTTCTCAAACTGTGGGGCGCGCCCCCCTGGGGGGCGCGATAAACCTACAAGGGGGGCGTGAGCATATCGAAAATAAAAGATTAAAAAAATTTATTTACTGGAATGAAGTAAAACAAAATAATTTCTGACATTATAAAAAAATACACATTTACACTAATATAATTTATATATATCATCTGTGATATTACGTCATGAAAAATGAAAGCTTTTACTTCAAAACCTCATTATATATCTATTTTTAGATACTATAACCAAATAAAACACATTTTATTTGATTTGCTGTAATCCCATGATGAGAGATTTTTTTATTGCGTGAGAAAAAACAAAACCCAGACCCATAATCAAAAAAAATTTTAGGAAGATAAAAAATTCATCCCTGTTGTATTATTGCCATCAGCTGTAGGCAGCAGAATGTATTTACTGCGGTTTGACCTTCGAACTTACTTGTACAGTTAGTTACGTCCCTGCTTATATGTATTTGGTATTTTCATTTAGGGAAGTTGTAAACAAACTATTTCTGTTGCGCTTTTTTCCTAGTAAAATATTTTTAAGATTTTTATGATAACGAAAAACGTTTTACATATTTTTTTAGAACATCCATGTTGTAATAAATACACTTTTAATTCGGGAGCGGTCACGCTGAGCACAGAGTGCACGAAATCGGTAATTCTGTCAGAACTGTTTAATTGTTACCAATGGCCCTGATACTATCCTCCTGTTTGACAGTCTTAACGTGAACCTGACTATTTGTCACATATCTCCCTCTTTTTTGGGAGTGACAAACGTTTTTTTTTACAATCTTAAGGTACTTGTTTTGAATGAGTTCCCGGTGTGATAACTTTTTTTCCGAAATATTTTCTGTGTCCTTGAAAGCAGATAAGTATATTTTCTCTTTATTAATTTGTTCACTGGAATTACGATTTTTATTGTGTACTATAAAAATAATTATAAAAAAAAAGATTGGGGCGACTCATTAACCCCGCTCGACCATTAGTATCGAGTGCGTGCCTGCTCCAGGGTTAAAACATGTTGAAGTCTTTTCGCTTAAAATATTAAAAATAATACAATTATTCTTTATCAGAATTTCTTTTATTGTTCATTATTCAACATCAATTCTAAATGCTAATTCTGTGAGGTTTAAAATTACAGTTCGCTTAAAACTAATTATAATCTGAGCAATCATTTAAAAAAATCATTTTACATTTTTGTAAACATTGTCGCGCACTTGGCTTTACTCTCCTTACAATTCAGCGATTATATCAATAATATTTTATTTTCTTATAAATGAACTCGTGCAAAGAGTTGCTACTTCAGCCGGTATACTTTTAATGTATCAATGCTTCACAGATTATTTTATAACTAATTAATTAATACTAAATTAAGAACAAGTTTAATAAGTATTAGCGACTTCCATGGGCTTGTCTTGCAGAGCAAAGTTTTTCAAAGGAATGCTTATGATTGGAAATTGACCCTCTGAGTTCTTTTTCTATATTTAGCTTATATCTATATTTTTTCTTCTAAGCAACCACTGCATTTTGCAATATGTTCCAATTTAAAAAATTAGAGAAAGGAAAAATAACATAAAATAATTATACTATTACTTTTTTTTTGCTTAAAAGTAACATATACAAAATTTAATACTTATGTCATGAATTTGTACGGTTTATAATAAAAATTGTTGCTTTAGCGTCAAAGTGCATTTTTATTGCATTCAGTATATTATTGTGTAAGGGGGGCGCGATAAAAATCGTGATTAAAAAGGGGGCGCCAGTATTAGAAGATTGAGAAGCACTGGTATATATGTATGAAATAAAATTAAAAAGTTTTATAACATCAATCTCGTTATTTAATAGCCACAACTTGTACATCGGTTATAGTTGCAAAATGCGTCTTTAAGACAGCATTTCTCAAACCGTTGGGCGGTCACCCCCAGAGGAGCACGATCATATTGAAAAGTTGAAAACAAAATATTACTTAAAAAATTTATATTTAACTGAAAGTAAACAAAATACATTCTAACATAATAAAAAATAAAATTAACATTTACACTGATACATAACAAGTACATAACATTAACACTGATAGATGATAACACTGATACATTACACTGATAAAATTAATATTTACAAATGTTTCAGTACTACCCAATGTATTTGATAGATAATTAAACAAAACTAAATTAAGAACAAATTTAACAATTACCAGTGAACCCATGGGCTTATCTCATATGAACTGATACACAAAAATTAGCATCTATCTTGATAATTTGGACGTTTTAGAAATAATTCCTTCACTGGCGGTTTAAAGTTACGAGATTCCCTCCCCAATGCTTCGCTTTTCATGTATGCATGCGTATGAGATTTGGAAGGGAAGATGGAGGAAAAAGAAAAGGAATAAAAATGTGGAAACTTTCTGTTATAATGTTATAAGTAAATCCTTCGCAAGCACTGTCAAGGTTCTTTTATTGCATTCACAAACCTTTGGAATAGTTTTATGATTAGCAGTGCAAAGAAAAGACCGTTCTTTGGAAGGAGGTATATATACATCAGGGGCATTTAACGCACCGTTTGAGCGAGATGTGCCAGTGGCACTTAAGAGATTAAAGTCGCATTGTAGCTTTAGCGTCAAAGTACAGTATATTATTGAATTCAATGCATTGATATTTCTATGGGGTTGGGGCACGATAATAATTATGGTTGAATATTGGGTCACAAATATAGAAAGATTGAGAAGTACTACTCTAAGAATATAATTATATGGTACGAGAGTGAGCAGGGGCGTCGCTACCACCGTATCAATAATATGGGGTATCCAGGCTTTGGGGGTCCGCAAATGTATAAGCAAAAATCGCCTCCAGAAATGTGCCTCCAGAGTCTTTGATACAGGGCCAACTCTGGACTAGTTCTGTATGAGAGAGAAAATTTCCTAAGATCATAACAAGAGAACAAACATATTATACAAATGCATGAACTATTTTTTATGTGGTTAGTTACATTTGCAGTAATTCGCTCAGAAGTAATTGAAACAACTTTTGTTGTCTCTCACCGCTCCTAAAAAGGATTGAGTGTTATTTTCCCCTCACTTCTGAGTGATGAGTGAATCCCAAAAGGAACATTTTACGAGGTTCACGAAAAATGTCGTTTACCACATCTCCATTCGACAGTCCTTGGATTATTCTCGATATTTTTTCTTGCTCACTGATGTTCTTTTTCCTTCAGCCGTTTTCTTTCATCTGTTTCTAATATTCATCTGACATAGATGTTTTTTTAACTGGTGAGTACTTTCTTCTTTTCTTTGATTTACTTTTCAATGCTTACTTTTTGTTAGAGAAGGATAAGAATACAGAACACTTGTTATTCTTGCTATTGAAAATGCATCTTTTTTTTTCTCTTTGATATCTAGGAATTATATATTTATTGTTCAATAAATGTAAAAGTATTGTCAGATAAATATTTGCTTGTCTATATAATTCTAAAAAGTACTTCTATATATGCTACATGCTGATGTTCAATTCCTACTATTAGTTCACACTCTGCCTATATATATTTATTTATATACCTTGCTCAAATTTTCAATAGGTAATAAATTACTTTTCATTTATCCACTCAGTACATTTTTTAAGCTTGCAATGGATGGCTCTTAATACTAATATAGTTTTCTTAAATAATAGTTCATTAATTAAATTTTAATTGTTAATTGTAGTAAAAGAGATTTATTTCAGTCGATATTATTTCTGTGGATGGCAGCACCATGTGATAAAAAAACTTTTGTTATATTTGTGGTGCTGAAATAACTTAACCTGAATAAAATCGTATGCAAGTTAGATATCAGCATTCCTATTACACTGATTTTAAGATAAATTCTTACATATTATATGAAACTTTTATTAAAAAATGTAATTACAAATTTAATGTGGTTAAGAAGTTTTTAATTCTTAATTTGCAGCGATTCCCTATCATCTTTGTGTGACTTAAATAACATTAATTCCCAAAATAAACTAATTGTTAAAACGCATATTGATCTCAATTTTCTTCGAAGCAGAGGAGTACAAGTTTTCTTTTCTTTTGTTCGAGGACATACAGGAATCTATCGCAATGAACGTGTTGACTGGCTTGCAAAAGAAGCAACAAAATTAAGTTATTTGATTCCTATGAGCAATCCAAAATTATACCATAAGAAAGTTTTTTTAAAAAAAGATTATTTCTGAGTGAAATAACTTGCATCAAATTTCAAATAATGCGCATCGTACCAAGGAATTTTTTCCTTCTATTCAGAGCCGTTTAAATGCGAAACACTTTCATTCTAATTTTAAACGTACCCAGTTTCTAACTGGGTATGGAAACTTTAAAGCCTAATTAAAGAGCTTCAATTTGTTGCCTACTTACCAGTGTTCTTGCTCCAGTGACACAATCCAGAATGCCAGGCATCTGATTCTTGTTTGTACTAAATTCTCTTCGGGAAGACGTACACTAATGAATTCCATACAAAAGAACAATATAGTGTTGACTCCTCCTTTCTCTGCATTTATTCAAGGCAAATCATCTTTTACATAGTTTTGTTTATACATTAATAGCATTTTTTCATGTGTTATTTAGATTCCAAATTTTGTGTGTTTGTTATCATTTTTTGTACGTGAATATACATGTGTATATATATATATATATATATATATATATGTATGTATATATACATGTGTATGTGTGTATATACATGTGTATGTATATATATATATATATGTATATATATATATATATGTGTGTGTATATGTAAGTATTCTATGTGTATATATGTATGTATATATGTTTTATGTATTTGCATTTTGAAAAAAAAATTGTGATCATATTTTCCTATCTTCCTCATTGTATAATTTTAATTATTGATTATCTCCGTGTGAGCAAACTTGTATTTAATTCTGTATTTTTTTTATTTGTATCCACTTTTTTTCTCTCATTCCCCCCTTTTGTTCCTATATGTAACTTCCACAGTTTTGAGTATTGACTTACGTTTGTAAGCCTTGTGCTGTACTTGTTGGCAAACAATGAATCTAACTAGAGTCTCAAAAAAAATTAAAAGGTGTTTTGCTACATAATATTGTGATTCTGTCATATGTACATACATATTTATATTAATTGTAAATATTTAATAAAAAGTAACTAAATAAGATTTGTCTTTGTTGACCTAAGTAGGAACTAGCCATATTTTTTTTATATTACTTGTTATCTAGTTCTTTCACTTTAAGCTCACCCTTGTAAAAATTTGCTCCTAATAAATTGGTACGTAATATTATTTGTGCCTATTATCTCTCTGCATTCTAAATTTCTTACTTAACGTGTTTAATATTTAAACTTTAATATGAGAGACATTCAAGTTTGAATAACTTTTTTTTATTTTAAATTAGAAACCTTTCAAAGAATTCATGTCAATGAAGTGCTTTGATGTAGGTTTTTTAAAATAGAAATGTGTTGTGAATGTATTTCTCAAATTCTTATCATTTACGACAAAATTAAATCAGTAGTAAAATAATATTAATTATGCATTACATACTATTATTATTCAATAACTTTTTTTGATGGAAATATACTTTTTATACCTACAAAATTTATATTATTTAATCCTTAATAGACCATAAAAGTGTTAAGAGAAAAAAATAGTAGTATGCAACTGTTTCTTTCAATCTGTTTAGATGTAAAATATAAATAAAAAAGTTTAACAATATGTAATTTTCCTGTTTTCCCCTTCTAAATTGTGTTAGAATGGAATAGAATCATTAAAGTAGAACTAATTTTCAGTATCAGGCATTTGCTTTCATTTGTTTGAATATACTTTATTATTGTAAACAATTATACTTATTTAACAGCTTAAAATATGTGAGAATGCACAGTCATATATTCTTACACGACACAAAAGATTGAAGTAATTAGAGAGCATGTCCCACACAAATGTTTTATGTATTGGCTCCAATTAATTTTATAATTCTTTTTTTTTCTAAACATTGCTGTTTATGCAATTGCGTTTGGCAAACGTTCTATTTTGACATTCAGTGAAAAAATGCATTTAAATTAATTATTAAATATTATATAATAAAAATTAAATGCATATTATATAATAATTAGTGTTTTTAAAATGGGAAAAATACCTCCTTTAGTCGTGAAACGGTTAACTACATTTAAATTGCCATGGTTGAGACAGTATTATTTAACATCGAACTCAAAATGTTGCATCGAATACTCACAAATAGTTTAATAGTAAAGTCCAATGGTATATAAAAAAAGTATATTTTCATCTAAAAAGTTATCTTACACCTTTGTGTGAACTGAAATTCGATTATAAGTACTATTCTTCAGTCACCACAACGATGAACTGAAAACTTTTCCCACCCAAAATTTCAAGTATTATGACATTTGTAACTTTTGTAAAAAGAAAGAAAAGAACTTTTCCATCTTGTGGATTGCGACCATAGTTTCTTCGGTTCTTTTCTTAAGTTCTTTTCTCTTTATTACGCCCATTTATTGCTATTCATTGAGTAGCTTTCAGAAAAGAAGAACTGTTTCGTTTCTTTTCACGAATAGAATGCCCACTTCTTTCATCAATTTCGAAAAAAAGAGAAATGAAATTCGTGAGCATTTTGAAGAAAGAAACTTTATTTCATTTTGTTATTGTCTCTTGTGCCACTAAACACACGTGACTGTAGTTTTTTTTTATTACGTTAGACGTATGCTTGAGTGAAAGTTTCTACAAAATTATTTCAAATTTGTTGGTAAGTGCAGAAGAAAGTGTCTTTTATCTTACCATCTTCCAAACCATTTCTGGTAAAATTTGAAATTAATAATAAAATATTATTGTAGTCTCTGAATATTGCTTCAAATTTAAATGAAATTTAATTCATAAATATAAAAATAAATGCATAAACTTTAATTTAATCTCTTTATATTCCAAAAGTTAAGAGACAAATTAATTATCTTGCAATAAAAAAATCATTAATGCAGTGAAAACATTTAGAATTAGTTTGCTAACCCAATAGAACTGCCTGAAATAAAATACATGCTTAAAGGGAGTTTTTATCTTAAAATGCTTAAGCTATGTAAAAATTAAATTACGCAATTATAACAGAAAACGTACTGAAAAAATTTAAGTTACTGATACACAGTTTTGTATAGTACATTTTTTTTTGAGTCTTACAATGCTTTTCATAAAAGATTGGCAAGACTTTAATAGGTGATTGTATACATCTAAACAAAGAAAATGTTTGGTCAGCAAAGGTACTGGCCCTTTTAGTAGCCTGATCCATTCATACATTAAAGCTCCCTTCCTGTTAAAAATTAACGGGAGGAGGAAGGCATTAGCAGCTTGCAAATGCAATATGGGAAGAACTTGTACATATTAACGAGAAAAAACATCTCACATTTCTGCAGCATGTGCTGCCAGACGTGTTGAACGGCTTTCTTCCACACATCCAGTGGATTATGTGGTTTTCAACAAGAAGGAACACCAGTCTATAATGTATGATGTATGAAACTGTCTGGACATAAGATTACTGAACAGATGTGCTAGGCTAAATAATCATGCAGCTTCGCCACCTTGTTCGCCAGATCTTTCATCTCTTGATTTATTTTTGTATGTACAGCTTGCTGGCTATTATATATGAGACCCTAAAAATTCTGCAGAAGAACTCGTTGCCATATTCATGGCCACTGCGAGACAAGTGCACGATAAGCTTTATGTTTTTACCTAAATATTGGAAATATTTCTTTTGACGTTGTACTGCGTGCATAAACGTTGCTGGGATTTGTTTCGAACCTTTATTGTAATTACATGCATTTAAACTCGCTTTTGTAACTTAATAGTTCTTTGTGAGTTTTGCATCGTACTTCTTTTGTACTCTTTATAAGCATTTGATTTTTTTTTAATTACGACCATGCATTATTCAATGAAATTTGTTTGTTTTGATACGCACTATCACGTCTTAAATGTTTGCCCAATTTTTATGAGACATCACGCATATCTCAAAATGTATTTCTGTTATTAGCATCAAATTACTAAATTTGAAAATGTCTCACAAACACATAAAATTTCATTAGCATTTTTCTGCAATTATTATTCACAAAATACATTACAAATTTTTCACTAAAATGTATGTTCACTTAAGACATTTCACGGTAAATATGGGTACTTGAGATTTAAATTTAATGCCATTTCTTGTCAGCTGATCATGCAGAGAGTGATAAATCTATGTTACGAAAATAAAAAGTTATCATTTGAAAACCCTGCATTTAAATCCTTCTACATTTGTCAAACATTCTTCACAAATAAATCATTTCATTGAAATGTTTAACTGAATAAAATTCTCTAATACATAAAATAGGCCATTAATCATAACGAAAACATGGTATCCAGAGATATGTCATTTGACGAAACAAAAGCCATATTTTCAACAGTATTAAATAGCAAATAGAATAAAATGAAACAAAATTACTCACATTTTAAGTTCAACAGAAATGGAAATAGAACAAATACTTATTTTTAGATACTAAATCGCTGGTATTCAAAAGTAAGTTTTTACTTGATACCATTTAAATTGCACAAAAGTTAGTGGCATTTTGTATCATTTTGTAATGATGAATAAGGTATTAGATGAAACGTGGGTTATTTTCATCTCTGCTCAGGAAATTATCATTTGTTTTTTCTTCATTTAACAATAGCTAATCAGATTTTCCTCAAACAAATATCATATTTTTCAAAGTTGACAGTACTTTTGTGATTCATCTTTTTCTCCCGTCAAATTAGTTCTTTTTTTCAGGTTCCATGAAAATTTAAATTTCCATCAGTTACAGCAACATATAAATAGAGAAGCAGAGTAAAAGAATAGAAACTTGCCACGTTCTCGGTTCGAGAAAGAAGCATACGTGTTCTTAGAATAATTAATTTTGTTCAATTTTTAACACTTATCGAATGTCCTTCAACAACTTAACCCAGGGAGCAATTGGAAATCTCAACCCGAATTTCGGTAACGAAACTATGAAAGGTGCTTATATTTCTTAAATATCTTTGCATGTTCCAGCTTTCAGCCTGATATCTCGTTCAACTACAAGGTCGATACCTTCTAATATCCAGTGGATTCCTCTTCTATTACTAATCTTACGATATGCGACCACCAGTTGCCAATACTTGGATTTCAGCTTACGACCAACTCTTAACCAGTTCTTCGCCTACTTCATGACTGACACTTAAATAATACTTGCATTTGCATAAAACTAAGTCATCTTTTACGGGAGGAGGTTTTAAAACTAATATCACATTCTTAAAATGTATATTTCCCTAGTATAAACCTTATAGAACCCGTTACAAACAAATTTTTAAGCTTGCATTGTTCAGAGCAAACTGTAGCTCAACATAACTAAAGAATGACACCAAGGTTGGTATAGAGGTGAATAATGACATAGGAAAAACTCATAATAATAATAACACATGCAAAGTTACATAGAAAAGTTTAGATACATTACTACATTCCCCTTCCCGGTGAGGAATTCATCCAAATTGAATATAACCACCATTCTCCAAAACTTTTGCGGTGGTAGCCTAGTGGTCAAGGTAACGGACACGTAACCGGCGTGTCGTAAGTTCAAACCTAATACCGCTGATGACCTGCATAGCACAGAGGGCCGATGTACTTTAAGAGTAGTCGGAAATGTTAAATTGGCGGTTTTCAAGGTACATTTTCTCAAAACCTGTTATATATACATGTTTGAAATTTTTCATACAATTAAAATACACATTTATCATTATACTCAAATGAGCGTTTAGGTAATTTTGAATTTTTTCA
The DNA here is from genome assembly GCA_019973935.1 of Trichonephila clavipes. Lineage (NCBI taxonomy): Eukaryota > Metazoa > Arthropoda > Arachnida > Araneae > Nephilidae > Trichonephila > Trichonephila clavipes. The sequence continues at coordinate 463,631 of BMAU01005690.1, read as the reverse complement.
GAATTTATAAAATATTTTATCAAATATAGTTTAAGTTAACCCGTTTTTCACATAAAAAAATTTGTAAAAAATAAATTTTGGGGTTTTTTACAAAATGCTCATTTTAGTATATACTAGCCATCATTATAAATATATCATAAACAAGTTACATACCTGTGAACAGTAGTTTCTAAGAAAAAGAACATCAAACATCAAAAATTGAAATTTTGAGAAAAATTGATTTTAACGTATAATTACTTTTTTATTAAAACATTCCTGCTCCATATTTTAAATCATCAGCATTTTATAGTATTTCATCATCTTCTTTCTTCCTTTTAAGTCTTTTTTCCTTTCTAACTTCATTTGTTTTTTGTAAACAAGAGTATTTTGCTCGTAACAGCCTCTGTTTGTCGTGGCGCTCCATTGCCTGTACACTGTAATCACCAGGCTCAATACACAGTTTCCTCAAAATTTCTAGTTTTGATACATTCCCCATATTAAATGAGGAAACTACATCATATGTACCCAGTGACAAAACTTCTAATTGTACAAATGTTTTCTTCGGTACACGAGACCATATTACATTATTTACACTTTCGTTAGGATTTTGCGTACCTCCATGTAAACAATTTTTTAGCAATTCTGGATTAGCTAAATCCATAAAAACAGGTCGCATGGCCTCCACAACATCAACAGGTAAACTATTTTTGTGATATAAGTCTCCCTAAGCAATTCTGCATTTTTAAATTTTCCCCACGTATCTGTATTACAGGGACAAAATCCATGCTGAGGTTTTTCATCGGTTGATAGCTTGTGTAAAAATTTTGCCCATATGGTTTGTTGCATGTCCCTCAAGCTAGACAAATTTCTGCGGATGGCTAGACCATAATATGCTTAATGACGGTCGATTTCTGCCTCTGTCAATCGATTTTTTCCGCATAAAGGCTTTCCGTCAGAAAGTTTTTGGCCTCTCATCTTAGTTTTCAAGCGTCGAAGACGTGTCCCCATTCTTTTCTTAACATGACCTATGCATTCTAATTTCTCTACAGAGCAATGGTCACCATATGCATTTTTCTCGACAATAGAAGTAAAAGCCTTGGAGTCCCCATCTCCTAAATATTTTGTATACCGAACATTGTAGAGAGACAGGGAACGCTGAAAAATGGATAGAGCACCAGCTACTCTCTCTCTCTCTCTCTTCCATCTTACCGTTATAGCTTCAAAATTTCTCTTACAATTTTGAAGATGCTTGGTTTTGTTCGGACAAATACATTGTTTTGAAAAAACTTCGACGTCTATAACTTTGCCGGAATCAAAACTTGTGACTGTCACCAAGCCATTCTTCGAAACAAAACCACGCTTCTGCCAGCTACCATCAACAGCAACAGCAAGGTCCCTTTTCCCATCATTTTCATCAAATGCTTCACGAACAGCTTCTGCAATACTGTAGTCACCGGTTTCTCTTGTGGCCTGCAGTAAAATGTGGTTGTACTTCGAGAATTTTGTGAGTGGCGGGGAAGATTCATGATACCGCAAAACATCCTAGCAGACTCAGCAACTTTACCTATGCATCGCATAGCATACACTAGCCGGGTATTGAGTTCATAGTTCTCACAACTATCGCATTTCTTTGAATTAAAAAAAATATAGTTATATTTGTGCAAGAAGGACATTTTAAGTGAAACTTCACAGCTTCACCACAGTTACTTTCACTGAGGTGCAATCTGAGTCCTGTGTTTTCACACTTTATACATTTTACAGCGTCAAAAAACAACCAAGCTAAAAGGTTAATGTCCATAACAACATTTCTGAAACCAGAAAAAGCCTCATCCGAATATGAAATATCCATATTCATAATTTTTCTCTGACTGACAGATGGTTCAGTTTCATTAGTACAAAGTTTTGCACCATCAGCACAATTCTTTTCATCAACAGAGTTCTTTGGAACAGTATAACTGCTTTCTACACAATCATCAATATTTTTTTTTACATCTTCCTTTATAAAAAACTCCTCTTCGTTTATTAAATACTTTAGTTGATGCTCTAGGCATGGTAAAGTCGATGTATTATAGCAATTTTTTTGAAAGTTTAAGCTTAATAATATTAAAGAGTACTTGTGAGTTCTAAAATAAAAACGCAATTTTGAAACTGTAAACAAACATTGATTTGGCAGTTAAAAATACAGTAAAGATTCAAATGGGTTAGGAAATAAAATAATAAAAGGCTCAATTTATACAATAAAAGATAAATGTTTTGATTTATACCAGACACTCAACTTAAGACATAACAAAAAACTTTGTTTACTTTTTCCCTTGTCAAATGGGCGTGGCCCAGTTTCAACGATTATTTAAAAATAGGTTTTTAGGGCTTCTAATTACCCTAGAGGTTAAAGTAAGGTATTTTTAGAAAGATTAAAATCTGCACTATTTGAAAGTGTAAAAATTTCAAATTGACAAAAAAAATCAAATTTTACCTTTCCGACTGCTCTTAAGGTATCCGACTACGTTCGGAACCGTGATTTTGCAAAAGCGTATAAATGGATAATTTTCATGATATTTAGTGTCACTTAGATTGGAATATATGCATAAAATTGGAATATATGCATAACGTCGTCGGATACCTTAAATACAAGACTCAAATGTTCTTCTGATGGTGTGATGTGGAAGTTAGGAAAGGGGTTCCCCAGATCAGGTGTTCCTCGTCATTTTGTCCCCGTAGTTTATCATCAATCCTCGTCATTTTATCATCATAGTTAAAAATTAGGAGATCGGTCGCCAAAAGCTCTCGAGTAGTTGAAGAGTGCAACGCTAATATTCATTTACTCACGCAGTTCGCTCTCTCATTCTATATATTTTATCTCTCAGATACTATAGCGTACATTCTCTGCGAAACGTTCCTTAAAGCCTTATGCAATATGTCACAAGGAATATTCCCCATTGTCTTTGATATGTGTACCAAAAATGGCTACCTGTGATACGTCATCCAAAATAGTTGCAATGCCTGTGTCCTCACCTCCTCTGACACACATTTAGATGTAAGTTACTCAAACTATGAATTATTCCCATTCTGCAGAATATGTTATTGGTGAAGAAGGGGGCAAACACAACGTCCCTTTTCGAGTATTTCACACGGACTGCCTCTCTACTCATTGGGATGGGGGTGGTCCTTTCATAAGCCTTGACTCCAGGATCCGCCTCACAGGTGGGATCCAGGCGTTGGTTTTCTGACGGTCATTAATTGTCAGCGTGATGTCAGATGAAATGCCCCTGCAATACTTTTAAAATGCGCATGCGTATATGAAAGGCGTTTCTATTTGTTTGGGGAAGACACTCTGGCAGCTGAGAGGTGAAAAAACGTTACAATATTCCATATCACAGGCATTGTTGTCGCATATGAAAGCATAAATTTCGATTTTGCTTTGGTATCCGTTTTTATGCTGAACATAGGTTTAGTAGGCTTGAACAACGCCCTATACCCCTATGTGTGGTTAGTACTATCTTTGCAAGAATACTCCTGTATCATATATGTGGTTTTTGCAATGAAGCTTTTTAACGGAATCTTACTTCCCATGTCATTGTTAGTTCCATATCATGATATTTATATATACCCAGCTCTTTTTTACACGATTTTGAAATAGCACAGTACACGTATAAAGACACATTTTTATTTTAACACGGATTACAAAAGAAATTAGGGATTTGCGCATTTTGGACGAGGACGAATGGATCGAATTTAGACAATTTATGATAATAAAGTAGTCGATAATGATGAAGCTGAATGTAATATTCAACTATTAACAGTTGATCAAATTTACGAGGGCTTGAAATTTGTTACAAGTATGAAACAGAATTTCCTTACTTAAGATAGCGACATATAGCGTGTTTTAAAATTCCAACGTAATCCTATGTTTTGTATAGCAGTTTGTCAAGATTTATATAACCGCATGAGAAGCAGCAGATGACAGACACAATGAACGAGATTTTTCATTTGAATCAAAGCCGAATATCGAGCTAGACATATATGAAACATCTAATGGTGATAACATTTTTGATCTTCACAATAAACTTGCGAGCTAGTAATCAAGTTGCGCAAATTAATTGTTAGTTAGTAGTTGCATTCCTAACTTGTATTTATAAATGTTTTATGTATTTATAAACCAAACTTTCACTATAAACTAATTAAAAATTTGTTTTGTAATAAAAAATGAATTGTGGAAGAAAGAGAGAGATGTTTTCATGAATTTCCAATATGTTGCATGATTTTTTTCACTATTGTTTTGCATTTATTTCTAAGGAATGTATCTACCGTGTAAAAAAAGAGTTGGGTTTATATGTATACACACTGAAGAGCCAGAAGCAAAACTGGTGCAACTGCCTAACATCGTGTAGGGCCCCCACGATCATGCAGAGGTGCTGCAACACGACTTGGCATGTGTTCTATTAATGTCTGAAGTAGTACTGGAGGTAATTGGCACCATGAATACTGCAGGTCTGTCCATAAATCAGTAGGAGTTAGAGGGGGGTGGGGGAGTGGAGATATCTTCCGAACAGCACGTTTCAAGGCACCTCATACATGCTTAATAATGTTCATGTATCGGAATTTTTGTGCGCAGTGGAAGTGTCTAAATTCAGAAGAGTGCTCCTGGAGCCACTTTGTAGCACTCCTGGACGTGTGTGGTGTCGCATTGTCCTGCTGAAATTCCCCAAGTCTGTCGAAATGCACAATGAATATGAATGGGTGCAGGTGATCAGACAGGATGCTTACGTACATGTTACCTGTCAGAGTAGTATCTAGACGTATCAGAGATCCCATATCATGCCAACTGCACACAACTCATACCATCACAGAGCCTCCATCAACTTAAACACTCCCCTTTTGACATGTAGGGTCCCTGAGGTTGTCTCCATACCCGTACACGACCATCAGCTCAGTTCCATTGGAAACGAGACTCGCCAAACCGGGCAACGTGTTTCCAGTCATCAACAGTCTAATATCGGCGTTGACAGGCACAGGCGAGGCGTAAAGTTTTGCGTCGTACAGTTTACAAGGGTACACGAGTGAGACTTTAGCTCCGAAACCCCATATCGATGATGTTTCGTTGATAATTCCCACGGTGACATGTTTTGATAACCCAGCATTGAAATCTGCAGCAATGTGCAGAAGGTTTGCACGGCTGTCACGCTTAAAGATGTTTGTCATTCATCGTTGCTCCCCTTCTTGCGTGATCTTATTCTGGACGCAGCGATGTCGTAGATTAAATGTTTTACCGGATTCCCGATACTCGCGATACACACGTGAAATGGTGGTAAAAGAAAATCCAAATTACATCGCTACCTCGGAAATGCTATGTCCTATCTCTCGCGAGAAGATTATAACAGCACGTTCAAACTCATTTAAAAATCTTGTTAACCTGTCATTGTAGCAGCACTAACATATCTAACAACTGTGCCAGACACTCGTTGTTTTACATAAACTTTGCCGACCGCAGCCCCGTTCTCTGATTGGTTCCATATCTCTTTATAAAGCATGTCTGTACCAGTTTTTTTTTAATATTTGCTCTTCAGTGTTTATGTATGAACTCTATAAGACATCACGTTAATAGTTTGTAAAAACGCGAACCTTTTGCAGTAAAACTGTAAATGTTAACTGACACTTTGATATCACTGACGTCATCGTATCAATTTTCAAGCAATGAGCTAAGGTGGAATGTTGTAGAATGTTTTTCTTCAGCTTTCCGGGGAGGGGGGGAGGAACAAAGGTATTAGTTGTGACAGAGGAATTAATGAAAGGGAGTTAGTTCAATTGTCATTTGTGATATTTTCTTGCGTTTTTGCAGTTTCCTATGGGCTCGCTTTTACAACGTTTGTTTGTCATTAAAAAAAAATTTGTAACGAAATAAAAAAATCTTTCAGATCCTGATATCTTGTCAAGCATCCCCTCTGTCTTAATGCAACATTTATTAATCATGGCTGCATCTCTTGTTATGCTTATAAGTAGATTTATTTTTTAGTTTATATTAATTTCTACAATTTATATATATATATATATATATATATATATATATATATATTTACAACAAGCTTATGTTAAAACAAGTGTTTATGTTTATAACAGTAATGTAGTAAAAAGATTTCAGATTAAATCATGTTACTATTTTGTTTTTCATAGTTAGTTAGAAGTCCTCTTTAGAGTTTGTAATTTAACTTCTAGGTATAAGAATGTCTACAGTGAATCGCACAAAGCCAATCCCTAATGATAATATATTTTAGTGTGATTTACAAAAAAAAAAAATGATAACAAATTAGTTTGTTATCATTCTTATTCATTCACAAATACTTTCATACTTGATTTTGAAACAGTAGTAAAAACTTTATTTTCTTTGTGGAAATATTGTTCCAATTATTCAATTCAAGAAATATTTTTGACAATAAATTATTCGCCCATTCTTTTTATATGTACATATATAAAAAATACATACCTATAAAATTTTCACCCATAAACTAAGGAAGTGATTAAGGGTAAATATTTGTTTCATAAATTAATGATATAATTAGTTTTTAAATCAAATATTTATCTTTGGTGGTGTTATTGTATAACTCAGAACTAAAACGAATATTTGATAAAGTTAAGTGCATTGTGTTCCTTTCTAAAATGTTTTAATGCATTAAATACTAAACCATAAACAGTATATCAGTACATTTATTTTATCTTTGAAATTTTATTCTGTTTGAGAATAAAAAAACTATTTTATGTTATTGATGAAAAATGAAAAATTTGCCGTTTCTTCATTGTAATTAAAATTCAGATTCTATTTCTCTCATTCCCTTTCTTAATTACAGATATTAAAATTCAATAACATACATACAACTTAATACAGGAAAAAATATTGCTTGTATGTTTTCTTTAAAAAAAAATAGAATACCTCACCATTTAAAAGCTAGTGTTCTTTTAACAAATTCTCAGTTTTATATTTTTTTATCTTAAAAATCTGAAGATTACTCTTTTTAATTTTTTCTTAGATTTATCAAACGAAAAAAAATCATATAAAATATATAAACATAATATATTATACTTTTTTCCTAAAGGACTCTGAAGTAAAAGAGCAAATAGATAAAAAACGGACAAAAAGCTCACTTCCTAGAATCTCAATGAAAGTTTATCTCTGATACAAGCTTTCCCAAAAAATCGGTTTTTTCCTTTCAGCTTTTAAAAGAGTTTCTGACACATATACTTTCTTCATTTTATACCTCATTGAAAATCCTCTATATTATCCGCTTTTAGAAAAGTTTATTTTAAAAAGTGCTTAAAAATCTCTCTCTCTCTCTCTCTCTCTCTCTATATATATATATATATATATATAGCAGTAAATAAATTTTAAAAAAAGACTAATAAATCCTAAAACATCTTAAGAATAAACCGAAAGAACCAACAACACGGTACCTTTACAGACCAAAAAAAGAGAAATTCAGCTAGAGTGGAAAAAACTATTATGAGTTCCCGAGCTGTCACTCGCGTAGGACGGTGAAACAAGGTTAAACTGAGTTTTGTGAGATCTCAACCTTCCCCTACAGCGGAAATTTTTGACATAATAGAATAAAAGATAAACCAAGGCAAACGCCCAAAAACTCACGTGGGTGAATATAACAACAATATAATATAATTGGAATATTAAATTACTATAGAAATCCGGGTGAAATAGACAAATATAAATATGTATAAACAAAAATATTTCCAAAAGTGGTTAACAATGGCTATGACCATAAATAATAATAATGAAAATGTGTGAAGAAACTAAAATCTTACCCGATGTATACATATTCAGTTCGTGTAATGACACCAAGCACAAAAAAAAAGCATTACTAAGATAACTTTTTTGAGAGAAAGCATACAATTAATATTTTTCTCTTATGAAGTTGTATGTATGTTATTGAATTTTAATATCTGTATATATATATAATAAAAGTGAAAAAGATCTAGAGCCTGCAATGCTAAAGAAGGGAGAAATTGAAGTTCGCAAGACACAGCAGATGTAGATACAAACAGGTCTTTGGACTAAACTGGAGACCTATTATGATTTCTAAGGCTGTCGCTGAATCAAGCCACCGATTTATATATATATACTAGGGGACCCGACAGACGTTGTCCTGTACATACATCTTAAATTCAAAAATTCGAAATTTTTATGAATAAGCTTTAACAATCTTGACCGTTTTGAGTAAAATTTGAGTAAAATTGAGTAAAATTTCAAACGCTAATTACATCTGAATGTAATAATTTAATCAACATGCGATTTATTTCAACAAAATAATAACAGGAAGTGACAAAATATTTTCCTGAAATTATCACAGCACCAACTGTCGGGACAAACTTGAATTATAATAAAATATTTTTGAATATTCAATACTGAAATCGCAGCGCAATCTGCCGGATCCAATGTAAAACATTCCAAGATCAACACTTTATAAATAAAAATTTAGTTAAATAAACATTTCTAAACCGAATTATAAATCTACATCATTCTCGAGTCCACTGGAACAGACAAAAACTTTCATCAAAATCGGTCCAGCCTATTAGGAGGAGTTCAGTTACATACACACGCATAGAAGAATTAAATATATAAAGATTATTTGAAAATTTATTACCTAAAAACGCTAAAAAGCTATGAATCGCGTCTGCATTTTCGTAGCAATAAAGACTGGGTTTGGCCAGTTTCGCTGAAGAAACAATTTTCGACGCCAACTTACGTCTTTTTCAATTCCTACTATTAGCTCACACGATCTCTAAACATATTTTATTTGCTTGTTTATTTATTTATCTTGGTGGATTTTTCAATCGTTAATAAAATACATTTTACAGCGCTCAATTGAGCTGAAATGTAATGTACATGATTATTTTGGATGACAATACAATAATTTTTAATTATAATTAATAAAAATTAATTGATTAAAACTAATTATTTAAAAAAATACAAATACAGCCACGTTGGCGACTTAGCGACCCTTTTGGCGATTTATGTCAAAATTTGAAACGTTTTTTTTCTCACGTGTTAAAGCAGTCAGTTGAAAGGAAATTTTATTTTATAACAATAGCGTTGTTACAACAATGCAGGTGAATGTTGAGTTGTATTTTTTGAATGTTTTTAATTAATATCTTCTTAACTAATTGCGATATTGGACAGAATTGTGAATCTAAACCATTCTCGAATTTACTTGAACCCACACAAAAAATTTCATGAAAATCGGCCCAGCCGTTTAGGAGGAGTTTAGTGACAAACAAACGCACCGAAGATTTTTATACATAAAGATATATTAATTCTGATTTCTGTTAGGAGTAATCCATATATCAGATGTTTCATATACACTTTAATTAATTGTTATTATTAAATTTTAATTATTGCAAAACAAAGAATATCTTCCTCTTGGTTCTTTTTTTTTTCCTTTTTAAGAATTTTACAATTTCTCATTTTTTAAAAAAGTTTACTTTGCTCTTCTTCCATATGGTCATGGCCACTAACTCTTGGCCTACGACCAAGTTCGAGTCTAGTGCCACTGAAAACCAGCCGTATAAAGGGGTTGAAGCACCATATTTCTGGTCGAGAATCAAATTCCTCTAGTTGACTGGATGTAGAAGTTAATAGAGGGGGTGCCAACTCCCAGGGGCGTCCTCGTCACTTGACCGCGCGTTACTCTAGAGTGCGATGTAATAAACGTTCACTAACCCTGTAGTAGATTTTCACAACCAATTTATTCCAAATGCTTACTTATCTTATTTGAAGAAAGTCGCCAATGCAAAATTAATGTATAATAAATTTTGTATTTTTCCTGTTTTATTAACACAAAGTTCATTGTTGAAAATTAACATATACCACGCTAATAAATTTGGGTTTTACTTTATATATTTTTACTAGCGATAGTCGAGTAGAGCTGGACACTAACACGTGGATGGCTTTATCGGTGTGGAATTTTCTAAAAGTGGCTCAAAACCGCGCTCAATCGTATCATGTCCAGGATTCAGAATTAGGAGAGGTCTTATCCTAATAGAATTCCTAAGGCTCATAAATGTGACGATTATGAAAAATTATACTAGCTCACCAATTAAAATTTAATGAGTACTATTACTACCTAAAACTAAATCAAGAATTCGAATTTTATATCTATATTGCTTATCAAAACAAGAATTTAATTATTTAAAAACGAAATTATAAATTTGCTTTGATAAATGAAAATCATTCAATATTCCTGTTTATTAGTGTACTTGTACTTTGTCTTTTTCTTATTACATATATCTATTAATTCGATAATATTTTATAAGCAGAGGCATATTGAATGATTGATTTTAATTATTTCATCGCAATTTTTTTTAAATTCATGGAACTAAGGAAATTATACATCAGGAAGTAAACATGAATTCTGTAATAAAAATTACTTTTAGCAAATTAATAAGTATTTTCTAAAGAACTTTTCTTGAAAATTTATTAGTACATGAAGAAATTATTTTTCCAGCAACTTCCCATTTTTAAATTAAATCAATTTATGGTGTAGTTAGTTTAACTTATATTTAACATTTCTTTCTTTGTCTGAGTTAATCCCGTTTTTTCTCCTTTCCCTTTTTTCTTTCAGATTTAGTCGTGATGTTTTAGGCTTTGATAAGAAAGCAATAAATGTTCTCGAATTTTTTTGAGATTGGAAACTTCAATCTTTAAGTGAAGGTAATTATATAAAAGAGAAAATTAGATAAGCACTTTATTTTTGAGAGACATTTAATTGAAATTGGAAACTATATACGTATTTTACCCAAAGTTTATAACAAGATAAATAAATCTGTCTTTTTTTTATTTACCAAGATCAATTAAATAAAAAAATACTTAATTTTGTTTCTATATTCCAATTCAAAAATATTTTATGAAATTGCATAAATGGCTCGTAAAGATATAGTTGCGTTTTAATGATTACAAGTCATGTGTAAATAAATTATATGCATCAACTAGCTGACTCTGCCACTCGTTGCTGTGGCTTTTTTTAATACGTTGATTGAATATTACCCTTTGCTACTCAAAGCAGACAAATGAATTTTTGCTTACAATTTTGGGGAATTGAAATAAAGCATACATCAACATTTTTTTTTTAAATTTTGCATTTTATTCATTGTTTGAGTACAGCGCAACGCATGAATTATTTGTGAAGTTCTTAGTAACAACATATGAAAATTTAACATAAATAAGGTTAATAGTGTTGATTTTTAGCAATTTTTAATGTCTAATGACAGCTGGAATCCTGAATATGCAGTTGTCCACATATTCAACGAAGTGGCCGCAATATCTGAAAATGTAATTGTCAATGCAATTTTCTATTTATCGTATTTTCGCAAGGTTGCGTCTGAAAGTTTAGTAAATACGGTTGCGAATTAAAATACCGTTTCTGGACTTGAACGCAAAGCCATTTGGCCTCCTTCCGACAATATCCAGAAAAATTAAGAGAGTTTCTGAAATCCGAATCCAGATTCATTCCCCTTCTTCAGACGCACCTGGTGCCTGCTTTTGATGTCTCTGCTCCTGCAAGTTCCGTCCCTGAAGGGGTTGGCAGTACTATCGTCCGGCAATATCCGCTAAAGTTACTGGAGTTTCTAAAGTCCGATTCAAGATTCTTGTTCCCCAGCCAGAAAAATACTAGGAACGCAATTTGCACACTCCAAGAATTTTAAGGTAAACCCCAGCTATGGCTCACTTTAAATACGGTCACCTGGGCATTGAAAATAGTAACGGGAACAATAAATAGATTGAATATTCCGATCGGTCTTCTGTTAAAATACGCCAGGGACCTACTTTTGCCTCTCTACGTTTGAAAGTTAAACTGACACCGCTGTACGTGCATATTACGGTCGTCCGGCATTATTCGGTACAGTTACCAGAATTCCTAAAATTCGATTTTAGATTCTCCTTCCCCGCTCCTAAACAATTCGTAAGTGGGAATCGAACACGAAGCCATTCACCCTAATTTCGGCAATATACTGCAGATTTATGGGAATTTCTGAAATCTGATTTCGAATTCACGTTTCCCATCCCTAGACGCAACAGCGGACTAATTTCGTCTCCACTGAGCCTGCAAGGTCAGACACTGGAAAGGGGCATTAGGGACGACCGACATTGTCTGCAATGTTACGTGAATTCCTAATATCCGATTCCAGATTCTTGTTCGCCATCCCAAAAATGACTAGAAAACTATTTTTCCCGCTCCAAGTCATTCAGCATTATCCAGCAAAGTTGCAAAAAATTTTAATATTGGATATCAGATTGGATTGCCCATCTCAAAATACGCCAGGGATAAAGTTTTCACGTTCCACCCTGCCAGGGTGTGTCTAAGATACGATCGTCCGGCATTAACTAGCAAAGTTGCAACAATTTCTGATATCGGATATCAGATTCAGATTACCTATCTCAAAATACGCCAGGGATCAAGTTTTCAAGATCCAAGGTATTGAAGGTAAGCCACTGCCAGGGTGTGTCTAAATTAGGGTCATCCAGTATTATCCGGCAAATGTGCGACAAATTCTGATATCGGATAACAGATTAAATTTGCACCTCTCAGTATACGTCAGGGACCAAGTTTTCGCGCTCCAAGATTTTTTAAGGGTTACACTGTCAGGGTGTGTGTAAAATACGGTCTTCCAAGATTATACGGCAAAGTTGCGACAGTTTCTCATATCAGATATCAAATTCCGATTTCCAGTCTAAAAATACGCCAGGGACTAATTTTTCATGCAGCTTGGTCTACAAAATTCGCTTCCACAGGCACACACGCATTCCGAATATTTTGCCAATTTCCCGGTTTCACGAATTTTACGCATTCCAGGAAAAAAAATAATGGCGTCAATAATGGAGATAAAGTTATTGTTATCGTATATTTTAAGTTGGACGAAATGACACACAATATGCAAAATAATGTTAGGATCGGTTGAGCAGTTCGGAGTCCATCGCGGACAAACACTGCGACATTTTTATATATAAAGAAAAAACTGAATGGAATATTTATATAAATGACTTAATAATTTCCGTAATCACTTGTAATAAATCTTGTACCTATTTTCTCATTTTGCACTTTTCTATTTGAATAAAATACAGAGACAATGTTTATCTGAGATTCCATTGTGAAAATTTATTGTTAGTCATTTGATTGACTATTAACGTCGCATTATATGAAATCCCATGAGGACATAGTTTTTCGGTCTTTCGGAGAAAACCGCAATGTTTGGATTTTAGAACTCTTCCGAGATTAAAATACTTTTTTCTGAATGGAAACAAATAGCACACGAGAAAGTAATTGCGTAACAATCCCTTTTTTTAAAAATCCCATAAATGTTGAGCAAAACAATTGAAATCTGTAAATACAGTTTCAAATAAAACACACTGGCTATGTCAAATGTTTTACTCTAATGTTGCCTCCGTTATTGCCTTTATATAGCTCGGAAAATTTTTAAATGCTTATTTTCTTATCAAATAATCCAACTAGACCCTAGATTCTTCTACAATTATCTGTATTCATGTTTTTTTACCATGCAATTTTGAGACGTAGTTTGTCTTCAAGGCCATTCTTACTAACCTGATGTTATTGAAGGGTATTTTTTCGTGACATTTTCAAACAATGTTTCAATCCACAATCCCTTTCGGCAGCTAAACGATGAAAAAATCCAAACTTCCCTTCACACTACGAATAAAATAGCAAAATATTTAATTCACATTCATATCTTTCAAAAAATTGTGAGTACAAATTGCGCAATAAAATACTTCATGCTTCTTAACTTGATCAGGGTCTCAGGGGTGTTAAATTTCTCTAGAGGTCTGAAAATATAAACAGTTTTCAAACAGGTATCATTCCTTTAAATTTATATTAAATAATTCGAATCTTTTACACATTATTTATAAAGGAAAGGGGCTTCAGAAAGGTATAAAACGTTTAAAATATAATCATAATTTCAAAAATTATAAGCATATGATAATAAGAAACTTTTCTATAAGAAATATTTATTAAGTTTTACGTCGCGCATGCTATTTTCTAAAAGAGTAGGTTTAATTACTAGCTATAAGTTGATTTATAAAGACAAATGTATTCTTATTATTTTGTAGCTACTTTTATATAAATAGAATAATAACTTACATTTTTTAATAAATAAAAAACATACATTTTTAAAAAAATATTTAAAAAATTGCAATATTTTGCAAACATTTTAAAATACCAAAGATATATAATACTAAAATTAGGTAGGGTTTAAAGAGTATGATGTACTGTGTATAGTTCTGTAAAGTTTTATACATCTGAGTCCAATATTTTAGAAAATAGCGTGCGCAAAGCAAAAAATACTTAATATTTATTATAGAATTTTCATATGCTTATGACTTTTAAAATTATTATTATATTTTAAACATTTTATACTCTTTTCTGAAGCCCCATTCCATTATAAATAATGTGTAAAAGATTCGAATCATTTAATTTAAATTTAAAAGAATTATACCCGTTTGAAAATCGTTTATTTTTTCAGACCTCTAGAAAAATTTAACATCCCTGAGACCCCTTAGTTTGGATAATATTAGAGATTTAAATTGTTTTTATCACATGCATCTTTAACATAAATGATTATACCAGATACAATTTCGTAAATATTACTATGCAGTGAAAGTTGTCCCACTTCACGACATTATTTACGAAATAGAATTTATCCAATGTTTAGCTTGATTATAAACACACTTTTTAGGAATTGGCCAAAGAACAGGGAAACATTTATGAGCTAGGAATAAATTAAAACAAAAAGCAAGTAAAAGACGAAAACTGAAATATTTTGATTATTCTTCGCCATTAATTTGGTGTATCATCCAGTTACTGTATTTAAAACCTTCCTCATCACCTGGTTCGAAATAGGATATATTGATTCTGAGAAATGAAGTTAAATCCTTGTCTATTAGTCCATTTCTAACAAAATGATATTTTCAAAGTTTCTAAATCGGAAGCACCTATTCACATACGTCGGCCTAATTATCAGAATGCGTAATTCAACAAGGGAACTAAATTTGATATAGGAGTGCGCTGTTTGGTGCTATTACTGAATTGTGCCAATAAATGGTTGTTGTCCATTTACGTGGAATCCAAGATGTCTGCCTAACGGTAACAAATCTCCAGGAAAATAATTATAAAGAACTGTTTTGGAATTTATTTCAAATGAAGAATATAGGAATAGATTATATTCTACATCAATCAATAACAGATATCAATATAATGTACTAAAATTATATAATAGTATCAATAATGAAAAGGATTGAATTTTTAAAGAAATCAAATTAAAATCTTCTGAAATTAATAGAGTCACCTCGGGAAAAAAAACCAATAAAAAATAATTCTAATATACATTATCGCCATGACAATCACATTACCACACGATAAAAAATATCAAGGTTATCATATTGTAATGTTATCGCTCATTTTGGCGAACATAAACATCTTGGCGCGTAGCACTCCTACAACATATTAGTACCCGAGAAGGAGTTACGCATTATGATAACTACGCCGACGATATACAGTGTCCCAGGATTATTGAGACAAATTTGAATTAGTGGTAGGGACATCACAAGGATTCACATTTGCATCGCAAACTATGGTCGGAAAAGTATTCCCTCGGCACTAGGTAGCAATGTACACAATAACATTGGAAGAAACTAGCCTGTATTACCGTAGTCAGTTGAGTCATCATCATTCGCATTGCAGTATGGAATGTTTTACGAACGCCGAGCTGGCAGGTATCCCATTATTTACGAATTTACAGAAAGGAAGGCTCGTTGAGCAAAACTGTTTTGCAAAAGGAACCCAAAGAAAGATGTCCAGGACCAACGAATACCACAATTTGCTTGAATACAGACCATTATGATGTAATATCAGTGTTTCTCAAACCGTGGGGCGCACCCCCTTGGGGCGTGATAACTCTTTGAAGGGGACACGAACCTATTAAAAAGTCGAAAACAAAAGATTATTTTTAAAAAAAGAATACTAATTTACTGAAAGTAAACAAACAAAACACATTCTGACATAATAAAATATGAAATACACATTTACGTTGATATATTGCACTTATAAATGTATCAGTGCTACACAATATATTATACAATTGTTTAACAATACTATGCTAAGAAGAAGATTATTAATTACCAGTGAAACCATGGGCTTATCATGTATATATATATATATATTAATGTGATGCCCAAGTTTGTTCATTTAATTTATCTGTCCAACACCCAGATTCTTAATTTAACATCGCATTATGACTTAAGTTAAAAATAGTTAAGTTTCAATTGGCAAATTAGCATTACACTAAATTAACAGTCCGATCGTATAGTGGTAACAATTATATTTATTGATTAACATATTGGTAATAAAAACGTTAAATTTTACAAGGGTGGTACTTATTTGAGAGGATCGGAGTAACGGAGGGGTGACGTCGGGTAGCGAGTTCGACTGGAGGTTATTTCTGGCAGACGTAAGAGGGAAAAAGCCCCCAGAATTCTTGCGGACCAGCTTTTAAAGCCGACCGCACCACTTGGAAAAGAATCCGCCACGGATTCATTACTATCAATCTACCACCCTGATTGGATTCCACTGTCCACGTAAGGACACAACCTTGCCGGCCATCAGGTCCGTTGAACCCACATTCCTGTGTACTCCCTATTTCCTGTAAACAGGGCAAATGCAAAAATTACAACTGTATCTCAGGGGCCAGCGGCCTCCCATCACTCCTCCCCTCTTTCAGATTAACAAAACTAGAAATAAAGAAACACAGAAAATATCATTCATGAAAATACAAATATTATATAAATGCAATAGCGACAATAGTTCAAACAGTCCCGTCGTCCCTCGTCAAACACCTGGTCAAGAACGAATGTCCACTTCTTGAAGAATGATAACTGAAACATCCAATCTTAATGAAGACTCCTGAGGCTGTGTGAAGCATAGCGTAACATGTAATTATGTAATTGCAATCATGACAACAGTTCAACAGTCCCGTCGTCCGTCATCAAACTCCTGGTCAAGAACGACTTTCCCCTGAAGCATAACGTCACAGTCCTCGGCATTATAGAGACTTAGTTGTTCTATGCAGTAAATCTCTCGTGAAGTAAAGAACCGGTGGGTCTGAATCCCGCGGGGGCTCCTCCAGTGGTGCAAAAGCCAGGTGAAACATTGAGTCACAGTCTCAACATTTTGTAGGATACTATCTCGTGGAGCAATCTAGACCCAATGCACATGAAGTCACGATGGCATAATATCCTGAAACAGAAAAAAACACGAACACTCTCGTAGGAGAGCCAGCATCAGTAGAGTATATAAAATAGGGAGAACAAAATTTCCCACTCTTCCACAGGGCTTTCGGATACCCGAGGTCCCCATCTCGTTCTCCAATCACTCAACATAAAAAAAAATTCAAGAAGCATTGTCTAAAAAAATTTTTTTTAAACAAAAAAATTTGCGCACACAAAAAAAAAAAACAACCAACAAGAAAGTTGCATGTTAATCCTAATTCCTTAAACGTTGCGAAAGGATAGATAAAAAGAAAAAAAAATCAACTACTAACAACTACAATTAAATTCATGTTCCGAACAAATAATTATCGAATGAGATATGGGTCACTAAACAATTCACAAGTACAACATATATAAAATAACAAATAGAAATAATTGAATAATCACAAAGAAACATGTGCCACTAAATCATTAAAAAAATAAGACGAGTAACGCATAGTAAATTCAAAAATTGCATATATAACAGCTTCGCTACTCCCAATAACCACACATATGAGCATCGAACAAAATACTTTGTGATAAGAAATAAGTACTAGTGAAAACATATATAATCAATACAAACGTGGCACCAAGAAACAGACACCTCATAATCGTATAACATCGAAACCTGACACAACTAATATGATGTGCATGCCTCAGACCACCAAACAAAAGTACTATTTTAACCTTCAACGGTACTCAAAGCATAAGAAATTGCAATGGTTCACTACGAGCATCGATAACAATCTTTCGTAAAAATAATTAATTTAAAGTGAAAAATTAGAAATTGAAGCGATGGGTGTGCATAGGTGAAAAAAATATATATATAACCTCCGAGAATGCTTAATAGCCTAAGAAATTTAAAAAAATCACTACAAGCATTGGTTACAATTGAAAGTTTATAAAAAAATAAATGTAATTAAATTCAGATTTGCAAATTAAAATCTATAAATTGAAACGAATAGTGTAAACGGTAAAAAAAATTTATAACCTCTAAGAATGCTTAACAGCCTAAGAAATTTAAAAAAAATTCACTACACGCATTGGTTACAATTTGAAATGAAGAGAAAAAAAATTAATGTAATCAAATTTAGAATCGCAAAGGATGAGTGTGCATGTGATCAGGATGCATCCCCCAATGTTTACGAAGGTGGGGGAAAAAACATCCTATTTCCTGCGATAGGACGATCGCCGGCAACCGCCAACACAAGAAACAGAATGCAGAATCAAGACAAAAGAAAAAGAATGCAAATCCGATTGTAAAAAAATTTACTATCTCGATTAATACTTTAAAAAAAATTGAGAAAGAAAAAAAATTCTTCTATATTCAATACATTCGAATTTCCATTTGAGAAATGAATTCCAGAAATCACAAATGCAGTTGAAAATTTCAGAAAAAAAATTATAAACATAAAATTGATAATTCAACCCATGACATATGAGGCGAAACATACAGAGTAAAGTAATTTAACTAAAACAAAAAAAAATATTACAAGTGCTACACATAATTAAACATAATTCCCAAAAAAATATCACTTAACTAATCAACATATTTTTTTAACATTCTATGTAATACAATGTATCAATTCTGGATAATAAAAAAACTCAAAATGTTGCACTATACGCGCAACAAATACACAAAAAAAAACAACAAAGATCCTCAATTTTCAACAATACCGCTAACTCAATTCAACGATAATCAGCGAATTAATTACTCAAATATTACTCTATAGCCTTAACCCAAAATTCTCAGTAACCTTAAAATGATTCCTCAATCATTCCAAAATGCCTTTACCTCAAAGATCATTCATATCCTGTACCTCAATAACACTAACTAAACTTATCTGCAACTTCCAAATAATTAATCGACTTCTCCACAATACCAATAACTAAAACCCATCTTTGCTCATCAGCTTATTTACACAAAATCTCACATAATCCTCAACTCGAACTTTCCTAGATCCATCTCAAAACATTCTTAAATATACCACACAATCATTAATTCAACTTATCTATGCTCATCAACTTATTTACTCGAAATCGTACAAAATCCTTAACTCAAATTACCTTCTCTACATCAAAACAACTTTCTTAAATATACTGTATAATTTTTACAAATTAATTTTCCATCTCCCAAAATCCTTAACTGAAAATAACCTTCTCTACATCAAAACAACTTTCTCAAATATACCATATAATTATTACAACTCAATTTTCCAATTCCATATCAAACAACTCTCGTTATTTCCACATACTTTTGAACGCGAACTTATCTATCTCCATAAAAAAAACTTTCCCAATTATTCAACAAATTCATCAAATTAAAATTTATCTATCTCCTTCGAATAACTTTCTCAAATATTCCTCAAAATCCTTAACTCAACTTATCTAACTCATTCAACAATTAGTAAAAGAAAAAAAAATTCACACCTGATCTTCAGCATTTTCAAACTAAAAAAAAAATTATCAACTCAATATCTAGAACAAACAATACTAAATCAAAATTCTCCTCTTTTGTCAATATCAAACTCAAAGCTAACACAACTACGCGTACACAAAGCATAAAATTTAACAATATCATTATCTGACCCAAAACTTGTTTCCAAATAACAATGCAAAACTACAATTAAAATCCAAAACCATAAAAAAATTAATTAATATCAATATTCAATTCAATAATCTACCCAAGCGCTACCATGGATAAAACAAGTTAATCTAAATCAACAGAAATACTATATCGACATCAACCAAAACATTAAATTCCTAGTACAGTTTAGCACACAACTAAGACACAATGATTTTGACTGCATATTCATTTAACCAAACCACAATTTAACTAGTGCCCTAAGCAAACAAAAAAAATTCCAAATCTCTCGCAAACAAAAAGAAACAAAATTAGCAATTAAACACCTAACCGAAACACTAGAAAAGTTGTAAATTAAAATTAGCAATCATATGACAGAACAAAACCACTTGAGCAAAACAAAGTTATGTTTCAACATAATTTCTTAGGGAAAATATTCAAACAACCATCTCTATCCATATCTTAACAAGCAGAAATTCCAAAGAAATCATTATTCAGAAATACACAGCCACTTAAAATTAATACACTAACACAACGTATCACTAAAATTGATTCTGACAAAATACCGCTACCAAAAAAAATTAATCTTTTATGCAAACTCAAAATTTAACAAGAAAAGTACACAGTTATTCACAATCAAATCAGCATGAACTAACTTATTCAATAAAGGAACCTTTTGTATGAACAAAAAAAAATTAAAATACTAGATAATAACCGCAACACAAAGAATTTTTGATAAATGAAAAATGTCAAATATGTATATATAGTAACAACATTCAAATTTCGTGACAGGTGTCCAAAGACCCCAAAATTTAATTTTTTTTTTGTAAACATGAATTAAAATTTAAATTTATAAAATTAAAATTGACGTGCATACATGAATCGCATAGCAAAATTAAAAAAAAACAATCCTATTACAAACAACAAATTTTATATATTGCATAAAACACATAGCATCAAAAAATATTTTATCAAGAGCTAAAATTCATATTAAGCACATACAACATCATCTCATTTAAGCATCAAATCAAGACATGAAACAAATTTCATAAAAAAAAAAATTGAGCTAGAATTCATTAAATAACTAAGTACAAAATTTTATCTCACTGAAACATCAAACATGACATATAATAGGTGCAACAATGAGACCGGTACCATTCCAGATGTGTGCTCTCAAAATGAGGAAGCGTAAAAAATGCAAGAAAAATTTCAGTTTCCTTCAAAAAAATTTTTTAGCGCGGTAAGTGAGTTAATAAGTCGAATTGTCTGCACGGGCCCTTAAATTATACCGCGGACTTGGAACAATACCCTTAACATCCGTCTCGTCTGGTTGCAACTCATCTAAATTATTTAAGTGCAAATATGAGAATCTCTTAATAAATGGAATCATCCGATTGACATGTGTGTTAAATCTCTTCATCAATTGTTCTACATGTTGAACCCTATAGTTGACATTAGAAAAACGCTCTATTACTCTGTAAGGCAGTGCTTCTCAAACTTTCAAAACTGGCACCCCCCTTATCAATCACAATTTTTATCGCGCCCCCCTTATACATTAATAATGTACTGAATGTAATAATAATGCACTTTTTTTTACGCTAAAGCAATAATCTTAATTGTATACCGTACAAATTCATGACATAAGTATTGAATTTTGTATATGTTGCTTTTAAGCAAAAAAATATTAAATAATAGGATAATTATTATGTTATTTTTCCTTTCTCTAATTTTTAAATTGGAACATATTGCAAAATGCGGTGGCTGCTTAGAAGGCAAAATATAGATATCAGCTCTTTTTTAGAAAGAACTCAGTGGATCAATTTCTAATCATAAGCATTCCTTTGAAAAATTTGCTCAGTAAGACAAGCCCATGGAAGTCGCTAATACTTATTAAACTTGTTCTTAATTTAGCATTAATTAATTAGTTATAAAATACTCTGTGCAGCACTGATACATTAAAAGTACACCGGCTGAAATACCCGCTATTTGCACGATTTCATTTATAAGAAAATAAAACATTATTGATATATATATAATCGCTGAATTTTAAGGAGAGTAAAGCCAAGTGCGCAACAATGTTTACAAAAATGTAAAATGATTTTTTAAAATCATTGCTCAAATTATAATTAGTTTTAAGCGAAATCTAATTTTAAGCCTCACAGAATTAGCATTTAGAATTGTGATGTTGAATAATGAACAATAATATAAAATTCCGATGAGAAATAATTGTATTATTTTTAATATTTAAAGTGAAAATACTTCAACATGTTTTAAACCTGGAGCAGGCACACACTCGATACTAATGGTCGAGTGGGGTTATTGAGCCACCCCAATCTTTTTTTTATAATTATTTTTATAGTACACAATAAAAATCGTAATTCCAGTGAATAATTTAATTAAGAGAAAATATACTCACCTACTTTCAAGAACACAGAAAATATTTCGGAAAAAAAGTTATCACAACGGGAACTCAGTCAAAATAAGTACCTTAAGATTGTAAAAAAAAAAACGTTTGTCACTCCCAAAAAAGAGGGAGATATGTGACAAATATATTTTAGTTCACACGTTAAGACTGTCAAACAGGAGGATAGTGTGTGTCAGAGCCATTGGTAACAATTAAACAGTTTTGCCAGAATTACCGATTTTGTGCACTCTGACAGGGCGTGACAGCTCCGGAATAAAAGTGTATTTATTACAATATGGATGTTCAAAAAAAATTATGTAAAACCTTTTTTTTCATTACGCTTTTTTATATGTTTGGGAATAACTCATAGAAATAAATCTTGGCCAAGTAATCCTTCAAAGAGCTAGCTCTCTGTGCTTTTCCAAAAATCATAAAAATATTTTACAAGGAAAAAATCGCAGCAGAAATAGTTTATTTGCAACTTCCCTAAATGAAAAAACGAATACGTAAGAGCAGGGACGTAACTAACCGTACAAGTAAGTTCGAAGGTCAAACCGCAGCAGCTACATTCTGCTGCCTACATCTGATGACAAATATATAACAGTGATGAATTTTTTACTTTCCTAAAAAACGATTATGGGTCTGGGTTTTGTTTTTTCTCATTTTGGTTTGAAAAGAAGTAGCTTTAATTTTTTATGACGTAATATCGCAGATATAAAAATTATATCAGTGTAAATGTGTATTTTTCTTATTATGTTTCAGAAAGTAATTTTGTTTTAATTCATTCCAGTAAATAAATTTTTTAATCTTTTATTTTCGATATGCTCGCGCCCCCCTTGTACGTTTATCGCGCCCCCCCAGGGGGCGCGCCCCACAGTTTGAGAAACACTGCTGTAAGGACCTTCAAACTTAGGTCTGAGTTTTGGAGATAAATTAGATTTGATATTATACGTCTTAATAAAACACAAGGACCCGATTTTGTAATCATAATGATGTTGCTTTGTCGCTCTCGTACTGAAATCAACATGCGATGCCTCCTGATCTTTTAGATTTTTTAAAACTCTATTAAAAATTTGCTCCAAAGACGGTAAAAGTTTCTCGACATATTCATACTTATTTTGTGGTGCGTCGGAGTTTTTCTCGTAAGTGTAAGATAATCGAATATCCCTGCCATGTTCCAGGAAAAAAGGCGATGTGTATGTAGCTTCATGAATCGCTGAGTTTAATGCTAACATGGTGTGCGGGAGTTGCTCATCCCAGTCATTTGTATTTTGCGAAATTGATGCCAGGATATTGGCTAGCGATTGATTGGGTTTCTCTACCCTCCCGTTGACGTGAGCGGAATAACTTTATATGTGTCTTTTATGAGAATGCCCATAACTCTGCAAAATTCAACAAATTCAGAACTCTTAAAATATGTAGCGTTATCTACGACTAATTTATGTGGGCAACCCTTGTGTACAATGTAATTATCAAATAAAGCTTTAGAAATCGTACTCGACTTAATATCAGGAAGTGGAACATTATGAATGTATTTTGTGAATGCATCTATCATAGATAAAACATAGCTATTACCTTTAGGCGTGGTTTTTAAAGGACCGAAAATATCAGTATGACACGTTTCTCTAGGTTCTTGACTTTGTTCTACTGGCTGATGAGGTGCTGGCGGAATTTTGAAAGCGTTTTTTCGAGATAAGCATATACTGCAAGAACGAACAAAATTTTTAGTATCTTTGTACATATTCTACCAAAAGAAGTTTTCGCTGAGTCGATGATATGTTTTAAAAAATTTAAGATGTCCTCCATATTCTGAATGGACAGATTCGAGAATTCTAGCTTTAAGACAGTGTGAAATGCAAACTTGTTTTCTAGTGGTGTTAGAACTGGGCTAACGCGCGCGTCATTTTGACCAATTTTTTGTATAATAGGACTTAAAACAGGATCTTCATGTTGCATTTTAATAAGATCTTTAGAGTCAGGTAAAGCTATTATGATGTTGTTGATACAACGGGAAAAATGATCTGCGACTGAATTTAAGGAACCCCTGATGTAGTGTATATCGTAATTAAATTCTTCCAGAGCCAATTTCGAACGCAAAATTTTGGAAGAAGGATATTTATTAGAAAGAAAAGTAAAAACTTTAAATTTTCTACCCAACAAGAAAGGTCTAAAAAAATTTAATGCTGTATATATTGCGAATAACTCCAAAACCGTTGCGTTATATTTAAATTGCGAGGGATTTAATTTCTTTGAAAAAAAATATAAAGGTTTGACTTCAGAGTTAGGATATTTTTGTTCTAAAACTGCCCTTATGCCACGAGATGAAGCGTCCGTCGTGATTTGTAATTCTGCGTTTGGATCGGGTAGTGCTAAGACCGGTGGGTTCAATATGGCTTTCTTAATATCATCGAATGCCTCCTGCGTTTCAGATGTCCACTCGAATGGAGTGTCTTTTCTCAAAAGATTCGTTAATGGAAGTGCTCGTTTTGCGAAATTTTTTATATATCTTCTATAAAAATTACAACACCCTAAGAAAGATTTAATTTGCTTTTGATCCGTTGGAACTGGAAACTCGTTAATTGAAACGGACTTATCTTTATCTATAAGGATACTTTCTGGCGTTACTGCAAACCCCAAAAATTTACAACTCTTTGTTAAAAATTGACATTTACTCGGATTAAATTTTAAGTGAATTCTTTCAAAGCGTTCAAAAACCTTACCCAATAATTCGAAATGTTCATCTATAGTTTTAGTAAATAAAATAATGTCGTCTATATAAACCAAAGCTCCGTTGTGTAATAAATCTCCCAGAACCTCTTGCGCAATTGATTGAAATGCTTTAAGCGAGTTTTTTAAACCGAAACAAAGTCTATTAAATTCATATTTGTAACCGTCGGGAGTAGAGAATGCCGTCTTATGCCTGTCTGAAAAGTGTAGTGGAATTTGATTAAATGCTGACTTCATGTCTAAAGCCGAAAAATAGTTTGAACCCGAAATTTCATGCAAAATGTCGTCCAATGTTCGAATAACGAAGTCTTGAGTCAATGTTATTTCGTTCAGTTTCCGAAAATGTAAAACAAGGCACCATTTTTCTTTTTGTTTGACAAACAAGGCCGGAGTATTGTACTGAGAATTAGATTTTAAAATAATCTCTGCCTTCTCTAAATCTACTATCTGACGTTGAAATTCGTTTCTCAAATTGACCCTCTAACCGGATAGCACGGAAAATTCCGTCAGTGTAAAGATGCTTCGAAAATGGACTGCACTGATTTTTCTGCCTTCAAGTAACGTTTTCAAAAGCGGATTAGCCGCCCTTTTCTGAAATCATTTCCCCCTTTTAAAGGTTTAACATCTTGAAAGATAATTGGAGACGGTGGAAGCAACACAGCAGGACACTGAGGGGAATTTTTATGGTTCGCAGGAAACCCCGTGATTTGACTCTGGGGCAATCGTATAAAATCGAGGGGAAATTTCTTTAGACCCCAGGAAGTGTTTATTTGTTACATCGTATTTTAAAAGTTTTGAAAAGTCCCAACGCATAAGTAAAATATGTTACAATTCCCTTTTGGTTTCATATTAATTTAAAACTATAACAAGTTGAGGCGTGTCAGTGCAATCTGCTATTTTATATAGTTAGACAAATTATATCTTTTTTTAAGTATATTCTTTCGCTTCATTTTTTTTTTATTTTAATCAAAGCTTTCAGTTTTCATGATTATTTTATTATAAGATACCGAAAAAATTAATAAAACACCAAACTCTTTAAAATTTGAAAACTTTTCAATTTTCCAACCACTAAAAATGAATAAATTTAAATTCCATCAAATCATTTGAAACATTTCCTTACACTTTGATAAAAATAATAACGAAAAAAAAACTAATTAAGATTTATTAGTTTTTTTTTTTACATTTCAAAGCCCAAGTGTTCAGGGAAGTTTAAGTACAGTGCCTAGTTATATATTTTTAAAATACACCGAATTATGTTTGAATTTTAAGTGCTTCAACTTCAGTTTACATCAAAGAGAACATGAATGAAGATTTTCACACATTTCTTTTATAACTTGAATGTTTGAATAAATGGTAATCAAAAATATACGGAAATATTTACAGTAGACATTTATATGCATATAAATAAACATAAAAATCAATTTTAAATTCGAGATATTCAAAAACATTCGAATTATTGTTCAAAAATATCTATTTATACAAAATACCTCAACATTTATTTTTTTTAAAGGCTAACTGAATAAGTAATTAAAATCTGGATATTTTTGAAATCTCAACCGTATAATGCTAGAAATTTTATGTTAGAAATTCCATTTGAAAATTCGAAAAAAAAAGTGCATCACGCTGTTAAAAATTATTTACCATAAGTTTTAGCAATTGTTTGAGTATAATAAAAATTTCAAATTTTATTATATAGCTTCTTTGATATCTTTTAATATATTTCGAAGATTTCATAAAATTAAGTTGAAAAGTGCATGCTAAAAGCAAAAAATATACTAAAAAAATTGATGAATATACAATTACAATAAATTCTTACATAGAAGCAAAACTGAGAAGCTAAAGCGTAGGAATGAAAAATTTTGAGTATAACTGAAATAGTTTTCGAAATATTTATTTTAAAGTTCAGAAAATTTGTGTGCGTTATGTTATACTTAATATTAATTAAATGGTTAAAATAATATATTAATATCAGTCATGTAATCGTTTGATGACACATTCATATACTAATAAAAATTATCATGGTCATTGATGCGAATGTCAAGAATTTTATGTAATTTTAAATTCAGACATTAAGATATTGATGTAGAAAATATAAAACGACCATCTAAAATGCATGAAAAATGCAGGCTGCTATAAAATGATCTTGACAAACAAAATCCGGCATTTTCACTTACTATGGCAGAGCCGGCTTAGGCAGGGGCGATCTGGAAAACAAAGAGAGAACCGCGGTTTTGATGGATGCCACTCTAGCTTTTAAAGTTACCAGGAAAAATTATATATATATATACATAAATTACAAATGCAAAAAAAAACTTGTAATTCTCCATACATTTTTATAACAACGAATTGTGGAATTGGCTTCCAATACATTGTTGTGTTTGACAATATGTAAGGTAACCAACCCTACTTTAGATAGATTTGTACTACTTTTTCGTAACCGTATTCCTTTTAAAATTAATTCGTGCAGCCGAAATACACCTTTTGCACCCTTAAAAATGTATGTAAACTATAACGGTTAATTTTAATTTATGCATCTTGTGAAATGTTCATAATTAACCATTTCCGTCTAAAGAGTTTACATGAAAAAAAAAGTTTGGACTCCCTCATTCATTAGGGATTTATATAAGATTCTAACATTAAGTTTTATTTTTCACCGAATAGGATCGAATGTTAGTGTATCGTGCTTTCACACCACACGTCTGGGGTTCTATTAACGGACTGCGCAAGGTCGACTCTGCCTTTCATCCCCGCTACATTGGGTCGATAAATGAGTACCAAGCTTGCTTCGGGTCTTAAACATTGAAGGTCTCTCTTCAGACAGACCACCAAATCGGGATATCTGTTCATGCACCTCAGCGTCCAATGGTCACGTGTATTATGATGGGCACAGTAGTTCCTGGCCCTCATGGATTGTTGTGCCACTGAGTTTGAGTCTTAAGTTTGAGGATTACCTCACTTTGGGGATACCCCTTAGATAAACATGTATTTCCACTCATTTGCAATTAAACATTTTTCTTTCAATTACGTTTATTTCAGAAGGAAGTTTGATTTTTCAAATGTATTTGCTTAATAACATGTATATTTGTGTATTATATTAAACATTTGATCAGTCCAAAATTACATGTTTTTAGCTCCTCTAAAAGCTTTTAGGATTTTACAACTCATCTTACAATCCATATACGTTTTATAGTGTTATATTTAAAAATGATAAAGACATTTTTACGACTGTGTGAGCTTTTATGCCTCGTTTATAAATATAAAAAATTGCATTCAGCTACAGTTTTTAAAATGTACTGAAATAAGTGGAGGAATAAGGTATTTACATATTATGAATATTTTTGACTGCAGTAAGATATATTTATATTTCAGTTTCTTTACAATTTGAATAGAAGTTGTAAGCCATTTTGCGAATAGTTTGATATTGAGTATAAACCTATAAGCTGTTTAATATTGTAAAGTGTTTTACTTTGATACCAACACACATTAAAATAAGGCTCATTTGCAGTTATATGAGCAGCTTCAGTGATATTTAATTTTCAAAAATAGTCTAAACGTACGAAAACATACTTTCACAACCGCACACCACATCTCATACTATATCTTCCCTACAGCAGGAAATTTTTGTGTATACTGAAAAATTTAATACAGGATACATTTTCAAGTGTTAAAT
The DNA here is from genome assembly GCA_019973935.1 of Trichonephila clavipes. Taxonomy (NCBI): domain Eukaryota; kingdom Metazoa; phylum Arthropoda; class Arachnida; order Araneae; family Nephilidae; genus Trichonephila; species Trichonephila clavipes. Next base: position 434,956 of record BMAU01005690.1, on the reverse strand, counting down.
TTGTTTTTAAAAAATTTGGTATGAATACATTGTGGAACTGTCGGTTAACTTCACTGAACAAAATTGTTTTAAGTGTACTGTTTTGAAAGTCAAAATTAATTAGGGAGAACTTTTCTCACAATAGAATTTGTATTGACTGAATTGTGTGAAAATGTAGTTATCGATGTGTGACATTTTTCCTTGTAATAAAAGAAACATAAAGATAAGAAATTTAACTTGAGTAGAAAATGATTAGAAGTACTGTCATGCGCATTTGAAGAAGTATATCCCCCATTAAAATTAAAAATTATTGACGGAATGTGTGTTATGTCCATCACAAATGCCGATGTAAAAAAGGAATTTTTCTTTAATACAAGAAGTTCTAAAAAGAGAACACTAGGAAGGAAAATTTAAATTTTTTCCGAAAAGTATTCAGTTAACATAAAAATATCATTTATATGATTTAAATTTAAATAAATTAAAAGTATTGAAATCATTTTTTATGTTATTTTAAATTAAAAATATAATTGTATTGAGAAAGATCTGTTTTATTTCATAAATATGAACCATTTATTGTCTTATTGTTTAAAAAAAAAGATAGGGCCTTTACTCTTTTTACCTCATTACTTTTTTAAAAAACAGGAAAGTGAGCGCGTTTTCTTACTCTCATATTCAAAAATGAATACAGGATGCTTTTTTCAGGTTCAAATCGCAATACCAAAGTATTTTTTTTTTAATTTTTAAAAAATGAAAAAAAAAATAAATTTTGTTTGAAGAAAATACAACTATTTTTCAACTTTTAACACGCCATTTATTTCATGTTTTTTTTTACCCTACATTTTGTTTTAATTTTACTGTGACTGAATCTATCGGGAAAACGACAGAGTAGAACTACGGTTTTCATACAAGATTGCCCAAGGCAACTTAACAGCTAGCTGTAAACGATTGCTATCCTGGTTCTCACGCCAAAAGTCAAAGACGCCGAACTAAGTCATAAAATTGTCCCCTTTCGACCTCCCAAGTTTTAAAAGGGGGAAAGAATTGAAGTCTGTTGCTGTTGCATTTTTGAAGGGAATAGGAAAATAAGAGTGAAACGCTTTCGGAATAACTTTTCAGGAGGAAGGTATCCATTTAGAGGGTTAAAAGGAATCTTGTAAGGAGGACATTTAATGGGATAGTCATGTTGCAGACTGTTTCTATGATGATCCGCAGCGGCCGCAGATAATTCTACCGTAGAGCGAGCGAAAGCACTTTTGTGCGAAATTAAAAGTTGAAATAATCTATTTTTTATTTTGCTGTCCAAACCTGAAAGGTTAAAATCTTTCTCCGTGAGTGTGGGTAGAATATCTTGAGAAACGGGAAAATCGGAATAAAAGTCTTCGTAATTATTGACAGTAATTATTCTCATGTTTTTATTAAGGGTGATTACGTTATCAGAATCGTTTCTAATTTTTAGAATGGTGTCATTTGTTTGTGGATCAATATTAATTTGCGAAGTTGTTAAGTGGATGTTTTTAGTTTTTAACTTTGCTGAACTCTGAATAGTAGCCGAAGACGTAGAATTAGGTAGCGTTGAGACGTGCATGCGAACATTTGTGACTGAATGAGGACCTACACACGTTCTGTGTTTTAAAAATCCATGAATTAAGTTAGTCTGAACCGCACACGGAGGAAGCGAAAAATTGATAAGCGGAATTGAAAATTTATTAATTAATAGACGGTTTTTACCCATATCTAAAACTGCATTCCATAATTTCAGAAAATCGTATCCTAAAATAGCGCAATAATTGCTATTAATATCTTGCCTCGTTATAAAAAAATATGTTGAAATTGAAATTCCCCCAATGACAATTGTATTTCATAACAACCGATAATTTTAACTGTATCTCCACTGACCGCTTTAATTTAAATTGAAACATTAAATTCCTTAAAGTTTTCGTTTTTATATTTTAGTGAAAAGAGAATTGGACATTAACCCTCCAACTGGACAGAACGGATTTCTCCGCCCTACTAGAGAGGCTTCGAAAATGGACTGCACGGATTTTTCTGCCTTCAAGTAACGTTTTCAAAAGCGGATTAGCCGCACTTTTCTGAAATCCTTCCCCCCTTTTAAGGTTTAACATCTTGAAAGATAATGAGGGAAGGAGGAAGCAACACAGCAGGAGTTTTATGGCTCGCAGGGAACCCCGTGTTTTGACCCCCCCAATCGTAAAAAATCGGGGAGAAATTTCTTTACAACCCAAGAAGTGTTTGCTAGCTTGTATTTTAAAATTTTCCAAAAGTCCCAACGCATAAGTAAAATATGTTACAATTCCATTTTGGTTTCATATTAATTTCAAACTGTAACAAGTTGGGGCGTGTCGGGGCAATCTGCTATTTTATATAGTTAGACAAATTATCTTTTTTTAAGTATATTCTTTCGCTTCATTTTTCTTATTCAAAGCTTTCAGTTTTTGAAACATGATTATTTTCTTATAAGATACCGAGAAAATTAATAAAACATCAAACTCTTTAAAATTTGGAACCTTTTCAATTTTCCAACAACTAAAAATGAATAAATTTAAACTTCATCAAATCATTTGAAACATTTTCTTACACTTTGATAAAAATAATAACGAAAAAAAAACTAATTAAGATTTATTAATTTTTTTTTTAGATTTCAAAGCCTAAGTGTTCAGGTAATAATAAGTACAGTGCCTGGTTATATATTGTTAAAATACACCGAATTATATTTGAATTTTATGTGCTTGAACTTCAGTTTACATCAAAGACAACATGAATGAAGATTTTCACACATTTTTTTTATAACTGGAATGTTTGAATAAATGGTAATCAAAAATATACGGAAACATTTACAGTAGACATTTATATGCATATAAATAAACATAAAAATCAATTTTAAATTCGAGCTATTGAAAAACATTCGAATTATATATTGTTCAAAAATATCTATTTATACAAAATACCTCAACATTTATCTTTTTTAAAGGCTAACTGAATAAGTAATTAAAATCTGGATATGTTTTGAAATCTCGACCTTATATATAAAGCTAGAAATTTTATGTTAGAAATTCCATTTGAAATTTCGAAAAAAAAATGCATCGCGCAGTTAAAAATTATTTACCATAAGTTTTAGCAATTGTTTGAGTATAATAAAAATTTCAAATTTTATTATATAGCTTCTTTGGTATCTTTTAATATATTTCGGCCGCGGTAGCCGAGTGGTATAGGTATCGGAACGTGGCTTGCTTTGTCACGAGTTCGAGCCCAGTACCACTAAAGACCCGCCGTGTAGGGCAGCGATGCACGTTAAATCTGTCGAGAGCTTAAACGTCCTCCCGTTGGTGTGGTGGGGTAGTTAGGAGAGGGGGTGCCAGCTCAGGTGTCGTCCACGTCACTTGACCATGGTTCAAAATTACGTGGTCCGTCGCCCAAAGCCCTCGTGTAGCTGAACAGTGCGACGTTAATATTCAATCATTCATTTAATATATTTCGAAGATTTCATACAATTCGGTTGAAAACCGCATGCTAAGAGCAAAAAACATACAAAAAAATTGATGAATATACAATTACAATAAATTCTTACATAGAGAAGCAAAACTGAGAAGCTAAAGCGTAGGAATAAAAAATTTTGAGTATATCTGAAGTAGTTTTCGAAATATTTATTTTAAAGTTTAGAAAATTTGTGTGCGTTATGTTATACTTGATATCAAATAAATGGTTAAAATAATGTGTGTGTGTTAATATTAGTCATGTAATCGTTTGATGACACATTCATATACTAATAAAAATTATCATGGTCATTGATGCGCATTTCAAGAATTTTATGTAATTTTAAATTCAGACATTAAGTTATTGATGTAGAAAATATAAAACGACCATCTAAAATACATGAAAAATGCAGTCTGCTATAAAATGATCTTGACAAACAAAATCCGGTATTTTCCCTTACTATGGCAGAGCCGGCTTAGTCAGGGGCGATCTGGAAAAACAGAGAGAGAATCGCGGTTTTGATGAATGCCGCTCTAGCTTTTAAAGCTCCCAGGAAAAACTATATATATATATTAATTACAAAAACAAAAATAAATCTTGTAATTTTCCATACATTTTTATAACAACGAATTGTGGAATTGGCTTCCAATACATTGTTGTGTTTGACAATATGTAAGGTAACCAACCCTACTTTAGATAGATTTGTACTATACTTTTTCGTAATCGTATTTATTTTAAAATTAATTCGTGCAGCCGAAATACATCTTTTGTACCCTTAAAAATTTATGTTAACTATAACGGTTAATTTTAATTTATGCAACTTGTGAAATGTTCATAATTAACCATTTCCGTCTAAACAGTTTACATGAAAAAAAAAAGTTTGGACTCCTTCATTCATTAGGAACTTATATAAGATTCTAACATTAAATTTTATTTTTCACCGAATAGGATTGGTTGAAAGTGTATAGTGCTTCCACACCACAGGTCTGGGGTTCTATTACGGGATGCGCAAGGTCGACTCTGCCTTTCATCCCCGCTACATTGGGTCGATAAATGAGTACCAAGCTTGCTTCGGGTCTTAAACACTGAAGGTCTCTCTTCAGACAGATCACCAAATCGTGACATCTGTTCATGCACATCAGCGTCCAATGGTCACGTGTATTATAATGGGCACAGTAGTTCCTGGCCCTCATGGATTGTTGTGCTTCTGAGTTTGAGTCTTAAGTTTGAGGATTAACTCACTTTGGGGATACCCCTTGGATAAACATGTATTTCCACTCATTTGCAATTAAACATTTTTCTTTCAATTACGTTTATTTCAGAAGGAAGTTTGATTTTTCAAATGTATTTGCTTAATGACATGTATATTTGTGTATTATATTAAAAATTTGATCAGTCCAAAATTACATGTTTTTAGCTCCTCTAAAAGCTTTTAGGATTTTACAACTGATCTTACAATCCATATACGTTTTATAGTAGTCTATTTAAAAAATGATAAGAACATTTTTACGACTGTGTGAGCTGTTATGCCTCGTTTATAAATATAAAAAATTGCATTCAGCTACAGTTTTTAAAATGTACTGAAATAAGTGGAGGAATAAGATATTTACATATTATGAATATTTTTGACTGCAGTAAGATATATTTATATTTCAGTTTCTTTACAATTTGAATAGAAGTTGTAAGCCATTTTGCGAATAGTTTGATATTGAGTATAAACCCATAAGCTGTTTAATATTGTAAAGTGTTTTACTTTGATACCAGCACACATTAAAATAAGGCTCATTTGCAGTTATATGAGCAGCTTCAGTGATATTTAATTTTCAAAAATAGTCTAAACGTACGAAAACATTCTTTCACAACCACACACCACATCTCATACTATATCTTCCCTACAGCAGGAAATATTTGTGTATACTGAAAAATTTAATACAGGATACATTTCCAAGTGTTAAATTTGTTTTTAAAATTTGGTATGAATACATTGTGGAACTGTCGGTTAACTTCACTGAACAAAATTGTTTTAAGTGTACTGTTTTGAAAGACAAGATTAATTAGGGAGAACTTTTCTCACAATAGAATTTGTAATGATTGAATTGTGTGAAAATGTAGTTATCGATATGTGACATTTTTCCTTGTAATAAAAGAAACAGAAAGATAAGAAGTTGAACTTGAGTAGAAAATGGTTAGAAGTACTGTCATGCGCATTTGAAGAAGTATATCCCCCATTAAAATTAAAAATTATTGACTGAATGTGTGTTATGCCAATCACAAATGCCGATGTAGAAAAGGAATTTTTATTTAATACAAGAAGTTCGAAAAAGAGAACACTAGGAAGGAAAATAAAAGTTTTTTCCGAAAAATATTCAGTTAACATAAAAATATATTTTATATGATTTTAATTAAAATAAATTAAAAGTATTGAAATCTTTTTTTATGCTATTTTAAATTAAAAGTATAACTGAATAGAGAAAGATAGGTTTTATTTCATAAATATAATCATTGTATGTAATATTTATTGTGTTATTGTTTAAAAATGAGATAGGGCCTTTGCTCTTTTTACCTCATTTTTTTAAAAAACAGGAATGTGAGCGCGTTTTCTTATTCTCATATTCAAAAATGAATACAGGATGCTTTTTTCTGGTTCAAATCGCAATACCAAATATATATATATATATATATATATATATATATATATATATATATATATATTAATTTTTAAAAAATGACAGTAAAATAAATTTTCTTTGAAGAAAATATAATTATTTTTCAACTTCTAACATACTATTTATTTCATTTTTTCCTCTTTTTTTACCTTTCATTTCGTTTTTAATTTTACTGTGTTTGAACATATAGGAGAAAGAAACACCGTATCTTTTTCAAAGAGGATTGATCAAGAGAGCATATCTAAGCTTTCAAAGAAGATTGCCCAAGGCAACTTAACAGCTAGCTGTAAACGATTGATCTCTTGGTTCTTACTTTTCAAAGCGACCGAACTGGGTCGTAAAATTTTCCCCGTTCGACCACCCAAGTTCTAAAAGGGGGGATGGAATAAAGTCTGTTGCATTTTTGAAGGGAATCGCAAAATAAGAGTTAAACGCTTTCGGAATAACTTTTCAGGAGGAAGGTGTCCAGTTAGAGGGTTAATGAAACGGACGCACGTGTGTCAATTAAAATTCTAAATCTGTAATCCTGCACACTAGCGTTTACGATTGGTAGATCGAAAATATTATCTCTAGATTCAATAGGAGAAAGCCGTTTTTCTACCAATTGTATAATATCTAAAATCGGCTTTCTCTGCGAAAGTTTAAATCATCGTTTCTCTTTTTGCTTCTGAAACCTCTCCCCCTGGAAGTTGTTTGCGAACCGTTCGCCGAATGCCTGGGGGCTGCGTAATTATCGCGAAAAGCCGATTCTTGGAAATAGACACGTCGCCGGTCGAAAGAATGAGTGCTTGGGTGACGGAAAACAGAAAATTCGCTCGCCGCGTTTCCCCGGATGGGGGTTGGTAATTGGCTTTGCGTTCGTCCATCCTCTTTTTCTACACTCCGCTTCCCTATGTCCCTCAATGCCACAATAATAGCATTTGAAAACAGTCTCCCTCCTGCGAAAAAGACCCTCACCTGTTTTGCGAGCCGTTACTGAACTGGCCTCTTGCAAACGCTCGACCCTCAAATTGATTTCCTCTAACTTGTTTGTCAAAGCCGAAATGACCGATATTTCTGTTTGTAAGGGCGACAAACCAGTTCTCTCGTCATTTTCAATTTGATTCAGTTTAACGTGTTCTGTTCTTCGATCAACGCCGCGTTAATTGATTCCTCGAGATTGTTGGGGTCTCGTGCCAAAACGAATCTACGAATATCGTTTCGCAAACCACTGATAAAACGTGACTGTAGCAATTGATCATTAGCGTTCCGTACCTGCATGTTTTGAGCCGAATTACTTGACTGAAATATCTGTGTTCCTAGTTTGTTGATGCGTGCTGCGAATTCTTGCACGCTTTCAGATGAACCCTGAATGCATGATGAAAATAGTTGGAGGCGTGCGGATAGCGGGGCGGTTCCTCTCGAATCTAGAAATGATAACTCTAGCGATATCGTGGAATTCTGTTAAATGACTGTGGGTTGTGTCGGATAAAAAAATTCCTCAGCTATTCCCGCTAATTTTAGTTTCAGAATAGTAACTTTCTCGGCGTTAGACCACTTGCCTAAATTTGCAACATCATTTATTTTTTTCAGGAACCTACGTATTCTCAACGATTCACCTCCGTCATACATTGGGATCAAATCAATTAGATTAAATTTTTCAGACGCTGTCTGCGTCAAAAGGGGGTCTGATTGTCGTGTACGTGGCATGTTTAAAAAAATTAAAACAAAATTTCTAACGAGATTAAATTGCAACAGAAACAATTAAATTCTAACTAAAACAACTGAATTCAAGCACTCGTGCAGGGTAAGAGAAAATTCATAATCTCGGAAAATTAAATAAAACTTTTAACCAATCGACTTACGCGTAAATACATATATGAAAAAAAAATTCACATCAATATAAAAGAAAAAAGCACCAGTACCTGAGACATCTTGCACCTTTTTTTTCGTTGTTGATTGCACATCCCCAAGTATCTAAATAATAAAAAAAAACTACAAGAAAAAAAAATTCACAACTGGAAAAATTGAGTAATAGATACAATCAAAACACAATAGCACACAATAAAATTTTTTTACATGTTTAACAGATGAAGTAGGATTATTATTCGGTGACGCAACCACTCGTTTATGAAAAAAAAAATTACGGCATCAGATGATGCAAAGAAAAAAAAATTACGACGACTGGTTACGGCACTAGATGGTGCAAAGAAAAAAAAAATTCAAATTTTGCTCAGGGTGCCAGATAATGCGATGCCCAAGTTTGTTCATTTAATTTATCTGTCCAACACCCAGATTCTTAATTTAACATCGCATCATGACTTAAGTTAAAATTAGTTAAGTTTCAATTGACAAATTAGCATTACACTAAATTAACAGTCCGATCGTATAGTGGTAACAATTATATTTATTGATTAACATATTGGTAAAAAAACGTTAAATTTTACAAGGGTGGTACTTATCTGAGAGGATCGGAGTAACGGAGGGGTGACCTCGGGTAGCGAGTTCGCTTCCCTACTGGAGGTTATTTCTGGAAGACGTAAGAGGGAAAAAGCCCCGAGAATTCTTGCGGACCAGCTTTTGAAGCCGACCGCACCACTTGGAAAAGAATCCGCCACGGATTCATTACTATCAATCTACCACCCTGATTGGATTCCACTGTCCGCGTAAGGACACAACCTTGCCGGCCATCAGGTCCATTGAACCCGACGCACCCACATTCCTGTGTAATCCCTCTTTCCTGTAAACAGGGAAAATGCAAAAATTACAACTGTATCTCAGGGGCCGGCGGCCTCCCATCAATATATATATATATATATATATATATATATATATATATATATATATATAATTAAAAACAAAACATATCTTTATAAATTTTACGGTTTCTAATTAATCCCTTAACTGCCGATAAAAGTTACGGGATTCACTTCACAATGCCAACCATTTTCCACGCAGGCATGCGCATGTGGTGTATTGAAGGGAGGGAAGGAATAAAGAAGCAAAAATAATTTGAAATGAGAGTAAATCATTCGCAAACATTGTCAAGTTCCTTTTATTGCATTCCAAAGCCTACGGAATAATTTTATAGATAGCAGTGCACAGAAAAGATTGTACTTCGAAAGACGTGTATATACGTCAAAGAAAAAACACTTTGGTTTAGTGAGGCGTTTATATCTGCTCGGGGTGCTTAAGAGGTTAAAGTCGTACCGTAGTTTTAGCGTCGAAGTATAGTATTATTGAATTCAATGCATTGTTATTGTATGAGGGGGAGGCGCAATGAAAATTATGATTGAATATATTGGGTCACGTATATTGCAACTTTGAGACGCACTGCCTTATTGAAATAAATATATAGATTATAAGGGTGTCCAATTGACAGTCGAAGAATGCTTTGTCTCCAATACAGAGGATTTCTTTTGCTGTGGGTTACATAAGGTGCCAGAAAGCCGGCCGACAGTTGTAACTAACTAAGTAAATTACATCTTAGATCATATTAAAATATAAAAGAAAGTAATAAACGTTGTTTTTTTTTTCAAAAAAAAGAACCATTACCCTTTACACACGGTATTTTTAAAAGCAAGCATGTTTTACATTTTGAAATAAAAACAAATACGAGCTAAGTAATCAAGTGTTAGGTATTATAACTCATCCTGCAGTTATACTTAATATACTCAGGAACATTAAAAATAGCGACCCAAGAAGAAAGCATCGGATTGAAATGAAATTTAATACACATAATGACACAGATGAGAGATTCAGTTGATCTCAAAAACAAGACAATTAAAAGAATACAGGGTGTGCAAGGACACAAACACTGGGCAACTTCAACAGCGCGTTGGACCACCTCCAGCTGCAATACATGCCGCCGCACGGTCCGGCATTGAGTTGATTAGACACCTTATGTTGTCCTGAGGCAGATGGGCCCACAAATCCTGAACAGCTAACTCTAAATCATGTACAGAGTGGCATGATGGCATCTGACGTTTTAGCTGATCCCCCACTTGCTCTACAGGGGACAAAATGAGGGAGCGGGCCGGCCATGGAAGAGTCTGAAAATGACGTAGAAAGTCTTGAGCAACTCTTGCTGTATGCGGACGAGCATTATCTTGCTGGAAAATTGCCCCTGGGAGACCATTTAGAAAAATTCCTACATGGGGTCGAAGAATATCATCAACGTAACGTTGGCCAGTTAAGATTCCACGCATCACAATTAAAGTGAACCGGCTACCATAGGCTATGCCCCCCTCCAGACCATTACCCTAGCTGTGCGGACAGTGTGACTCAGAACAGTGTGGGGGGAATTGTACCGCTCGCCAGAGTGCCTCCACACCCGTACACGGTTATCATCTGTCCCCCACAAAAAAACGGGATTCATCACTAAATACAACCTTTTGCCAATCTTTGACATTCCACATTGATCTGGCTTGGCACCACTGTAGACGCAGTTGCCGATGTTCCGGTGTGAACGGGAGTGCACGGAAATGACGCTTGGATTTAAGATTTGCTTCTGCAAGGTGTCTGGAAATTGTTTGCGGAACAATTGCTATGCCTATGTCTGCTCGTATCGTTGAACGAGTCCTTATGGGGTCCACAAGTGCTTGCCGCAGGATCCTTTGATCCTCTCTCCTCGTGGTTTTTCTGGTTGCTCCAGACCCGGTATTCCGCGCGTGGGTACCTTCTCTTGTCCACTGCTCCCAACAATTTCTAACGGCACACTCCGAACGATCCACCTGGCCACAACACGGCGCGTCGACCAGCCTGCAGTTTTCATCCTGATGATCAGGCCTCTCTTAAACTCGCTTACTGTGAGAAATGTCTTCTAGCACGTTTACCAAATTCTTCCTACAATTGGCGAGTAATCGTCACGTTTATGAATCTTCGAATTTGCGCTGGCTTATATAGCACCCTCTTCCTGATTGTAGCACCACCTCGTCATGCACGAGCATGCGTATTGGCAAAAAACTTCGATCATTTGCATATCACATTACGCGGTACTTAATTGAAAAGTTTCGCGATTGTACTTAGCTTCCTTCTTGGGTCGATATTTTCAACGTTCCTATGTGTAATATAAGTTATGTTCCGTTTGTTACTTAAAAAAAGATAATTTTTATCTTTCAAGATGCGAGCCATTTTCGCCAACTCAAGGTTCATTTATTTCTTTTTTCTTAACTCTTTTCTTATACTTTTTCTTTTAAATTCTCAACCTTCAAATGTCCTTCAGAGAAGTTTCTTCTTTATAAAAGTATTGATACACACATGAAGAATGTTTTTTTTTCACTTGTTTCAAAGACAGAAATATGGATAAAAACTTCAAGAGTTTGAGAATGTACTTAATTATTGCTCATTTTTGTAACTGTTTCATCACAATTGATTGAAGACTCTTTATCACGTCAAGCTCATGCTTCTAAAGAAAGTGAATTCTCCCGCTGACCGTCAAGAAAAATGTTTTTTGCTACTTTTTCTTTTTATTTTTCTAATATTTTTCGATTGTCATTTTGACAATGAAGAATGTCAAAGATAAGTTAGGTGTGGAAAATAATTTACTACCTCTGATATCATTGAAAAATTATTGATTTATATAAAATTTTGTTTAAATTCGAAAAAAAAGTTATATGTTTGGTTTTTATTTTATCCATCTACTTGTCTGTCTTCTTTTGCATTCGGAAGATAAGGCTTATTAAAATAATTTTAATGCAAGTTAAAGTTTATTTACTTTATTAAATTAAAAGTATTTAATTTTTAACGAAAAATCTATTTTTTCTATTAATGTACAGGTTGCCTTGGCTTAAAGTATCTAAAAGTTATTTCTCAATATTACGGAATTGACCGTAAGAATATAATAAACTGATCATCCGTGAATTGAATTGCCCTCCGAGATTTGTTGAGTAGAGTGTGATCGACCGCATGTGCGCGCATTATTAGGGAATTTCAGATGATAAACTTGTCACACTGACTTCATTACTAAAGATGTGGACGCCATAGCAAAAGGTGCAGTGCGTACTTTGCTTAACGGAATTTAAATCCCTCACACGTGTACAACGACTTGTTGGAACAGAAATGAATGTCGAAACTCTGACATCACAAAATCTATCTACTAATTGGAAAGAACTTTTAAGGAGAACTTTGATATCTCAAAAAGGCAAATATCTTTAAGTTTCCAAGAAAGAGCACACTTTTGATCGTGTGCGGGATTCATTTTGTAGGAGTCCTGATAAGTATATTAGGCAAGCCAGTGGTGACATTCCATTCTGTTCGAACACTTCGTTGTGCACGCGTGACTGACTTTAATTCCGTTAACCAAATTACGCACGACACCTTTTACTATGTCGTCCATATATTTAGTAATGAAGCCAGTGTAACAAGTTTATCACTTGCGATTGCCAAATAATGCACGCACGTGCGGCCGATTGGACTAGACACAAAAATTATCGAAGGGGTTTTCAATCGACTTATGAACAGTGAATTACTTTCTGATATGTAGTTCTGTAATAATAAGCCATTATTTTTGGATACTTTAAGCCCGGGCACCCTGTATTTTTACAGGCTATGGATTCAGATTTATTTTATTTTAAAATTAGATTATCTTAGTTATTAGACCCGGGAATATGTAATTTAAGGCATTACTTTCCACAATGAATAAAATAATGGATGTTCACACCTGCTTAATTAATTAAACATTGACGTCTGTTTTTGCTGTTCCTTATCCTGGAAAGAGCTCAAATATGTCAAATCAGCTCCAGAAGATTGTTGACCGACAAAATATCAATAATAATAAGGGGAACGGATAATAGGCTCCCCCTTAGACAGTCAGATGCAACCCAGATTGTGATCCGGTGATGCTGGATGGTCTCTGCACTTTTTACAAGTGGGGTGGATTTTTCTGTCACTGTCAAAGGAAATAAATTTAAGGTGGCTACATGTTAGTCTAGCCAGAGCACTATGGAAGCCACGGTTACATTTGGTTTCCATCAGAAAGCCAGGAGAGGTTGGCTCCTATTTTAACCCACCCCCGATTTTTGAACTTTTTTTTGTCGCCAAGCAGGGCGATAAGTTCGCCAAGCTATCTACCCTTTTCATTAAAATTCCGTTGACCAATAGGTTCAAAATTTTAATTATGGCAACCCTAAAACCAATATATATACAGAAAAATTTAACCATTTCCTTCTTTTTCACGGTTGAACGATCTGGTTCGAACGATCTTTTTACTTTTTAGAATTCGTGTGAGTACCGGTTTTTTAGAATGAGTAGCCGAATGGAACATCTAACTATTTCTTTTTTTTGCTGTTTTGGAAGAAAGGGGACAAAAGAATTTGCTTGAATGGTGTATGCGTGAAAATTTAATTTCTAGCAGGTATGAATGTCCTAAATGTGGAAAAAACATGGTTATGAGAGAAAGGAAGGGAACGATTGATGGGTATGAATGGAGATGCCGTACGAAAGGAGGAGAGAATCCGCATGATGTATGCAAGAGTATAAGAAAAGGTACGTGGTTCTCTAAGAGTCATTTAAGTGTGTGACATTTTAATTTTAACGCGTCATTTTTTTGGAAAGTCAATGAATGAGTTTGCTGTGAAAGATGTGAGAGTGAATAAAAATACCGTGGTTGATTGGTACATGTTTTGCCGAGAGGTGTGCATGGCTGCGATTTTGAAAGAAAGTGAACCACTCGGTGGTGAAGGAAAAATTGTTGAAATTGATGAGAGCATGTTTGGTAAAATGAAGTATGGAAAGGGAAGCCTGTGAATGGTCAATGGGTGCTTGGAGGAGTTGAAAGGAACTCGAATAAATGTTTTTTTTTAGAGTGGTGACAAATCGAACGAAAGAGGAACTTTTGAGTGTTATAAAGGAGTGGGTGGTACCAGGGTCCGTTATAATTTCGGACTGTTGGAGGGCCTACAATTGCCTTTCGCATGAAGGTTATCAGCATTTGCGGGTCAACCACAGTCTGACTTTTAAGGACCCTGAAACCGGTGCTCACACCAATTCAATCGAAGGCACGTGGTCGGCGATTAAAAGATCGTTACGGAACCATGCGGCGCATGTGGAAGGCCAATTCGACCACTATTTAGCCGAATACATGTGGCGACGCCGGAGAGGGCATTCGTTGGATGATGATGTTTTTCGAGAATTTCTCCGTGCGATCACCACATTGTACCCTTCCATGGAGAAAGACGTTCCTTCGTAAGTACGTAAGTTTTATCCATTTTTTTCCATTTCAGTTTGCTTCGCTGAACTGTTCAATTTCTGTTTTTTTTTATGGTTATCGACATTTTCCGTTCTTTGAACGTCGCCGGTACGAGTTTGAAAATCGCGATTTGGCGCCAGCGGATCAAACAATTCGTCGCCAAGGGGGTGGGCAAAACTAGGAATTTACCCCAGGAGATGCTCTTATGTAGAATTAGTGCGTAGGTGGAATACGCCATATTAAATTGAGTTTAGATATTTCATTTGAGAATAGTTCCTGTTAAGTAAGCGAAGAGCCAGTGGCCGTTTCATTCTCACTATTCTGTTTAGCCAGTCTACCAGTGACCTCATCGCCACTGATAATGATATGTGATGGGATTAATTAAATTTGACGCCGTGGGTCAAGGAGTTCTTAATTAGTGTGAGCTGAACAAATACGCTGGTTTAATCGTTTGATGAGGACCAGCCACCAACTAGGATGCTTTAGTGCACTGCGTCGGTCAGATAAAATCTATAGTTCCCCAAATCACATCATAGTACATGAGCCTTACCTTATTCGCAATGAACTTGCTCCCGAGGACGTAGCAAATGTCAGAATTAAATTGCTTTATTTTTGTTTCAAGGTAGAAGGGGGGTTTCTAATAAAAATATTAGTTTGTTAGAACCCCCCCTGGGTTCCACCCTGCACACCGAGATTAATTTGAGGCAAAGAATCACTAAGAGTCATTTGTATAATAATGACTTATATTTATTAACTTGATTCAAATAATAGAAACTAATGACATAAAATTTCTATGTTACGTCAAACAAAAGAGATTTACCTTTAATATTAAATTAAATTACGAAACATGAAATTAATCAATAACTACGCGTAATATCAATAAGGTCTACCGAAATAAGGAGGTCCGAGAAATACACGCAACTCGAATTATTAGCTTTCATTAATTTAAACTAATTTTATTAAACTAGCGCTTGTTTTAAGCAATAATAATTTATAGTATATCACCTGGTAATACTTTGATGTCTTCACTGGTATATTAGCATTTAAGATTCCTTCGCAGAGTACTAGCAGCAATTCTTCACTATCGTAATCCAATTGAATCCTCTAAACTTGACTCTACAGCTACGTGCTCAATAGCCTTCATCTTTGCTAGCTTACAACGCTCTCTACTTAAGTACCCTATCTACTTTGCATATCCCGTTCTTCTCTCAGAGTTGATTGGAAATATACGCGAATTTATAATCCCTAAAAAGACGCCTAAAAATATTAGTGGAAAGGTTCCGTACAGATTCGTCACAAGTTCCTGAACTGTCTTTCGTGCGACTACCATCAGTATAGACCTGTACTGCATCTTTAGGAACGCAACTAATAACCAAGTGACGTTTATGTAGATCAGTCATATTTTCCATACATACATACAACACTGTGTCAATTAACTTCAAAACCGAATGTAGTGTTTGGTGAAACACAAATGCGTGAGGATAGTTTAATGAAAGTTAGTGTTGATATATGCAACAGAAGACTGACTTGATCATCTTTCTAATAACATGCTATAAGATAAATTATGTCTGCTTTGAATGATTGTTGATAGACAATTACTCATTTTCAATTTCTGATCTAAGCTTTTTGAAGTGATAACTTCTGAAGGCGCGCATTTCTGAAGAGTTAATGTAAATTAGGCATCAAGTTCATGTGAGTTACGCTAATTAGTATTTTTTCGTCTACAGTCAGCAATTGTATTCGGGTCGGCAACGCGAGCTTACTTTCAAATTGAAAACTTTTTTGACACGTGTTTGTATTTTTTTCATATTTTTTCCGTGAACTTTTATTTTCTTTATTTGAATATTATTGTCATGCAGAAAACTTTCACTCAAATCCAGCGAGTGAACGAGAAAGAGAAGCGCAAACAAAAATAATTGGAAAAGAAAGATTATTCTTAAGTAGGAGACCAAAGATAAGAAAAACTGAAATATATTATCTATTTTTTGATTCAGTAGATAGAGCATTTAAGCATATATACAAAAAGATTTAAAATCCGAAATTTTAATGAAGTTAATTGGCAAGAAAGTTGCAAGTATTTTGGTTTATATTAATGATTACAACTAAGAGATTAATAGGAAATAAAAACATTGAATGTGTGAAAGAATACAAACTCTCTCATTTTGTTTTCTCAGAGAAATTTAAGAAATTTAAACGGCTTTCGGGGCATAAGTTTTCCTTACCTTACAAAGTATAAGGCGTTGTATGTCACATAAATGGGTACGTATTATCGCAACGGTTTTGGGGACATTGTATGAAAGGAAGCAAGTTATTTTTAATTTAGAACGCAATACACATTGAAAATGAGGGCTGTTAATTTGGCGAATTATCTTAAACGTTGGCATTGTCGTGATAGTACATAAGTGCCATATAAACATATATATTACATAAATATAATCTACATAAATAATTTTCGTATACATATTTTAAATAAAAAGACTAATTGTCATTTAAATCATATATATTTATATAATTAAATAAAATTGCATAATTAGTTAAACATTGCCGTTAATAGAAAATGGATGAAGCAAACAAATCTCTCAATGACTGGGCATTAAAATGGATTTACTTAACATCCACATGCAAAATTGTTGTCAAAGAAATCATAATACATCCAAACAACTAGATAATCTTGCCCAGAATAAATCAGAATTTTTCACTTCTATCTTGTTTTCATAAACACACACACAATTTTTTTAATTACCCATCTTTTAAAGTTACAGTTTTAATTTGTCATGTCTATAGCTAAGTATTTTTTATTTATAGCGGGATTTCAAACATGAATTTTGGGAGGAGTGCACAA
This sequence comes from Trichonephila clavipes, assembly GCA_019973935.1. Taxonomy (NCBI): domain Eukaryota; kingdom Metazoa; phylum Arthropoda; class Arachnida; order Araneae; family Nephilidae; genus Trichonephila; species Trichonephila clavipes. Next base: position 417,810 of record BMAU01005690.1, on the reverse strand, counting down.
TTTATTTGAAAGTAGATTAAATTGGTAAAACAAATGCACATCTGGATCTGAATAAATTCACTTTATTAAAATGATTTTTTAAACAATAATGAGGACTGCTATCTTATTAAGGAATTGTATTAAAATATCCACTTTAATTCTCATTATTTTTGTAATTTATTATATTATTCAGATTTTTTATTGTTTTTCCAGGAAGAGAAATCCGAATTAGATAAGCCATTCTAACTTTCCATGCAAATTTACTGAGATTCTGTTCGGGGAGTTCCTCTTGGAGTTCACGTCTGTCTGATTCTCTATTTTGTTTAACGTCATCATTTGAACTTTAATTCAAACTTAATAGACTTATTTAAGATTAGAGTTGAGAGAAATTGTGAGACTCTTAATGTAAAGAGTTTGACATTTATTTAATTATTTTTAAAACTTAGTATTTTATTGATTTAATTTTATTTAAGAGTCCGAGCAATCAAACATTTTCGAAGTATTATGTAAAAAAATATATGCGACTTAGAATCATCGTATTAGTTTAAATAAGTATAAGCTAGAGCGGTGCAAGAAAAATAAGTGTATATTTACAATAAGCGCATTATAAACAACAAAACTTTGAGCAATGAATGCAAACATAATAAATTCTCAAGCTAAGCATTACTCTTCGATTCAAACTGGAAAGATCTGATTTTAATAATATACTTGTTAATATTTAAACAAGCGCAATGTCATGTCCTGATCACCACGTAATTCCCAGCTAATTTCTTTTATCTAATGAACTGCAGTGAATTAAAGCATCATTACATAAAATTAGAATATGTATTTCATTCTAGTTCCTAGCACATTTGTATAAAAAATATATTAAAGTAAACATGGGTTTGCCTTAAAAGAACAATGCTCGACAAAGCAAAATATAATGATTTTAGCCACTTAGGTGTCACCGGTGGATATGTAAGTCTCGCTCAATCGGTACGTTAAATGTCCCGGACGTATATATACGTGTTTCCCAGATACGCACACTAGAGAAGGGGGGGATTCATAGATCCGGAACCTCCCACAGACTTTGATTTTTTTCAACTGATTATAATCCTATGTATATACTACGTAAAATTTAATTAAGTATTTGTTATTAATGATTTATTTTATTAATGTGAACGCTAATTACTTATTCAATAATTTCATTTTTACTATTTTTTTTGTTCCCGGTATTCGACAAAATTTGAAAGAATATGTTTGGCGGCGTATTGAGGTAATGATACGAGAATGGTGGACTTTTGACCTTAGAAGGCCTTTACACTTTGAATGAAAAATTCCTGTATGCCCCACTGGTCTTTCCGAAATACTCTTTTATTCGCGCTGCAGTCATTAAACTTATTTCAAAGGCTTTGCAATGGATTAAAATGACCTTGACGGTGTTTGCGAAGAATTTATACTTATTTCAGAGAAAAATTTATATTTACTATACCCTTTCCTTGCACTCCAATACACCGCATACGCGTGCCTATGTGGAAAATACACCGCATACGCACGCCTATGTGGAAAATTATGGCACTGGGGAGTGAATCGCGTAACTTTTAATTGGCAGTTAAAGGGTTACACGATAGAAGAAACAAAAGTAGAAGCTTAACTCACAACTTCACTATTGTTGGGCACAATGCCATTTACATTGTACCTTATTGTTGAATTATGCGCGTACTGTTACATCAAACATTATAACTTTATTCGCTTTACATAACACATAGAAGAAATCAAATCATAGAACAAATACTGAAGAGTGTTGAAGATCAATAAAAAAAAAAAAACTCTTACTGCTTAGGAAAACACAGGAAAAAAGGGCGCATATTTAAAAAAGTCACAGAAAAAAGTTAAATTTGAAAGACAAATACATTGTTTTATTTATTAAATTGTTGTAATCTTTCCGTTTAAGCAAGCACTATGTATTTGCGTGATGATTACTTAACCCTTTTAGTAACACCGGCTTATATATCCTTCTGGCTGAACCAGTACGTCGAGTGATCCGGATGTTTATATAAGCCTTTCTCAACCATTACCTTGAATGCCCCTGACGTATATATCCGTCCTTCTAACGAACGATTCTTATCTTTTCGCCACTATCAGTAGAACTATTCCGAAGAACTTGGAATGCAATAAAATGATTTTGACTGTGCTTATGGAATATTTAATGATTTCAGCGAAACATTTGCCTATGTGTGTCTTTTCTCCCATCTTCCCCCTCCAATCCCCAAATATGCGCGCCTATATGAAAAACAATGAAAGTGAGGAGTGAATCGTGTTACTTTTAACCGGCAGTTAAGGGGTTTACATTGTGATTATTTATCATTATGTTCTTATCATTATGTCTTCTGACGTTGTAGGTTGTCATTGTTAGAGATAAAGAGCACTTATAGTGGCATACTATGTGATTTACAACATTTACAAAAAAGCATCATATGTGTTTGTATATTCTACCATAATGCGACTATGGAAGTTTCATCAAAGCAAAGTTGAAGATGAGTGGCTCGGTATTCAACATCTGCCCATCCCGTCTAACTCCCCAAACCTTCTGGTTCAGCATACCTTCACGAATTCCCTGTGCCGACAAGTTCAAAAAATTCTTTGCGGCTCTGACTTACCGAGAGAAGGTCCTGAAACGCATTTTGGTCTTGAACGGGCCTTATACTGCTCAAAGTTTGCCGTACCTGGCACAAAGTTTTGGGATCACTCTAGTGCTCCCTCACCTACTATGTAACACACAAACGAATGTAATTCTTTGCTTAACTGATTATTGTCAGACACGGCACTTAGAACAGAGGTAGTTTCACAGCTTCAAGGGCTCAATGCGTCGGCTTAAATAAGGCTGCCCTAACAACAATGCTAACCCAACAGAAATGTCATTGAGTTTGTAGAAGAACGAAGCTTAGTCATTTACCAATCAATTGACAGAAGGGTATTCACACATACACATCCTTGCCTCCCTGCTTCCAAAAAGCCCAAAACATCCTAAAAACCCTAGCTTTTTCAATTTCCCCTAACACGTGTCACCACACACGAGAAAAATGCGGTCTAGCCTTAAAAATTATTTTCTCTTTTGTTCTGAGAAATTTTAATAATTTAAATCCCCAAATAAAAAAAGCGAAGGGAAAACACAAAACATAACAGAATAAAAAATGACAACTAGAAAGAACTCAAAACTAACAAAAATAAAAATAAAATTCAGAGTTTGGGCATAGATCCTACAGTCTAATCAAGTAAATATTTTTTGTTGTGGTTTTTCATTTCTTTAAAAAAAAAATTCTCTCGATGTCTCTTTCTAAGAAACATGGCATTTCGTACTCATTAGAAAATAAGTTTCTGAGAGAAATAAAGGGAAAATTATAGAAATTTAATTACAAGAAGATTTGAAAATAAAGAAGAATCATTACGGTGACCTAGGTGTGTGGCACCTATATTCATTAAAGAGAGTAAACTCAGTGAAAAAAAGGAAATATCAGTAGAAAGCTTTGTGACAAATCTATACGGAACTTTATCACTAACCTTCTGAGTCGACCTTTTTAGGGAAATTTAATTCCCTACCTATTTCCAATCAACTCCAAAAAGCGGACTGGATTCCTTGTTATGCAGATTAGATAAAGTATTTAAGTCAAACGAAATAGTAAAGTTGGAGCAGTAGGAGATAGAGATTGAAGCAGAATGATATAGTGAAGTTAAATTGAAGATTTCTTGTTGGAGATAATTTACTCTCAAGAGGAGTTGAGATTTCGTTGGTAATTATTGATTTATAATTAAAGTCTCATTAAAGTTTTAGGAATGAGATTAAAGTTAAATGTTCAATGAGAACATTATTAAATATAATTCTGGGATCTCTTATCGTGGTAATCTCTGCGTGATCGTTATTTAATGTTTAATTAATGAGATCATTAATTAAGTTAATTTAAAGGATATTACCTTTAAAACCTCATAATACTAGTAGATAAATTTGATTTGTCAATAAGCCTTTGATTCTATTTGGATAAGATAACCAAAAAAAGAAAGTTGTTTATAAAAATGGCTACTGGTTCTTACATGACTCCTATTTATTCTCGTTCTCAAAGTGAGGTCCTAGGAGACCTTCACAGCTTCTAGATTGCAATATCCATACTTTTCTAAAGGAAACGAGTTCCATGTGAAGCATTTGGATTTTGGAAGAAACATCAAAAAACATTACAATTTACAAAAAAGCATTGAAGAATAAGTCTTTAAGCTAAATCTGGATAAATTTGGTAAGGGAACTATATCACACTTTTCTTACAGTAAGGAATTATATATATATATATATATATATATATATATATATATATATATATATATATATATATATATATATATATATATATATATATATATATATATATATATATATATATATATATATATATATTCTCCACAACATGCTGATTAAGTTCTCCTTTGCGCATAAATGGATTAAGTAATTTTGTAAAATACACCCCTCTCATGGAGTTTATACTCGTAGAAAAAATAACTCTCCAAACGAATGTGATCTGCGACCGCATGTAATTCACAAAACTGCTGGAAAGTGGCTTTTGTTACTTAAGCATTATAGTGAACAAATATCGATCTTCAGTTACCATTGTCACTTATGAACGTTCTTGACCAGGCCTTCTGTATATACAGATCCCGTCTGGTTGAAATAAATCCATATCCCATATAACCCAGGATGTTGAATTAAAGCTTTTTAAAATCTACTCATGAGTCTACTCTGCCTCGTGCATTCCAATAATCCACCATCTTATTCCATTATTCAAAAGTTATTCGTTATTCATTTTAATAGTTTGCTTTCGAATCTCTCCGAATGTTCCCAAAGAAATACAACAGTGCCTCCCAGACTTTCACTAATTGCGACCCAATATTCAATCAGAATATTCGTCGCGCCAACCTTCCTCGATACCATAACAATGTATTGAATTCAATAATACTATACATTGACGCTAAAGCTACAACACGAATTTAACTTCTTACTCGCCACCGACGTATATATACGTCTCGCTTAACCAAATCAACGATTGCCTTGGCTGTATATATACGTCTTTCCAAAGAACGATCTTTTATGTGTAATGTTATCCATAAAACTACTCAGAAGACTTTGGAATGCAATAAAAGAACCTTGACAGTGTTCAGAGGATTTCCTTATTTATAACTTTTCTTCCCCCCCTAATACATCCCATACGCTCGCCCGAGTGGCAAGCTGGGGCACTGGGAAGCGAATCACGTGACTATCATTCGGCAGTTCATGGATAAAGTGTAAAGCGTAAACATTATTCAGATAAATATCAATTTTCAGTTATAATATTTTATATGACCACCCCTTAGGGGGGTCACTAATGGTTATAGAACTTGATCTTAACTTAGTATTGTTAAATTAATTATGAAACACTTTGTGGAGTAGTCATAAATTCATATGTTTATTATATCAATGCAAATGTGTATTTTATTTTTTTCTCATAATGTATTTTGTTGGTTTACCATCCATAAATTAATAATTTTCTTAAATAATCTTTTGTTTTCGACTTTTCAATATGCCCGCGCCCCCCTCGTAGAGTTTTAACGCTCACCTAGGGGGGTGCGCCATACAGTTTGTGAGACACTGAATTACAATGATGCCACAAAAATATCACAAAGAACGAAACATGGAAATTAGTATAAACTTTTACAAATAATTTCCCTGGCAATTCACTACTCATACTCATGCGCATGCTTATGTAACCGACAACAACCGCTTGAGTGCTGAAGAATTTTTTGATGTATGTAACGAAAGTGCGGAATGTAACGCGCGTAGTTAATATTTATCTTTTGGGAAGTTACAAGCATTGTTAGAATTACCTTTAATTATTATGTACCAAGTAATTTTGACCGACAAATTATTTCTTATACTCATTTACTACAAAAAAAGGTTTGGTGCACAAATTCCATGAATTCCTTTTATACACATAGATCTCAAATTAAGTTAGATCGCTTAGCTCCATTACCATTTATTTATTATTTTTACATGCATCATACTGTCGCAAGTTTCGCCCAGTCAAATTTTCTAAAGAAAACTTTTTATTTCTTGGTTGTCTTCCTGTTGTATTTTTGTTTGCTAACCATTCTTCATCTATAGCATCAATAATGTTCGAAGTTAATTGCAATCTAGCTAATTTTTAACTAGACAATATTTTGCGAATATGTGTTATATAAGCGCTTAGCACCATTCTGACAAAAATTCTGAAAACAACATTTGAGAGTTCATCTTTCATCGAGATAAGTATATAACATTTGGTCAGCTGTAAAATTGATCTCTTGCTTAGACTCATACATGTTTATCCAACTCATCTATGCTTATAACCATCTGAAGATGATTTTGAAAAAAATAAAATCAAAATGTTTTTCGTCTTTTTATATTAGCTCCTTGTTTCTACCGTACCACAATCCACGGCTCTACTGCATTACTTCCTACTATTGTTTTATTTTAATTCTTATTATAAAAACCCACAGCTGAATTAAACTAATAAAAACTGCTACTGATATGAATATAACTGCTCTCAAATGATGCTAAAATTATGCTAACGAACAGCGCGATCGCGTTTCTGTACATGTTTGGCATACGACAAGCAATGCTTGGTAGTGCTTCATCTCATTCAAACAGTTAAATTTGTATGTTTCTTTCTCCTGACATCAAATAAGGCTGAGGCCATTCCTGATGAACTAAAATCCTGCACTTTGCAAACCATCAAAATAAGGTATCCCTCGAATGAGGGGCTATACTAATACATCTATACTGACTATATATACATACCAGTAACAAACGGAGCTGGAGCAATATAGCCGTGCATGATGTACGAAGACTCATTGACTATGGGAAAAAACTGCACCAATTATAACGATGGGGTCTCGTCTGTCTGTGAAGCTACAACACAAATACTCGCGTGCTGGCCCTACTCCTGTAAAATTGGTCTTCCTCATCGACTTCCAACCAGCAATATCAGGCTTAAGTAGTGTAACGTCCCCGTTTCGAAACAAGTTTCACTTCTTCAGGACAATACTAGAATGAGTTTTGGTGCACGTGCAGCTGGGGTCCATTATCGTTATTCAGAGTCTGGACTTAGGTGCCAGTGAGGCTGAAAATACAGTAGTCTGGCCATACTACTGTGGACGAGATCGCTTCCGAGGCAGCTGACTGTCGCCCTATATATACAATGGCGAATTGTCAGCAAAGGCGGTAAAGCGGCGACAGTGGGCAGAAAGGGCTTGGCAGTAGGAGCATGTTTCCGACACCTGCAGGTTTGTCAAGAAACCAGGGGAGCGGACGATTGGTAAATTATGCGCCAATGGTGCTCTAATGAGTTGAGGATCAAGGATCGACTCATATGGGCCCACCAATGAGAAAGCGTGAGGGCTGAGAAATGGACTGCCCCTGATGTTTTAAAAGGTCTGGTGAAATCGAAAAGAACAAAAAAAAAACGAAAGAAAAAAAGAGGAAAAGAAAGAGATCGGAAAGACGAGGACTGGTCGTTTTCTGAAAGCGGAGCAAGGAGGATCTCGAAGTTTTGGAGCGTGATGCTGACCAGGAGTCCTGGACGAGAATAGAAAAAACGCCTCGCGGACTGTACCGAGACAAACTGTGGAGAAATCGACGTCAAAAAAGGGGTTGTCATACTGGCTAGTCACAGAGACAATTAAATGCATTATTTACTTTAATTTAATTACCCTGCAGGAGAAAAAATTAAAAGTATTTTTTTTACTCCCACAACTTGCTGTGAGTGTTTTTTTACGCTACCTTCTCACGACGCCACAGTAGTATATCACCAACTGACTGCTTATTCCCATTTCAGTACTATACTAAAATTGCGGAGCTCGTTCCAAACGGTTAAACTGTGTACTTACAATGGGTAGCAAACTATGTTGGGACCCCCGCCAATGAGAGGACCGACCAATAAACGATGTAGGGAGATACGTTGTTTCAACCGGAAGTCCCCTTGACCCTCAGAAGAGCAAACAACATGATAACCACATGCATTGACGAATGTACTACCGCGACACAAAACATCAAGAGTCTTAGAGGGCTATTGGAAACCCTGGCCACTATGGGCCCTAACCTGAGGTAACTGGACCGAGTCGAGACCTGACAACCTGTTTGAATGTACTGGACTCGATGAACATTCGACTGATGACGTCATCATTAAGTACTGGAAGGCTCGGCGTCAAATAGTAAATGAAACATGCACGAGAATTGGATAAATTAACAAATAAGTATTTCTTAAGAAGCCTAAGTTTTCCATGAAAGTTTTTAAACAGTTAAACTCAGTAAGCAAACTCTCCTATTTTTGAACATCAATGCATTTGTGACTGTATATATTGAAGAATGATTCAGGTAATTGTAAATTGTGTCCTCCGAAGTTTTAATTATTTGCTAGAGTACTTTTTCAAAATCTGATTTTTTAATTATATATATATATATATATTCTCATATAAATGCTATGGGTGATAAACAAAAGAAAAATGCATACTACATTATGTTTTTCATATTAAAGTATGCAAGTATACTCTTTTTGTTCACTTAGATGTGGTTCAAACCTTCTATTTTCCCTTTTTTTACTTTACATATTTTAAGCCTTGTTTCAGTGGCTGCTTCTAACAAAAGAAAAACTTTTCGCCGTTCATCCTCCAAAATTCAGCTTTTATTTATACTTATTTTTCTATTTTTCAGTATTTTCTTCCTTGTATTATATCTGTATTATTACCAACAGCAAAGGGCAACATGATTTGTTCTCTCACACTTTTAATATCCAAAGACTGTCGACTTCTTTCATCAGTTTCGTTATAAGAAAAGCGAAATTCTCTAACTTCTTGAAAACTGATTTCGTTTTATTTATTTTTTCGCCCTCCCACCATGACATGCAATTCTAGCCTTTTGCAACGTCAGTAGAAGCTTTCAAAGGAGAGTAAAGTTCTTTCATCTCTCAAGTTAAGTGTGGAAAGAAAATATTTTCTCTCTTGCGTATGTTTTTATTTTATGCCTTAGAAGTATCTTTGGATGATGTGAGGGAATAAAACATGAATGAGACAGAGAAATATATTCCTAATCCACTTCATAGTTCCCTGAATTAATTAGAAAACGAAGAAATAACTACGATTTAAAATACAGTCGGACCTCTATATAACGAAGTCAAAAAACCCCTGAAAAAAGTTCGTTATATAGAAAATTCATTACATAGAGGTTCATCTTTTCATATACTTAATAAACCACATAAAACAAATTTTAAATTCATAAACACTATCTATTAAAAAAAGTAATTATTCATACATTTTTAAAATTAATATATGTTTATTTTACATATCTTACCCTTAAAAAAGAAAAAAAAAAAAAAACTGCAAGGAAAACAAGAAAAAAGAATGTCAAACAATTTATTGTACTTGCAATATTAAGAAAATAATTTTATACTTAAGTTAATGAATTTTAAGGAAATTTTATAATTTAAAGCAAACAAGTAATATTAAACATGCATTATTTTATAATTAGAACGCAGGACACGGGACAACTCCCCTGAGGGTGAAAGAGGATACCGAAGATGTCTCTAGTGTACTGGGCAATGGGGGGAAGTTGCACTTTTTGGATGAAACATCAAGATCTCTATTGCTTTCGGTGAGTTGGGATCTAATAAAACCAGTTCAAGTTTTATGACCGCCATAAAATTTGTTAAAAAGAGAATAACTTGAAATTTTTTCAGATATACTTTATAAAAAAAAGGGAGAACAAAAATTTTATCCGAAAAGAAAAAGTTCGTTACATAGAAAATGCATTTCGCTATAGAGAGGTTATTTTACGAAAAAATTGTGAAATGTTCAAGGTTCCAGGAAAAAGTTCGCAATATAGAGGTTCGTTATATAGAGGTTCGACTGTATTTTGTTTTGAATGTTTTTTCTATGTAATCAAACCCTTTTTTCGTGATTTCTTTCTTAATTTTTTATATCGGTATATAGATTTACATTATGTCAGTGCCTCTCAAACTTTCAATACTTGCGACCCAATTTTAGTCATAATTTTCTTCGTCCCCCCCCCTTCTCTCCCATCAAATCAATAATAATGTATTAAATTAAATAACAATGTACTTTGAAGTAAATCTACAATAGTAATTTAATTACAAACCGTATAAATTATCAAGATAAGTATTAAATTTTTTATGTAATGTTATACAAACACATGGGGTCACTGTTAATTGTTTAATTTATTCTTAACTTATAATTGTTAAATAAATTATCAATAACAGTGTGAAGTAATGATAAGTTTACAAATATATTATATCAGTGTAAACGCGCATTTTATTTTTTATTATGTCAGAATGTATTTTGTTTTTCTTCCTTTCAGTAAACTAATAACATTGTTTAAAAATGTTTTATTTTTTAATCTTCGCTATTCTCGTGCCCCCTTCGTTTGGCTATCACACCCCCTAGGAGGTGTATCCCACAGTTTGAGAAGCGCTGTATTGTGTACATTTTTTTCTCCATTGACATATTTTTCCCGTATCTTAAAATTCTTTTATTAAATGATTATAAATAAATTTAAGGATTTGTTTATCCAGAACACGTGGAATCTCTACATAGAAGAATCAAAACATTGTGTTGAATTCAAGACGCTGGATAAATATGACGAAACTTCTATGAGAATGCATGTAAAAATATAATAAATTTTATGAAAGACTTAAATATATCAGTCGTTGTGTTAAAAAATCTACCCAAATATAATAACAATGGCGGAAAGATTTTATTTAAGCAAATACTGGATACTGCGGAAAATAGACATACACCCTGTCTAGATATCTGCAATTCTGTAATTTAGCGGATTGTGTGCCGTTCGCTGTGATGAGCCATTCAGTAGAAAATCAGTGTGTGATGGTCTCCACCAAAAAGATCGACTTCCCGTTAGGGAACTACTGACTTTTCAACGGTCATGCAATTTCGCATGGGAAAGTATCAAAACGGGACAAAAGCCACATTTAAATTCGAGGGTAAGTCAAATTTTGCATACTACAGTTTGGTGCAGCCGATAGAGAAGTAACTGGTGTAGTTCCCAAGTCAATATCTGGCTTCAAAGTCAACCGCACGAGGGGTGACAGGGACCAATGGCTGAGTGGGGACATTCAAACAAAAATGATTTTGCATCACGTGTCTCACTTGAGAGCGAGATATATTACACATATTGAAGAAAACCCTCTCACTTCAAGAGACATTCCTAAAATCTCCTATACTAACTGCCAGACTGACTCTTAGACATGCTTCTAGATTGACTTATACGCTTTCACATCTACGATGAACTTTAAACGCTCAAGATAAAGATAATCGCGTGTCTTACGCAGCCCTCACATCATTGATCTGGCCCAGTGCTTCTCAAACTGTGGGGTACGCCCCCTTAGGAGGGGTGATAACCCTAAAAGGGGCCACGAACATATTAAAAAGTCAAAAGCAAAAAAATTATTTCAAAACATTATTAATTTTTTGAAAGTAAAACAACAAAATAAATTCTGTCATAATAAAAAAAATACATTTACACTGATATAATGCACTTATAAATGCTTCAGTATTGCACTATCTACTTTTTATAATCATCTTAACAATATTAAGCTAAGAACAAGTTTAATAATTACCAGTGACCGCACCGGTTGGTTATATATTAAATTATATGCAAAAATTAACACTTATCCGGATCACGTACGGCTTATAATTAATCCCTTAACTGATCATTAAAAGTTATGTGATTCACTCTCCAATGCCACTATTGCACGCATGTGTATTTGGGGGAGGGAGAAAGGGAAAATAAGAAAATCATCTCTAATAAGTAAATCCTTCTCAAACAATGTTAGTCATTTTATTGCATTCCAAAGTCTTCGGAATAATTTTATGTGGATACTAGTAAACATATTTTGGATAGACGTATATACACGTCCCGGGCAATTTACACTTTGGCTGAGCGAGACGTTTATATACGTCGTTGGTGAAGAGGTTAAAGTCGTATTGTAGTTTTAGCGTCAAAGTATGGTATTATCGAATTCAGTACATCGTTGTTGTATGGAGGGGGTGCGATGAAAATCGTGATTCAATATTGGGTCGGAAGTATTGAAAGTTTCAGAAGCACTGATCTGGCCTGTAACACCCCCGACAGTCACTACCACCGTAGGGTTGGAGAAGTTGTGCATCATCAACGGATCACATTTAGTCCTTAACCTTGAATAACTACATTTTATTCAAGTAATTATTTTCAAGTCTTCTGATTCAGGAATGCATGCGGAATTTTTTGCATCACATCTCTTCCAAATTTAAATTATTCAGTACAAATTGCTTCAGTGTTCCCACATCAGCAGTTTCGTTTTGCAGCTAATTAAATGTTGCCCACTTGTTCATCCTAACCGGTTTCAAAATGACGCTTACATTTTTTCTGTACCATTTATTGCAGGTCCTCCTTCTTTTGTAGCTAGACTACATATGCCAAATTTTGCCTTTGCTGAAATTGTCCAAACAACAAAATGTAGTTCATATCGATTATGCTTTGTGTATTCTCCCACCAATACTTAACTGTTTAAAGCCCCTCTTCCCTCATAACTCATTTTGTCTATCGATGGTCCTAAAACATCCTTTTTTCTATCATATCTATATTTGCAATTTTTGACAATTGTAAGAATAGTCGTAATGTTTTTATACGTTTTTTCGATTGTTAGTGTCATTACTACATTCCTTACATACCACTCAGCTCACAATTTCTGTTGTGTGCTTCTTAACGCTTCGCTTTCGTTTAAAATTAGCTTACGACGTAAATGGACTTATGCCAATCTGTACGATTAAGTGCATGTATATTTTAAAGGAAGATAATTGATACACATACTTGGGGTATTATTAATATATGTTTCCTGTTTGGTTGCTTTAATACTTACGCGTGGTCTGAATGCTTTTGTTATGCAAGAAAAAATAAACATTCCTTGGTTTTCAAATAATACAAATATTTTGGAAGTTTTAACTAGAAAATATCTGATTTTCTTAAATATTAATGAATTTAACCCATTTCGATCTGTATTTTTAGTTTTACTACTATTGCGAATAGTTAATTGGTGTCACATTAATATCATATAATGGAAAATTTAATTATCATTCTTTTCATATTTGTTCTGTATTAAAATAAATTGAGATACATTTAAAAACATCACAGTTAATTATAAACCCCGTTTGTATCATTTTAACATTACCTATATATAAAAACCCTCCATACTTTCTCTTGAATCTATTCTGAACCATATTGTTTTTATAATTTTCAAGAAGTTTAATTATATTACTTCAATCACTTAATACAAGTTATTTAACATATTATAGGACAAGCTAAAATCACTTATTTTAATGCTGTTCTTTACATGAAACATTAATAAAAGTTTTTTGAGTAAAATACTCCTTAAACCAATATATAAAGAAATGAATTTTTAAAAAAAAGGTTACTAAAGAATACAAAATGTATTATTTTTTTATAAATTAGTAAAAATGATAATTTGAGCATTTGTTACTTTATTTCAGTAAAACTCAACTTTGGTGCATTGCTTGTCAATGGTTTTTGATATCGCGCCAAAATTGCAACAAGCAGGGTTACCAAAAGTAACGAAACTATCGATTACTAATGTTGAGCATAGAAAAAGAAAAGCTAACTAGGAAAACTCATCACATAATTTGGCGACAAAAATAAACAGGCATTAATCAATGAATGGACCTTGGGTAGCCTAGTGGTTAGAACATCTGATCCCAGAACGGAAGGCCTGGGTTCAATGTCCGATGCCCCCAAGTACTTTCCAAGTACACTCGAAGTGCGTACTCGTTAAATCAGTGGCTTTGAAAGTCTTGTGGAATCACGAGTGCAGGGGACTGGAAAATAATTCCTCAGTTCCATGTCTAAATCGTAGAGGTGGAGATAGGCTTTGCCACCATCTATCCTCCCTTCGGGGATTTTCACCGATCTAATTCTTACGATCACCTGTATGGTGCTCAAGACCAAGGCCAACGACAGGCGTACTGCTAGACCCTTGCCACGATGAATTTCGTGGGCCTCGATCTGATTCGTCAGACAGGTGGCATTAGCCACAACAGTAATCAATTAAAATAGGATTCAAATACAAGTTTCTTATATTTACTTAAGTACATGCATATAAACATAATGTATATTATAAGCGTGAATAACAAAGCATAATCAGAAAGAAATATCTTAGTCATTACAATGTAAGTGCACTTTAAGTATTTTATTCTTTTTTACCTCGTGTAACAAAGAGGTTTCACATAACTATCTCTGATCCATCTGTGATCCGTCGTTGCAAAAATTATATCTTAAAAGGAATTTTTTATTCAAAACTATAAAATATCAGGATTAACATTTTTACCTATTTCAGCACCAAAAATACTGACGAGAATTTATTTTCCCCCTTTTCTAAAGGAAAAATCTGAAACATAATCGAAATATAAGAAAAAAAAGTATAGAACCTTTTTCTCTCACTTGTGGATGATGAATTTGTCTCTTGATGGGACATTTCCCTCTGTGGTCTGTCCATAAGAAATGTCATTTGTCAGTGCACTATTCGTCTAAGTCCCAGGCTTACTGCGAAGAACTCGTCTATGCAACATCTTCCTCCTTTTTCTTCTTTCACCTCGTACACTTTACCTTCTTCCCTTCCTGAATGTTCGCTCACTCAATGTTTTGTCAAAGTTACGTTGAGTTGTACAATGCCTTCTTCCGTTTTTCGACAATCTTTTTTGTGTATGGGTGTGTATTTGTTCGTTGAAATGCTTGGTGAAGCGAGAAAGTAGGGCAGTTCAATGACATTTTCTGGCCAGTTTTTTTTCTCATTTCCTTGTATGGAAAACCGTATTCCTTCAAGAAATTTTAATACCTTTCCGAATAATAATTAATTTCAAAACCATCTTAAGACGTACGTTTTTATTATGCTTCACTTTTGTGATATTGTTTAAAATATCTGTCCAATAAAGTAAAATTACAGTAAGCAATACATTTGCCCAACGTGGATAACTCAAGCATTTTCATCAGTCCAAATGCATCGAAGACAAAAATACCAATAAACAAATTAACAATCTGAATTTAAAGGGAACATCTTTCTTTCTCAAATTTAAAAAATAAACATGTTGTAATATATTAATATCTTTCACACTATTCTTAAAATTCTAATGGATCATCTGGGTGTTTCTACAATTTTTCAAAGGGAAGATTTGTTTTGCCTAGTTATTTTTTTTGCCGCTCCTCATAAGGAATGACTGAATGGTGTAGATATGAACATTCTGACTTCTCTGCTTGTTTTGCGTGATTCTCGCTTGTGTTTAGCAAAGTTTTTATTCTAGCTCAATGCTCCGAAAGGTGAATTAAAAAGTTTATTTTCATCAATTTCGAGAAAGATAAAAATGCCATTCAGACTGCTCATAAAATCTGCGCAGTTTATGGATGAAGGTCTGCTTCAAATAACAAAGTTTGAATGTGGTTGAGAAGTGTAAAAGTTGAGATTTCAGCCTCAAAGATAATCTCCACTCTGGACGACCATTATCTGTAAATGTAAGCATCTCAATAGAAATCATGATCCTGAAACACATATTAACTGCACACATTACGATTCAATTGACAAAAATTGGTGAAAAATTCAAATAAAATGTTTCAGCCAAAAGTGTTCTTTAAATATTTTTCTATAATCTCACAAAAATTGAAGGCTCTTAAAGATTTTCAGAATTATGATGAGCTTTATGTTCATTTTTTTTATTCACATACCAAAAGCAAGTAAAAACTGTTCACTGGTTAATCTCAGAAAAAGAAATTTTCTCATTTATTTTCATTTAAAATATCAAGATTTGTTTCCTATTTAGAGCGTTATGTTTTTTTACCTATTTATAATAGTGCATGTGACAAAAGTTGGTATGCGTTTTTGAATGAAAGAAATACTTATAGTTTAAAAATTGTTAAATTTAGAATTTATACATTTTTCAAGAAATTTTCAATACATTTTAACACACTTTTAATACAAAAAAAATCGAATTTTATGTGTTTGCATTATATCCCGGGTGTAAAAAGGATAGGTTTAAAAATTAAAAAAAAAATAGGTGAACACACACATATATATAAGAATAAGGAGAGACATCTACGTGTATCGAAATACTGTTTAATTAAAAGAAATGACATTCCTTATGAACTTAAGAGTTGTAGTTCTGGAAGTATACTTTTTTCTTTCAAAAGACAGGATTAATGCTTCAAATAAATGACTAGAAAACATAACGCTGCACGTGGGTTTTTCAAGTTTCTTTGCAAAAAGTAGGGACAGGGGTGCTATGCGAGGATTATATACATAAAAAAAATGTATTTTGAAAGTATTGGGGGCATTATATTAACCCATATGTTTTGGTATTATAAATTCTCTTCAATTTCTTTTATCTTTTTTAGATATTCTATAAAAATGTTTGTATTCACCAACCATTCATAAATATTTTTAGTCTTTTGTCAGAATTTAAAAATATAACTTTTTCAAATTTCCACCATAAACTTGAATAGTTATATTTTAAATTAACGTTGTTTTCAGCGAAACTCAATCAAATAATAACATATTTAAATAAAATATACGGGCGCGTTGTTTATTGACTGTAATAAACTATTTCTATAGAACAGAACATTTATTTCTCCAATAGTAGAAAGCTTTGAGTAGACATCCAATTATTTTGTTTTTTTTAAGCACATATAGTTGAATATCAAATTTAATTTATATCAGACAGTGAATAACAGAGAACAAAAGACTGAATTCGAAAAGAAAATAACTCAAGCTTTGAAAATATGATTACGGTATAAATATAAGAATTTATTGCTGTTGAAAAATTACAGGTAGGAGAAAATAAAGATTTGTACTTTACTTTGCTGAATTTTGCTTACAAACTAAATCAAGGCTGATTTTTTTATGCTACAGCAGTGCTTCTCAAACTTTCAATACACGTGACCCACTATTCAATCATCACTTTCATCGCGCCCCCTCCATACTATAACAATGTATTGAATTCAATAATACTGTACTTTGACACTAAAGCTACAATACGTTTTGAACCTCTTACGCGCCACCGACGTATATAAACGTCTCGCTCAGCCAAAGCATTAATTTTCTGGACGTATATATACGTCTTTCCGAAGTATGATTTTTCTGTGCAGTGCTATCCATAAAATTATTCCGAAGGCTTTGAAATGCAATAAAAGGCCCCTGACAGTGTTTGCGAAGGATTTGCTTATTTATTTCTTTTCTCCTCCCCCTCCAAAAAAACATCAAAATACGCTCTTCTATATGGTAAATGGTGGTATTGGCAAGCAAATCGCTTAAGTTTTAATCAACAGTTGAAAAATTAATTATAAACCGTATAAATTATCAAGATAAGTGTTAATACAAGCCCATGGGGCCACTGATAAATATCTAACTTGTTCTTAACGTAGTATTGTTAAATTAATAATAAAATATACATTGATCAGTACTGATTTATTCAAAAATGTATTATATCAGTGTAAATGTGTGTTCTATATTTTATTATATCAGAAAGTATTTGTTAGTTTACTTTCAGAAATTTTTTAAAATAACCTTTTGTTTTCAATTTTTCAATAGGCTCGCGCCCTCCTCGTAGAGTTATCACGCCCCTCAAGGGGGGCGCGCCCCACAGTTTGAGAAACGCTGTGCTACAGTTTTACATTTATTAGTTATCTTCTTCCATGTATATTTTCTCTTTTGTATTTAACTGAAGTGAGAGCTAATTCGTAAGATTGTAATTTTTTTTATCTCATTCTTATTATTATAAATCAACTTTGTAAACACTTTTCTTTAAATTACTATTTTGTGTTGTATAAATACTTCTGGCAATAATACCCGTTATAATAATTAGAATTGGAATGTAAATTATTTGATTAAACATTTTGTTAAAAGTAATACCAAAAAATATATTTATTCATTCACTGGGTATCTCTTTCTATAATATGTATAACATTTTAAATTCATTTAAAGTAACTGTATATACCTATACCGAGTTTAGTATCTTTTTTGACTGCCCAAAGGCTTTAGCTTTAATTTTTCATTTAATAGTAAGGAAAGCATAAACCAAGTTTAAAGAACAATTAATTTATTAAAATAAAGAACAGGCTATATTTACAGCTTTGAATTATTTACAAGAAAATAAATGAAAGATAGTTCTAGAAGAGAGTAGGATTCATCTGAGTGAGATGGGGGCGTCAAACATCGCTAGGACTAAAGAAGCGTTGTGTACGAAGGCAAAGTTGCTAAGAGGGCATCGACCTTATTTCGCTCGTGTCCGGTGTGCGAGTGAAAAAATGATCTCACGCTTAGGGACTATATGCTCCTGACATCATCGCTCCGAATTCTTTCATTGGGCATTGAAATATCTCATGCGTTTGACGTCATTGCTCCGAATTCTTTCATTGGGCATTGAAATGTCTCATGCGTTTGACGTCATCGCTTCGAATTCTTTCATTGGGCATTGAAATGCCTCTCGATTCAATTTGGTTTGTTTGGGGCCGCCATCTCTTACATCTCTCTTACTCGAAGTATATTGAAAATTTATATATATATATATATATATATATATATATATATATATATATATATATATAAAATTCTAATTATTGGAAATTAATTAAATACTATTTCCTACAAGTTCGGCCATCCTGGAATCACTGACCCCAGTGATGTGACATAACATAGAATAATTTAGCCTATAACATCACAAGATAAGTGAAAATAAAAAATTTAAATGTTTTCGATATGCGAGTAAAACATAAGAAAATACAATACAATTCATTCTAACGAAAAATACAAGTGACAATAGATAAAAATAAAAGAGAGAGAGAAAAACAGTACACAATAATGAATTAAAAAACGCTCAATCTCTCATCCTGGTTAGTAAAATTTCATTAAATCGGCGGAAGAAAAGGTTAATTTAGGACCTTCATGGTTACCTACTCTTTCTAAATTATACCTATGTCTAGGTTTAACTTCGATTATTTTATATGGTTCTAAAAATTTAGGCCTTAATTTTAAACCTGATCCGAATTGTGTTTTCTGAAGGGCCACTAAGTCTCCAATCTGATACCTATGTGCTTTTTTGCGTTTCCTATCGTAGGTTCTTTCATTTTCTGCTTGGATCTTCTGAATATTTCTTTTCGGATCTTGTCGTAGTTGGTTCCTCTGTTCCTGCAATTCTTTTACCATCTCTTCCATTAATAGGTTTTTCAGGTAAAAGTCCTCCACATTTCTCATGGTAACGCCAGTCAATAGTTCAAATGGGGACCATTTGGTATTTTGGTTGGAGGTACAGTTTAGAATTTTTTGAAGCCAGGCTACGAATTTGTACCATTTTGTAGGATCATCGATTGACAACTTGGTCAAAACATGGATTAGATTTTGGTGGATTCTCTCCACTTGACCGTTCCCTAGGGGTACACCGGTGGTGATCTGCAGATTTTGGATGTTCTCTTCGGTACAATAGTTTTCAAATCCTTTGGAGTTAAAAGGAGAGCCCTTGTCTGTTATTATTCTTTTGGGATTGCCGAAAGTCTTTTGTTTTAGCTTTAATTTATCTAGTGCATCTTCTAGGGTGGTGGATTCCATGGGATAAAAGCCAGGTAAACTTAGTAAATGCATAAATTTTTGTGAGGATATGTTGATATCTTTTGTTGGTAGACGGCAAAAGTCCAATAAAATCTACATAAGTGCTTAATGGAACGCCCTCTTTTGGAATAGGATTTAGGAATCCTTTTTTCCTACTTTTTTTGTTGGCTAGAATACAAGGTACACAGTTAATGATCACGTTTTGTACTTGTTTGCTTAAATTGGGTATAAAAAATTCTCGTTTTACAATTTCCTCAGTTTTAGCGGATGAAAAATGCCCTTTCTCATGAGCAAACTTGATTAGCTCGGTTTGCATATCCTTTGGTGCAGCTATTAATTCGCAGCCATCTACATACTAGTATAATAATTCATTTTTAGTAAAAAAGTCCGTAGCATTATTTGTTCCTATTAATGACTTTAAATTTTGAATAATTTCGTCTTCGTGTTGGGCTCTATGTAGTCTTGCGGTGAGATTATTGCTTGTAATTATGGTGACTGGGTACCTGCTCAGAGCGTCTACATGTTGCATTCTCTGGCCGGAACTACGTACAATCTCGTAGTCATAGTCTTCTAACAGTAATGCCCATCTTACTATACGAGTAACTAAATCTTTTTTCTCCATAGTCTTTTGAAAAGCTGAACAGCCCATTATGATTTTAAAATGATTTCCCAGAAGGTAGGTGCGAAATTTCTTTAAGGCGTTGACAACAGCGAGAACTTCCTGTTCATAGCTACTGTATTTTTCTTCCGCTGGAGTCGTTTTCTGCGACATATATTGGACAGGATGTAATTTTCCGTCATCTTCTTCTTGGAGTAAAATGGCGCCATATCCTTGTTGAAATGCATTGGTGTGTAATTCGGTAGTTTTTTCCTTGCTGAAAAATGCTTAATACTGGACTTTCAGTCAACAATTTCTTAAACTTTTCGTATTCTTCCATTTGGGGTTGCTTGAACATAAATGGATTGTCTTTCCTTGTTAGGTCACTCAATGGTTTCGCTATTTCAGAGTACGCTGGAATAAATTTGAGAAAGTAGCCGGTGAGTCCTAAAAAGCTCTGGACTTGTTTGACTGTCGTTGGTACCGGAAACTTCTTGACGGCTATTGGTTTTGCAATTGAAGGACGTATTGTTCCATTTTCGACAACGTGGCCCAAAAATTTCACTTTTCTTCTTAGGAATTGACATTTTTTAAACTCCATTTCTAAGCCATACTTTCAGGCGACCTCTAATACTTCTCTTAGTTTTTCTAAACCTTTGTTCTCATCTTCAGCAGGAATTATCAAATCGCCCATGTAAATTATTACAACGCCTTTCCGCATGAGTTCTCTGACGATACTATACACATATCTTTCGAATACGCTGATGTGGTGCTTAGACCGAAAGGTACTTTATTAAATTCGAATCGTCCGTCTAGAATAACGAAGGGAGGTGCTTGCAATCTTCATTAACGTCAACATGGAAATATCCATTTTTTAAATGTAACGTTGTGTACACTTTGGCTTCCTGTAGTTTATCCAATACATCCTCTATCAATGGCAATGTAAAACGATCCTTGACTAATTTCCGGTTCAGTCTTCTGTAATCCACACACAATCGGGTGGTACCATCTTTCTTCTTAACTAATACAATTGTACTCGCATATTCGGATGAGCTTGGTCTTACAATCCCTTGTTCTAACCATTCGTCGAATTTGCTTGATGACATCTTGATTCTCAGAAAATGCTATGCGGGGTGCAGATTGGTAAACTGGTATGTCGTCTTTCAAGATAATCCTCATGGACACACATTTGTCGTTTCAGTCTTCTTTGGCTCATAGTTGTAGATAAATTCAAACTGTTCTCTTCGTATTCGTGGATTGGTAACATGTTGAACTACAATTTCGTCTTCCACTTCTGCTTCGTAAACTTGCATTTGCAGGAAACCATTTCTATCCTCGTGTTTTCGGAACTGAATACTTTCTTTATAGAAGCAGACAGAGGCTTGCTCCAGTATATTTTCACCTATTACTGCTTGAAATTCCAAACTCGGCGTAGGTACGACATGCCACGTCAGAGAATATTCTTCTCCATCTATTTCAATCTTTCTCTGGAACGACACCCTTTCGTTCTGACTTCGTACTTCCCCAGTCCGAACAATACTGCAATGTCTTTCGAGAGCTTCGACGGTTCGATGATTCATTTGCTTACATCTTCTAGAATGAGTGAAACTGAACTACCGCTGTCAATGAGAGCTTCAATAATCTTGTTCCCCCATGGTTATTTTTCTGGTCTTAATTCTTTCTCGAGAGGTTCGAGAAATCTGATTGAGGAGTCTGTAGAGTTATTAACTTTCGAAGATTTGGGGTGCTTCGTACAATCCATGGTATAATGACCTGGTGCTTTTCAGTAGCTACAAGTTAGTCGTTTACTTTTCCCGAAGTAGGAGGTTCCGTTCAATTGAAAATGAATTTTCTCACGCCTGTTACTTCCACTTTGGAGATATTCAGTTCTTTGAAAGTAAGTATTGTTTGATCCGTTGGCCTCGTATCTTCCTTTGGCGAATGAATTGCAAAATTTTGGTCTTAATGTTCTTGGGACACTTTCATACTCTTCAAATTTTTCCGCTATCTCGGCAGGTGAGTAAATAGTAGGCCATTTTTCTAAAAAGTGTTCCTGAAACTCGTACGGTGCACTCTTCTTTTTATTTGGTCGGCTATAAGTAGTTCTCGCGTGAGTGAGTGAGTGAGTGTGGGGTTTAATGGCGCAAGAGCCAATCTAGGCTATGCTGCGCCAAACATTTGTTAAGAAGTTAAAAATGTTGTAAAAATATGTAAAAATCATGACACAACAAATATAAATTTAAATTTCAAATCACTTAAAACCGTTTTTAATGATTGAAAGAAACAAAATTTGGTGGGGAATTCCCCACCAAGTCAAACCATATCTTGAGATAAAAGCATTGAAAAAGACAAAGGTTAGTTTTAAACAAGGTTAGACAAGACATGGCAGAAAAATTATTCTCTATAGTTCCTGTATCGGGATGGAGTTAATGCACGTAAATAACCTTCAGGAAGAATGAAAGGATCTTGCTCAAGTTCCTCCTCCTCCACGTCGTAAGTTATCATATGCTCGTCATCAGTTGTTATTTCTGTAGGTGTTGCATTTCAAGATCTATGTGGAACCCTTTTTTATTTCGATATTTGGTTTCGGTATTTTTGAGCGTTTTCTTCTATTTCTTGATTTTCGTTTTACAATTTGTTGGGCTTCAGCTGCAGTAGAATGTTCACTATTAGATTCATTAGGGACAGACTCATGTAAGTTTTCAGTTGAAACCGAATTAAGTTTAGCAGGAGGTGTACGAGAACGGGTTTCAGTTTCTAAAGGTGAAACTAAAGTATTCAGGTTATTGCCAGGGAAGTAGTTGTAGTAGTAGTAGTAGGGATGGGTATTTGTAATTAAGATTCACTTTGTATTGTGGGTAGTATACTAGATGGGGAAGGAAGTAGATTGTCTTGAGTAGATGAAGATGACGTGGAGAAGGTAGAAACTGAACACGAGGTACCAGGCAATGGATTTTTAGAAGATATGGGTGTTAGGCATTGTAAAGGTGGACAGATTATGTTTGATAGATTTGGATCTGTTTGGGAAGCTGTGGATATAGTTGAAGGTCTTGCAGCCTGAACATACGTATGTGTTAACTGAGGAACTATTAATCTGCGTGCTTCAAAATAAGATATGTTTCTATTGGTTTTAAGTTCTTGGATCTGTTTTTCTATTTTCCATTTTTGGCATAATTTTGAATCGGAAGGATGAGATTGCGTACAATTAACACATTTTTGCTCTAGAGTACAATCCGTGGAAGAATGCCCAACGGAAGCACATCTAGAGCATGTTAATTGGCCGCGGCAGGAAGTTTGGGAGTGACCGAACCTCTGGCATTTGAAACAGCGCAGAGGGTTCGGTATATAAGGACGGATTTTACAATTAAGATATCCAGCTTTGACAGTGGTAGGTAGTTTCGGTTTATTGAAAGTAAGAATTATATGTTTTGTTGGAATAATATTCGAATCTCTTTTTATTGTTATTCGCCTGACCTGAATGACACCCTGATCAGAAAAACCTTCAAGTATTTCCGCATCAGGAGTGCTCAACAAGTCGGGTTCAGAAATCACACCTCTGCATGAGTTTAGGGTTTTATGAGGACTTACAGTGACTGGTGAATTGAAAAATGTTTTGGCGAGAAGAAACGACTTCGTTTGTAAATCAGATATGGTTTCAATAAGTAGATCCCCGGAACGCAGTCGTTTTACTGATTTCGGTTCTCCACCTATTCCGATGAGCGTTTTATGGATAGCGAAAGGCGATATTTTTGACATGGTATTGTTCGGAAGTGAAATTAATAAAAATCGAGTATGTGCAGAAAGAGTATCAATGTTGCGAGTGGGTAATACTTGCGCATCATGTGTTGGGAAGGGTGGGATGGGGGTTTTAAAAGATGCGTTTTGAACTTTTTCCTTAATTTGACTTATTTTGAATTTTTTTTTTTTTTTTTTGAAAGGAGGAGGAGAATTCCTTTTGATTATCAGAAGACCAGTTTGGCAGGGCTTGCCCCAGATTCAGCAACCAGTAGTGGCCTCGGGAGAGCCCCCCGCTCTGCAATGCAGGACCCCATCCAGGCACCACCTGGAGCTACAAGACAGGCGGGATTATACACCAGCTGATAGAGCAGCCAGGACATGCTGGTTAGGCTGTCCCGGGCTCCTGTACTATCTGGCGGCCTGAGACGCAAAACTCAGCTTTTCTCCTGTACCCTCTACATGGCCGCTTCCTCCAAGACCCCACCTCACTAGTCCAAAGGTCCTCAAAAGTTCAAAACCCCGCTCCAAGTGCCAGTTTTCCCAGGGAGCAGTCCGTTGTGTCATCATACCAATAGTGAAAAACCATCAGACACAACTTCATCCCACTCAGTCCTGGTCTGCCACAGGACTTCGTGGCAGAAAAATAAAGATAAGAAGTGGAACACAAAAAAAGCAAGAATCGAACATAAAAGAAGCAACAAAATCAAAATATTGAAAGAAATGTAAGCAAATCAAATGAAAAGAACGTAATATAAAATGTAAACCATAATACGGTAGTAAAAAAATCAAATTGTTTACCAGAAAAAACAAAGATGGAATAATGTTCATTGATGAATGTAGATCTGTGGTCTGGACGTGAAAAGAAGAAAAGGAAAATTGGAATGGCAAGAAAGAGGGCCGAAAATAGAGAAGGATCACTAGGGTTCCCCGGGTTCGTGAAGCCCGTGTTTACCAAAGACAGTAAACCCCTAGGGAGAAGGAAAAGATCACTGGGGTACCTCGGGAGCGTGAAACCCGCACTCACCTAAAGGAGGTGAGCCCCCTGAGGGAAGTAGTTCTCGCAGCTGGTCGAAAGTTTCTATATTTAAACAGGAAATCCATCCATCGAAGTACGTTTGTATTTCGTAGAAAAAATCTTGCCAATTTCGTTCATTAGGTTTTCGGTGAGAAATAAAGAATTGGCGAAGTTTATAACTTGAACCTTTTTAGCAATAACCTCTTAACGTGGTTGTAATAGTTGCATTTATCCGTTGGTTCTCTGGCAATGAATGAAGCATGTCGATAGGAATCAGTCCTATAAGCTTCTGTACTCATTCTTTCTTCGGCAAGAATGTCAATTCTGCATGTCGTTCAAATAAAGTCAGGTTCAAGCTAATATCGACCTTCATATTAAACTTATGAAAAGTTCCGTGAATCATTTTCGGTGATTGCACGTTTTCGGAGTTATTCATAGTATTGGCATTCTTTTCAGCCTGTATTCACAAATTCTGTAGTTCATATTCTCGCTCTTCTCGTCGTCATTTCTCTTCTTTTTCTTCTGTACGTATGTGATCCTTCACAATGCTATCGAACATTACTTTGACATCCTCTTCGACGTAATCTGGGCTTTTCACGATGAGATCTTTTAGTTTGGGTTTAGTCAAGCTCGCCTCAACGATCAACCCTAACTCTTCGGCGAGTTCTATTAGATGCTCCTTTTTCTTCGAGAGAAGAAATGTCATTTTTGCAACAAAAGATCAAGAGTGGCGGCTCAGAGAACAAATTTAAAATTTTAAACTAAGTTTAATTTTCCCCTAAATACTTAATCCGGATGTGAAAAGTTTATCCAATAACGCAGAAACAGCTCCCTTATTCAAACAAGAGGAAAGACAAAACGTAGATAAAATACAATTATTACAGATATATGAATAAAATGAACAATTACTAAAAAACTCTGAAATAGACACTAAAAATATTCATACAACGAAATTGAAAAATTATGACAGAGTAATATCTTAATTTCTTTAAATATAATCAATAAAAATATATTGAAGAATCTATAGCAAAACAGTATTTCTTAAAATTAATAATAATATATCACAAACTAAAAAAAAACCACAAAATATTCGTAAAAAAGTATTTAAAAAAAATTAGACAAAATAT
This sequence comes from Trichonephila clavipes, assembly GCA_019973935.1. NCBI lineage: Eukaryota > Metazoa > Arthropoda > Arachnida > Araneae > Nephilidae > Trichonephila > Trichonephila clavipes. The sequence goes on along the minus strand of BMAU01005690.1, from coordinate 391,653 downwards.
GTAATTCCTTAATTGCTAAAAATATTATCTAAAACAATGCCCGTACACAAGAGATAAAGACACTCCACCAATGTCTAAATCTTATTGTCGAGGAATTAAAAAGAATAAAAGACAATTTTCTTCTATTGAGAAAATCGAATAAAAGAAAACATTGTTTTCCCAAATCATTCCTATTCATAACTAAATCATTCACTTAGTCAAAACTACCGCTAATTAGATAAAATACTCTTATTATAAAATACTTTTACGAGAAGAACTTATGCGACGAGAAGATAAAATATTTATGATTATTTATCAATCACATGAAAAAATAATTTTAAAATAACATGAACAGACGCTCATTTCGTGCATTACATCTGCAATCGTTGTTTAATAGGAAAGTACCACACTGACCTGGCGATTCACTGATTTTCGATGATGACACTTGAAAAAACAGAATGGATCACGACGAAATTCTTGAACGATGCAAGCTGATTTTCACTGGAATGGATGATGACGCACTTAGGATCGCTGGCAGGCTTTTTTCTAAAATGAACTGGCGATTCGCTGATTTTCGATGATGACGCCTGGAAAGACGGAATGCATCACGGCGAAATTCTTGAACGATGCAAGCTGATTTTCACTGGAATTGATTTCGACGCACTTAGGATCGCTGGCGAGTTTTTTTCCAAAATGAACTTAAAAAAATACATTAGAAAGGGAGTTAAAATCGACACCGACGAACGGGTAAGGTCTCAACGTTTTGAAAAAAAAGCCGTTGAAAGGTGAGCTCGAAGAAAAAATAATGAACAAGGCTGTTGCTATATATAGGCAAATGCCTAGTACGAAGAAACGAGTTTAAATCGTGGCAAAAGTCCCCAATTTGTGGGTGGTGTCTAGGGGTAATGATGAAATTTTGGACGAAGGAAAGCATAAACCAAGTTTAAACAACAATTAATTTATTAAAATAAAGAACAGGCTATATTTACAGCTTTGAATTATTTACAGGAAAATAAATAAAATATAGTACGAAAAGAGAGAGCAGGATTCACCTGTGTGAGATGGGGGCGTCAAACATCGCTAGGCCTAAAGAAACGTTATTTACGAAGGCAAAGTTGCTAAAAGGGCGTCGACCTTATTTCGCTCGTGTCCGGTGTGCGAGTGAAAAAATGATCTCACGCTTAGGGACCATATGCGCCTGACATCATCGCTCCGAATTCTTTCATTGGGCATTGAAATATCTCATGCGTTTGACGTCATTGCTCCGAATTCTTTAATTGGGAAATTAATTAAGTACTATTTCCTACACACACACACACACACACACACACACACACACACACACACACACACACACACACACACACACACACACACACACACACACACACACACACACACACACACACACACACACACACACACACACACACATATATATATATATATATATATATATATATATGTATGTATGTATATATAGGAGGAAATGCAACGAGCAGCCATTTGTCCTATTATATTTTATTTCAATATTCAGTAGAGAAGTCTGCACTTTTTTTTTTTTTTTTTTTTTAAGCCATGACAAAAACGAGACCTCTTTCAGCGTTGATCAGCAGCGAGTGAGACTTTAGTACACGTGTCTTCTTTAAGACCGGCGAAAGTAGAAGTCAAAGTTCCTATGCGGGAGAAGGGTTGAGTTGTCCTGGTAGGAAGTTTACCCCAACTGACACTTGTGAGGCTGGGGATTCATCATTTATATATAGTGGTGGCCAAAATCGAGGACACTTTTTAAAATTGTTTGGTTTTTTAAGTTTGTATGCTTATAGAAAATTTTTCGTTGCACAAAATGCGGGGTTTTTTACATCTCTTTAAAGAGAATTTAATACTAAATTCAATACAAAAAAGGAAAACTCAAATATTTGCAATGCAAAAAAAGGTATGCTGCGATAACTGTCGATATACATAAAATAATGGTGATTTATCATAGCTTAGTGATGTAGCCTTTATTCTTAATTAGTTCCTTTTTATTTTATGGGGACTTCATTCGATAAAAAGATTTCAAACGGTACCACAAGTTTTTGATAGGATCGTGTTCAGGACAACAATTCAATGATCTTAGAACGGTACCAGGCTTACAATTACTTCACTGCGTGGCATAAAGCAGAATCTTGCTGAAAAATAAATGAAGCATTGTTGGTAAATAGATCCCTGATATAAGGCTGAAGATTGGGTTTTAAAATGGTGTCAATGTATTTTATAATATTCAGTTTCCCATTGATGATATGAAGGCGACCGGTACCATCTGCTGATATGCGTGACTAAACGATGCAACTATGTGGGTGCTTTACAGCTGCCTGGAGGCAGTCAGGATGTAGCGTTTCTGGTTTCCACTTCTTACATATTTTAGGCTATCACTACTTAATAACGATATTTTAGTTTAGTCCCTTTATATGACATGAGTTAAATAATCATTTGTCCAATAAATGTGTTCCATTGCCTACTGTAATCCCTTTTAGTGCTGCTGTAAATTGAGATGAAGATTTTATTGTAGAATTCGAACTTTTAGTCTTACATCTGCTAATCTACTCCTGATTGATCCTCCAGCACCACTCAGATTCCTTCTGATAGATGTCAATGTAATCCTTTTATCTCTGAAACATAAAGAGTGTTTTTTTCCAGGTATAGAAGTTTAAGTTGGCATTACTTTCCAAGATGGCGACCGATTTAACAGCTGTCAAGTGATTTATTCTCAATTTGGTTTGGCAATTCATCATGAATAGACTCACGCCTGAACAACGCTTTTAGATTCGTCGAATAGGACCAAAACGAGATTGCCATTGTTCCCGATTTTCATAAGCGAATTTTGTTTAGCGATGAAGCGCACTTCTGGTCGAAAGGCTACGTCAAGAAACAAAACTGCCGCATTTGGAGTGAAGCTAATCCACAAGAGTATGTCGAAACACCGTTACATCCAGAAAAACTGACTGTTTGGTGCGCTTTATGGGCTGGTGGAATCCTTCTTCAAAAACGATGAAGATCACAACGTTACAGTCAATGGTGATCGGTATAGAGCCATGATTATTAACTTTTTCATTCCTGAATTTAACAATCATGATGTCCCGGAGCTGTGGTTCCAACAAGACGGCGCAACATGTCACACAGCTCGTGCCACAATCGATTTATTGAAAGACACGTTTGGTGACCGCCTAATTTCCCGTTTTGGACCTGTGAATTGGCCTCCAAGATCTTGTGATTTAACACCGCTAGACTATTTTCTGTGGGGCTATGTAAAGTCATTGGTCTATGCGGATAAGCCACAAACGCTTGACTATTTGGAAGACAACATTCTCCGTGTTATTGCCACAAATGTTGGAAAAAGTCATCGAAAATTGGACGTCCAGATTGGATTACATCCGAGCCAACCGTGGCAGTCCTATGCCAGAAATCATATTTAAAATGTAATGTCACAAGATTATCTCTCGAATAAAAAAAAATTCATGTCAATCGAATAATACATCGTTGTTTTATTGCAATTTAAAGTTCTATACCTCTAAAAAAACACCCTTTAGTATTATTGTTCTTCTGTCATTAACGGCTGTGGTGCACCATTTTTGGCCATTTCCTGCTTTCTTTGACTTAAATTTGTCTCCTGAATCTTAAACAAAATTCTCAGTCTTCAGATGTAGGCACTAAACTACCCACACGTTATGTAATTTTAACAAAGGAAATACCACTTTCTCATCACACAAGTATTCAATCTACTCTTTTAATTGCGTTATTGCTTTTAGACTAAATATCATTGCTATCCTGACCAGGAAACAGTCGTGATTCAATTCTATCAAAAACTTGGGGCACTGTTTGAAAACTCTTGTCCGAATGAGATAACCATGAAATAAAAAGGAACTAATTGAGAATATAATTGTTTTCTGGTATCATGTAATAACGAAGGAAAAGCTTAAATTTATTTTAGATCAATAAATGATCGGAGTGTGGAACTCTAATAAAAAATAAAGGAAACCTGACTAAAATCTGATATATCACTGCTATCAACAGTATCTAATGCATATCGACAGTTATTGCAGCATACCTTTTTTTGCATTGCAAATATTTCAATTTTCTTTTTTGTATTGAATTCCGTAGTAAATTCTCTTTAAAGTGATAAAAACTACTTTGCATTTTTGCAATGTAAAATTTTCTATAAACATACAAACTTAAAAAACATTACAATTTAAAAAGCGTCCCCAATTTTGGCCACCACTGTGTGTACATATGCTTTCAAAAAGCTGCAAAAACATTTTAAGTAAACTTTTAAATAAGTTCTTTAAAGAATTTATCATATATTTGTTGAAGAAATTAATTCAGTATATTTTAAGTATTTTACTACTGAATGTGGATTAAAAAATGTAATATTTGTTGAATCAAAACTTATAGTTAATTGAAAAACTGCAAACTAGGAATATTCAACAAATCTTTAATAGGTATAGAGGAAAATTCAATTACATTTTTACTAAGTTCATTCTATAATATAGTTTTCAGTCTCTCGTATGCGCTAAATAACACATTGAAAATTACTGTTTGAAATATCACGCAAATGTTTTTATTGGTTCTTGTAAGACATTGCGTTGTAGATAGTATTGTTTTTGCAAAAACATAGTTTTGAGAAAAAGCGTTCAGTATTTAAAAAAATATTTGTTTTGACAGATTTTGTGGTACTTTAAGCATCCGTAGCACCCATGATTAAAAATTCTTTTTATTTTAGTTTTAAAATAGTGAAAAAATAGAAAAAAGCTTGGTAAAGAATAATTTTTTGTTTGAAAATATCATTTTCAATGAAGTTGGATACCTGTTTGAAAAAACACATTAAACTCCGTGTTGATGTTGAAAAGTATATATTATAAGTAATTTGTCAAAATCGATTTAGTTACTCACTAAGATAGAACTTTTTTTCGGTAGTGGAAATTAGGAATATTTATATGTATACAAAAAAAATGTTAAAATTAGTGACTCATTTCAAGTAATTTAAAATGAGTATTTCAGACATTTTTAGGAAAAACAATTGAAAAGGAACTATTACTTTTTGTCAGGTTTGCTTGTTTTTGAATATGAAAATAAGCATAATTACTATAGGCAATTGATTACTATTGTTTTAATTTTATCGGGAAATTAAAGCCGTCATCTTTCCAGCAAAGAAGATATGCATTATTCATATTGAAGAATGTATTGCTGACACAATTGTGCGGCGATGGTTTTCTGTTCGTATAATATAATTAAGCAAAAGCTGATGAAATTTAGAACATTATCTGATAGTACTAGGCAGACAAAAATTGCTTGTATAATCATCTACATAACTGCTAAGGATATTAATTTGGAAAAGTTTAGTTCTAATTAAACCAATTGACAGCAGTGGCTGAAAAAAAGTTGAACAGATTAAGAAAATCAAAAGGAGGTCGTGTTGCATCAGAAATTTTCGCATCATTACCTGTCATCAGCAAACAGACACAAATTTTCACATAATAACATTGTATTATCCCACTCATTGTATCTACAGACAACATATGTAACAAACACTCGTGTATTGTTAGGAAATATCACTAAAATATTTAACGAATCATTGACTTTTGTTTGTCGTAAATGTCATTTTTATCACTTTGCTGAATGTAATTAATCTTTTAATAAATTGTTTCAAGTTTTGTTTCAGTTATTCATATTCAAGAAATTATTTTTTTTACTATGCCCTTGAGGAGTATTTGTATAAATATTCTCTGCATCTTCAAACTTTACTTTCTCCTTATTGTTCATATTTATTACCACCTGTAAAACATCTTTCGGAATTTTCGATTCATTTTATTTTTTCCGCTGTTAGTAGAAAGTCACTGTTAATCAATCTCGGTAAAAAAGAAAGAAAATTCACACACACAAGATTTTTTTTTCGAAAAGAATATTTTTCATGAATTTTTATCTTAGTCTCTCTCTCTCTCCCTCTGATACGTTATCGCAGTTATTTATTAAGCCATGTATAAAATTCATACAGTTAAATACTTCTTTCATCTTTCACGATAAACACGAAAAAAGTATATTTTTATGTTACTTTTTTTTATTTTTCTTATCCTTTTTCGCTCCGCTTTACAGAAATATTAGAAGAAGATAAATGGATTATGTATAATGTTACTAATAATTCGAGAATAATTTTCACTCTATTGAAACAGCATTTTCAGGGGATTAATTAAAATTTATAACATATATTTATTTGCTGAATATTATGAATTATGCTGCGTAAGTTTATACTAATTTACTTTCTCGAGGATACTGTTACTAGTTTCATTAAAATTCAAGTATGTTTTTCATTGAAGGCTACAATATCATTATTAAACCTTTCTAAAATTATACTACATACGGTTTTAATGGTAAAATATTTACACCATTTATAACACTATATATATATATATATATATATATATATATATATATATATATATATATATATATATATCAATTATTCTTTTAAAATTCTAAATATTAAAATTTAAAAAAGAATGATAATAAGTGATGAGAGATAATTAAGTGAGGATTCTTGTGTTCAAATACATTAAATTATGAAAAAATGATTTTTTTAAACACAAATAGCACACTATCTGTTCAGAAATAATGAAAAGAAAATTAATTTTGTTTAATTTTTCAATTAAAATATTGATATATTGGTAACCTAATAATTAATTGATGAAAAAAAACATAGAAACAATCGTATGACAAATAAAGCAAAATGCTCAAATAATATGGATTGGATTTCAGCATTATAAAAGAATATAATTAGGTACGAGATGTTTTTTAAGAAAACGAGGCTAATGATAAAATACAAAGAAAAAACCATACTTGAGTATTATCGTAACCTATTGGCGACATTATATCAAACGAAACACATTTTTGCCAATCCAGCGCATACGACGCATGGAAAAAGTCATAGGCGCCATAGTTTTCAATTTGGCGAGTTATTAATAGATTTGGTGTGATTGCTGCGATAATACATAATTACCGAATAAAACTGTATCATAATATTCATAAAAGCAGCCCATTCTTAATTTTATGATTTGACTGCGGTTGAATTTCTGCAGAGATTATATATGTAATATATGTGTTTCTTTTTAATCACAATGACATGTTTCACCGAATATTTAGAATAATATTGCTCTGAGAATTAAAGCACAGACAACGTATTGTATTAAACTAAATTTGATTTCGTATCTGTTACGTTCAAATTCATAATGATTATTTATAATAAACATTATTATTGTGGCTTTCTCCGACTAATTATAATAAACACTAAGCATTCGTCTTAAATTTATTTCATTCTGATTAGGATAAGGAAAGAAATTAAGTAAATAAAAGTATATGCTGCAGTAATACATTTATTTTAAAACTTCCTTGAGAGAAACGCCGGATTGCTGGGCGAAATAATGTATTTAGGCAATAACATTATTTCGCCCTGCACCTAAGTAGATCAATATGAATCCCACCGAAGATGCCAATAATGGTGGACATAGATTTAATTGCGTTTGATGTTTTGAAAGTATTTGTTAATTTTTATACCAGTCGCAGAAATATTTTGTTTAAACAATAAAAGAGGGAAAGGTTCGCATGTCTGCGCACTTAAGTTGTTGCATGTTAAACTTAACCATTTGAAAAAAAAAAGTTTAACACATGATCTCCACCAAAATGTAATTAATTCTCATTTCCCTATCAAACTTAATCATTTAATTGCTTGGAAATATTTGTTTTGAACGCATTTTCATTTGCTTATTTATTTCATTATTAAATCAGAGTTGCATTTTCGAAATTTCACTAATATTAAAAACTTTAGTCTTACTGTGTGACTAGCAATGTAGTCAAAATGTAAACAGTTGTACAAAGTAAATAACTGTATTAATAGCTAAAGAAATACGTACAACTGATTTTTGTTATTGCGATTTAATATACTGTTTCGTAAAATGTAAGCAGGTTAAGGCCTATTATAATTAACATGAAAGAAATAAACAGTCAAAAGTTGTACATCTTCAACCCAGCTATAGTTTAATGAATAAAACTTATATTTCAAGCGTATTTTTCATTATTGAAAATAGCATTAATTCATATTAATTCATATTACAAAAAATTACGCATTTCCTAAACCTGATGTCGGCAAACTATGGCACATGTGGCACGTGGTACAACTTTTACTGATAGTCTACAAATTCATAAAATTTTGAGAGGATGGAAGTTGATTAATATGAAATGGACCTTATTTCAAAAACATCTTCAGAATTATGGCCATTTGCGAAGTTTGAAAAAATTCTAGATCAAAACATAAGTTAACAATTGTTTTGTGTTTCATTTTAAAGGCATTATGCTGAAAAGAAGAAAAAAATTGCATGTACTCTGCTTTCGGCTTTTGGGTTTAGAAATCTAAGTACAAAATCTTTCCTCATATGAGCAATATTTCGAGTGCGCAAATAAATTGTTTAACGGCTGATTGATCAAAATTGTATTAAATTGAAAGTCCCGTATTACACCCCTGATTTTGTAATTTGAAAGTAGAGCAGTGCAAGCAGTAGGTTTGCATTAAATATTTTATTTGTCTCTTTATTTAACTATAATAAAAGGAAATACTTATATTTCATTTTGTCAAAAACTTATTTCCTTAAATATGTTTAGAAACACGTAATACATGAAGAATTTTATTTTATTTATTATTTTTTAAAAAAAAATATTTTTATTTCATGCTATTCATTTAATATGATGGGTAATACCTTTTAATTATACATAATTAAAATATAATAAAACTGTAAATATCTATATTATTGAACTCTATTAACTATTACGTAATTCTGAATTCATTATTTCGGGAAACGAATTGTTTCAAAAATGTCCAACCTATTGTGTAGCACGCTGAAACATACTGGTAATTTGGTTTGGTAAGCCTTAACTAAAATGTTGTCAACCCCTGTTTGAAACTGTGCTGGAAAGTATACGTTACGTATCATAAGCATAAATTGCTTCCTCGCATTTTTGCAATGCTGTCTTTGAAATAACACTAATTGAGTTTTCTCAAGGTAACCAACAAAATACTGATTCCAATAAAGTAAAACCACAAAAAACGATATTTTTTTACAGAATTGTAAAAATGATATCTCACGTATTGAAAATAGGAAATATATATATATATAACTTACGCCTTACAAAACCCCCATCGTAGTGTCTGTCTTCCTAAACGCATAATTTTTTTATATCGTCCTTTACCAAAAAAAAAATAAGAAATGAAATAGCAAAAAAGAGTAAACTGCTGTTGGAAGTTCAGATTTTCAGTGGACCTCAGAGAGATTGCCAATGATCCCCACGGGAGCATTTTGAGGCGATTTGAAACCGTGCCAAAACTTTTCAAGCGGACGCATCAAAACAAGAGGGGATAAAGTATGTCTAGAAGCATCATTTATAATCGATCTTGTGTTTTGAAGCTCGAGGAGTTTGGACAAGAATTGCTTCTCTGAAGCATTACGTTAAATGCAATTAGAGGCATATTGGATAGAAAACATCGTATCACAGAATTACGAATATCTGACTGAAAATATATACGCTACCGATACATTGTAAAATCCGTTATTTCATAGAGTAACTAGGTATTTCATGAAATAACTAGACAAATTAGTTAGTGTATATAAAATTATTCAATTCTATGATTTACCTAGGTATTCTGAGGAATTACGATTGCTTGTTTGGTTAAAGTATGAAATACGGAACTTGAAAGTTCTTTCAACGGTTGTAGCAGCTTTTAGCCAGTTTTGAACTGCATTTCAAAGCGTCATCGCAACAATTCTTGCTCTAATAAATAATGAAAAGTGAAATAAAGGCATTTCATAAAATTTAAGCTATTATTATCTTACATTTCAGTTTAAAAATTTTGCACATTGCTTTTATGAAGCAACAGTTTTTCTTCCCACACAGCATGTATTTTTTTTAAAAAAAATTATTGTGATAATACTTAAATATAACTATTCCTGATATATATATATATATATATATATATATATATATATATATATTCTTTTTTTCTTTCTTTTTAACTAATGTTAACAATATGAGTGACAATAAATTATATCATATGCTTTTCCTGACTTTTTATGAATTAACCATCCGCAATAAGGATATACTTTGTTTGACGAGATATGTTACCTATTTACTATGAATTATATATATATATATATATATATATATATATGTATATATATATATATATATATATATATAATTTATAAGATAATTTTGAAACTGTATTTCGCACTTTAACGGTCAGTCATTAATTATTGCATAGAATAAACCAGGTAAAGTATGAAATATTTTTCATCTACTATATACTTTAACTGACTTTTTTTAGTTATTTCACGAAATACCCAATTATTCTATGAAATAACTCAATTATGCTCTTTAACGGTGAGATATATATATATAAACTTACAGTGGAAATACATAACTATGTAATGCTATTTTGATTTTATATCAACAACATCAGAGTGGAACACATGAATAAAAGCAATAATTTTTAAACTATAGGTGGAGTCGAACATATATATATTTTTTTATTTATAATTGATCTTAAATACAATAAATAAAAAATGGATGTTGATGCAATATAATTCTCTAAATGTTATATGTATTTTAAGAGGAAAACGTAAGATAAAAAAATTACGAAGAGCTTCATTTGAGTATTTTTTTCTCTGCTTGACAATGAGTACTTGCATTGTCATACCGGGTATTTCTAAATGAATATCGGAATTTGAACGCTTTATAGTACTTATTACATTTAACTTACAAGTACAATTCATACATCGAAGGAAAAAGTAACTTTTACAATTTTACCTACAAGCTTACAGATGTTCAATGTGAGCCCCATTTGGCACACGTCAATTCAATAGGCAAATCCATTTCAAACTTTGTTCAATGTGTCTGAAGTAATTCTTGTAACAGCTGTTTCAATCCTTTGTCTTTAGTCTGGATGGTCAGCTGGCAGCGGATGTACGTACACGCAATTCTTAATGAACACCCAGAGATAAAAATCACATGGTGTCAGATCGAGTGGACGAGGATGCCATGTGAAACAGACTTTATCGTGAGGCCCTTCGCGGAAAATTCATGGGTTTGTACAGTGATGATTAACCAATCGAGAACTGAGAGATGTCAGTGAGGCGGTTCACCATCTTGCTTCCAAATGAAGTGATCTGGCTCACTTTCATTCATTTGAGGAAATAGCCATAGTTGTAAGACATCAAGATAGGTAGAACCAGTTGCAGTTGGTTCGCCGAAAACGAAAGACACATGCATTTTCCTCCGACTTATGACACACAAAAAAACATCCAATTTAGGTGAGTCTTGCGATTCTAGTATCTCGTGAGTATTTTCTAAGCTCCAGATTCGTGCATTATGAGTGTTCACATGTCTACCGGAACGCTCGTTGCAGCGTAATAACAAATTCTGTCTTTGCAAACTGGAGAACACTAAACACTTTCTGGTATTTAGTCACCACTTATCTACTAGTGCGCTGATCGTCGGGAAAGAGGGAAAATTAATATTTGTAAAAGGCACATGCTCACACGTGCCAGCAAACAAAACTGTTTCAGTTGATTTTTCATTCGATGTATGAATTATACTAATAAGATAAATGTAATAAATACTACAAAACGTTAAAATTCCGATATTCATTTATAAACACCTTGCATTTTACTTGAAAAGTTATATAGTTTAATTCATTTAAGTAAATTTTTATCGCTTATGATGCCTTGAATTGCATATTTTTCGATATATATAAAATGTGAATACAAATTTAGTTATCTATAAACAGTTTTTATTTATTCCTTATTTTTAGAAAAGGCGTATTGCAAAGAAAAAAACCAGACGAAACAATACACAATTGTAGATTTATAAGCAATCAGAAGAAAAAATTCATTTATTGAGAATGAAAAAGTAAAACTAAAACCACTGAGGTTTATTGTACGTACGGTTTTGCAGAAAATTTGTTGTTTTTAAAAACTAGTTGAGTTTTATATATATATATATATGGCAGATTGTTGGTAACAAATGAGTAGCAATTTTTATGCAAATATTGATAATGAAAGTTCTGTCAAAATTGTTGCATTTTCTTATTCTTTACACTGTTTGAAACTGTAAAAATACACCTCGTACACAAGGATATAAAGGACGTAGTATTTTCTTTCCTACATAAAATCGAAAAAGAAAAAGATTGTCAAACACCTATTAGTCATTATTTTAAAATTTCTAATTAACTGATGCGTTATGATTCGCTAATAGTATATTTAGATGCTGGATAAAAAGTGTGTATTTTCTAACAATGTATATTTGTTGTATACATGATTATTATACAATTTCAAAGCCAAAAGAATTTAATAGTAAGAACAGTAAATCCAAAGAAAATTTAATTTTTTGGACCCCGATATTACGAAAAACCTCGATGTAATAAATAAAATGTTCGGTTCTAACAAATTCGTTACATCTGGGTCCGATTGTATTAGACCAGCAAACTAGAAATATGCCAACCATGGTTCTTTTCTTCAACGGATATCAACGAAGGAGAAGTTTTGTTGAAGTAAATCATCAAAGGTGGTTAAAGGGGTATCGGAGATGGGAAAAATGCTTTTGAACTTTTAAATCATAGATTATTATATTTATTTATTATTATTTATTGATTTATTATTATATTTATTATTTATCTAGTATAGATTTAGTAGGCATATTTCTTTTATTTAATAGAGATCTCTAAGTAATGCGTGTTGTGAAAAGCGACTTTCAGAAGTACCATGGTTAAGGAGGATAATATACTTCTGGATAGATAAATATAGTTCTTATTTCAGAAATTCAACTTCTATTATTGTTTAAGGCAGTGTTTCTCAAAGTGTGGGGCGCGCCCCCCGGGGGCGCGATGACCCTACAAGGGGGGCGCGAGCTTATCGAAAATTTAAAGATTTTTTAAAAAAAATAACCGGAAAGAGAAGTAAAACAAAATGCTTTCTTCCATCATAAAAAAAAATACACACAACAACACTGACATAATTTATGTTTATTATCTGGCTTTTTTCCCTCATCAAATAGCTATCTTTGATCCCAAAACCAAATTAAAGAAAAAAAAAAAAAATATTTTGTTTTATTTGCTGTATTTCCTCAATGAGAGATTTTTTTATTACGTTTTAACATAAAATATTAGAAAAATTCTAAGAAGATAAACAATTCATCACTGTAATTATTATTGAAATACTGTACATTAGTTGTAGAAAAAGAAAAGGAAGTCATGATTCACTTTTCAGCCAGGCTGCATAGTACGTTTGCTAATCATTTGATTGACCTTCAATCTTATGGTATGGTTATTATCAATATTAGTTCCTTCCCATCTTTTATGCGTTTGCTTTTCGCTTAGGGAAATTGTAAATAATTGAGTTTTGCGATATTTGGAAAAGAATTGATTGGTTTAACATTTCTGTAGGATAATTGAAAAGTGTCTGATTTGCGTCCCTTATTATGGTCTTGTACTTTTGAATCATTTTAGTTCAGTTTTATTGGATTTTTCTCAAATCATCAAAGAATTGAATAGTCCTTGAAAGAAGGTGTAAGTATACTTTCTATAAATTAAAACATTCACTAGAATCCCGATTTGTATCGTGTACAGTAAAAATAATTCTAAACAAATGATTGGGGTGACTGAGTCCCCCCGCACTACCATTAATGTTAGTATCGAGTACGCGCCTGCTCCCGGGTTAAAACATTTTGAAGTGTTCTCGCTTTAAATGTTAAAAAGTAACACAATTATTCTTCATAGGAATTTTATATTCTTTTTCATAATTTAACATTAATTCTAAATGCTAATTGTGTGAGGTTTAAAATTACAGTTCTTTTAAACAGTTATTTACAATTATAGCATTTATCTAAAAAAATCATTTTACATTTTTGTATACAATGTCGTGCACACAGTTTTACTATCCTTACAGTTCAGCTAGTATATCAAGAATAATGTTTTATTTTTTTAAAAAATGAACTCGTGCGAAGAGTCGGTGTTTCAGCCAGTATACGTTTGATGTATCAGTACTGAAGAAGGTATTTTATAAATAATTTCTTATTACTGAATTTGGCCGCGGTAGCCGAGTGGTATAGGTATCGGATCGTGGCTTGCCTTGTCACGAGTTCGAGCCCAGTACCACTTAAGACCCACCGTGTAGGGCAGCGATGCACGTTAAATCTGTTGAGAGTTGAAACGTTTTCCCGTTGGTGTGGTGTGGTAGTTAGGAGAGAGTGGTGCCAGCTCAGGTGTCATCCACGTCACTTGACCATGGTTCAAAATTACGTGGTCCGTCGTCAAAAGCCCTCGTGCAGCTGAACAGTGTGACGTTAATATTCAATCAATCAATCTTATTACTTAATTAAGAACAAGTTTAATAATTATTAGGGACTTCCACGGGCTTGTCTTGTAGAGGAAAGTTTTTTCAAAGGAAGGTTTAATATCAGAAATTGACACTTAAAGAGTTATTTTTCTATATTTAGCTGAGATCTATATTTTGTCTTCAAGGCATCCAATGCAGAAAATCCGGTTTGAAAAAGGTAGGATGTTGAAAATGGTAATAGTATACGAAGTGCTTTTGTTTTCAGAACAGATAATTCCTCATCCACCTCTACCCAAAATTCAAAGAGCGATTTATTACAAAATTGCCTTTTAATTTTCACTGGATGTGAAATCTATGAAGATTTCTTCTTCGAAAGTTGAGAGCCCTTCTGGAGTATCTTGAAATAGATCCTAATCCATTCGTAACTTGCTACCAAGCTGTCCTCATCCAGAAAATACTTTTAAAATTCTTTGCCAACATAGCTAAATGATTTTACATGTTTTAAAAACAATTTTCACATGTTGTTCTACAGATTTGTAAGTTTTAACACATATCGAGCTGGGGCTTTTTTCCATCATTTACTTCAGTAGTGGTAAATCCAAAATTTAAGTATTTTTGAGAAGATCGCCTTGATTTAATTTTCGGAACCATGCTCGTTCGTCTGTGTGCTTGTTGATTCTTTATTATGGTCGAATGTTTGCTTACGACTTAAAAATGTATGTATGATATTGTTTTAATCTACTGCCGTAAATACTTAATTACCGTGAATTACAATTAACGTGGAAATTAAAAAAAATGTACATTCAAGCTAGATTCGGTAGCTATATGAGTATCGAGTCGACCAAGACTGACTGGAATTGTACGAGGAAAAGCATTTTTACATGTTTTGCGCAGACGTCCGATAGGTTGCCCAGACTCACGCAAACGTACCCTATAATGCCAGATGTGATGGATATGATAGAGAGCGACATTGACTAGACTATTTTTCTAATGACATTTGTACTTTGAGAAATGAATGCTGAAGAAAATAAATATTTAATTGAATACATCATTTTGCGATCTGTTCCAATTTAAAAATTAGAGAAAGAAAAATAACATAATTCTAAGTAATATATATTTTAAGTAATTTTCTTAAAATATATATTACTTAAAAGTTACATATACACAAAACTTAATATACTTATCGTATTAATTTGTACGGTTTATAATTAAGATCGTATTGTAACTTTAGCGTCTCTCTCTCTCAAAGTGCATTTTTATTGCAGTAAATACATTATTGTTGTACAGGGGGCGAGACAAAAATTATGATTGAAAATTGGGTCGCCAGTATTGAAAGTTTGAGAAACACTGCTTTTAATGTATGAGTGGTGCACATAGTATTTTATGACTAATTAATTAATACTAAATTAAGAACAAGTTTAATAATTATTAGCTACTTCCATGGGCTTGTCTTACAGAGCAAAGTTTTTGAAAGGAGTTTTAAGATAAAAAATTGACCCTCTGAGTTCATTTTCTATATTTAGCTGATATCTATGTTTTGTCTTCTAAGCAACCACCGCATTTTGTAATATGTTCCAATTTAAAAATCAGAGAAAGGAAAAATAACTTAGTAATTATCCTATTACTTAACTTTTTTGCTTAAAAGTAACATATACAAAATTTAATACTTATGTCATGAATTTGTACGGTTTATAATAAATATTGTTGCTTTATCGTAAAAGTGCATTATTATTGCATTCAGTAAATTATTATGTATAAGGGGGCGCGATAAAAGTTGTGATTGAAAAGGGGGCGCCAGTATTGAAAGTTTGAGAAGCACTGGTTTAAGGTATCCGACTACCCTAAAACCATGATTTTTTTCAAAAATTGGCAAATTTTTTTTATGATTTTATTTTATAGAGTATTTTATTAACTTAATAACAATACCAAGTACTTTATTTTCCCTCCACTAGAACAAAAACTACAAGCGTTTTAGTAAAAGCAAATGCCATAACTTTACACAAGATGTCAAACTTTAAAATGCGTTTTACTCGAAATGTGTTTTTTCGAAAAACTCAAACGGGGACTGCGATTGCTCAAAAAGTTTTGAAAATAATTAGCTGAAATTTTTTGCTTATGTTCTGCATAACAGTAGAAGTGTTTTGATCTTCAGATTTATCCATCACTGTTTTATTTCAAAATTTGCAGTTCTTTATGTGAATATAGTCAATGTTTTTAAGCAATTTCGTATAATGACTTAGATAAAGTGCTCTAGTTTTTGTAAAAATTAAAATATCTCTTATCGTGAAGGTCACTTCAAACAGGAATAACAAAGTAACACATCAAAATTGAAAATTGAGAATTTTTCATAAAATCTTTGTACAGAGCGGGCCCCGTTTATGTAATTTTTCGTACATTTTACTAGTTTTTTCCCATTTTAAGAATAATAATTTTTTTTCTTTTACCAATTTTAGGATTTTTCCTTAAAATATACTAAATAAATATAAAAATCACAAAAAGATCTCCATATCTCCTTTTTTTCAAAAAAAAAGTTGTCGCAAGTAGTCGGATACCTTAAATCAGAATACGAGGACTATAAGAATATTTTTCAGAAAAATCAAATCTTAGTTCTAGGACTAAGATATTAATGGCTTAAAAATAATACACAATTCCTGCAACATCATGAAGTACTCCTGCAGATTGGCTGAGTAATGATTAATAACTTTATGCACACACACACGAGTACCATTTCTTTTCCCTTTTGAATATATTTTTAAAATATTGCAAAAAATAATTAAGTATTAATATCATTAATTGCTTAATAATTTTAAGCAAAATAATTGTTTATAGAATGCCTGTTTATATTTCAATTTCGAGGAGTATTTCAGTTTTTAATATCCTTGTAAAGTACGTAATTATTAATGATATATTGTGTGAGGTAAGTTATGCACTCTGATTTTTATAGACTGGTAACATTTATAGCCAAAACACTCAGTTTTAAAATACCTCTGTGTTTTTTTCCCTTTCTCAGCTACAGTAAAGATTGTTTTTAAATATTACGGAAAAATTTAAGATAAAAAGTATATTTTCTACATTCCACCCCTAACTTTTGGAAGATGCATTACAGCAATTATGAAAGTAACACACATTCACAAAAAAAACACCATATTCTTCTTAAATGTAGTGCCATTTTTGCAAAATTAATGATATTTCCATTTTAAACACCAACTAGAAAATGATTGAAATTACCGGAACACGAAATATTAGTCATTTCGAAAATTTATGGTCTTGTCAAAAATAATTTTGCGCGAATGAGCGTTAAAAAATTATTGATATTTATAAGCGAATCACACCGGAAAATGGCAACATTAAATGTGCATTTAAATCAGCGACACACACAAAAGTACTTTCTTTACAAAAATCTACAACTAAGGGCTTAGAGTAATAATTAATGATGCTGAAAAAGATTTTTTTTCTCTTCTGGCTCTTTCATGGAAATTACCATCAAAATATTTCCTCTCTCATATTGCTACCATTCGCAGAAAACTCCTAATGGTCCACGAATTAAAACGCTTGCTGACGATAACGTGCATGTGACGTCATTAAGCAGTTAAATCTCGCCAAAAGGAGAGTCATTAGGATTTTATTGTTGCTGAGTTCAAAAAGCTTTCTTTTTTATAATATCAGTATCTGTCTAAGATCAATCTTAAAGAATACTGGGTATATGAGGGGATTTACAGTTCAATAGTTTTGTTAAACCCGGTGTATCTTCCTGATTATTTTTTGTTATTATTTTCTTTTCTAAAGGTGTTTCGTTTCCAACGCAGAGAAAATTATTTCGACAAAAAGTATTTGGTTTTGTTAACAATTCCTTTTCTAAATAAACTATTTCTGGAGTCATCCTTTTATGTTATTGGTTCAAGGAGGAATTGTGAATTGAAAATATAGTTTTGTGTTTGCTAATAATGTGATGTGAAAGAAATGGAAAACATTTTTGTAGAATGTTACTAAAATACACATAATCTTGGAGTTCTGTTTCTTAGGTTTCAAAAAATATCAAATTACTGCAAGATGCTTATAAATGTTCAGAACAAAGAATGTCAAATATAACATTTTGACTTAAAATACTGAAATTTTCCGTATACTATTTTTGAAATACATCTTTTGTAAAGATATTTTTTTTTTGCCCTCTTACGTTACACATTCTATTAAGCTTTTTTACGAGAAAAAAATGGGTTTTAAAAACATTTGTTGTGTGTGTGTGTGATAACTAGCTCTATTTAAACTGATTAAATTCTTACATGGAATTTTTTACTTAAATAACCAATTTTATTCTTTTCTTGATATGCAATTACGAAGATTTTATTGTTTTGAAAAATAACTACAAATTAGTAAATACTTTAAAAAAATGTGAAATCTCTCTCTCTTTGTTCAAAATATAAATAAAACTTCTTAAGTAGATACAAGTTCATGCTTTTTGTTTTAGATATTTGTCGACATATTTCGCTAACACTGGACTAAATTTCAAATTATTTGTCGAAAATGTAGTTACATGATTCGAATTTACTAAAACAAAATACTTTGGAGGAGAAAATATATTCAATTTCTAACTATTTTAATTAATTTAACGTATTATTATTTTATATTTAATCTAAGCATGCAATTAAATAAAGAGAAACATATGCAACTGAATTTAATTATTTAAGTTAAAAACGTATTTACAAGGTAAACAGATTAATTCTTGTCGTTTGCGTGTTTCCATTGAAAGAAGTGAGAATAAGTATGCAAATTCATGTATGATGTAATTGAGAAATCGTCTGTCGAGAGTAGGAATATCAGTTGTTATAAACGCAGGTCCACTGCTCATATTCATCAATTTAAACTCGCACAGTAGCGAAGCGAAATGGATGAATCAAAGGAGCTCGTTTGGGGATTTTTACTTTTCGACTTCAAGGAGGGCTTAACAGCCGCTGCATCAAGTCGCCGAATATATCAAGCGTTTGGGAATAGTGCTGTTAATCAACGAACGGCAAAGGATTGGTTTCGAAAATTCAGGTCGGGAGATTTGTCCCTCTGTAATAAAGTTCGAATAGGACGACCACAGGCCTTGGATGACGTAGCCCTGCAGGGGCCATTGAGGAGGACAGTAGTAAAACGTGTGGTAGCTTGCTAGACAATTCAACACTTCCAGTAAAACGGTTAGACTTCATCTGCACCGCTTAGGTAAGACGTACAGGTTGAGCAAGTGGGTTCCTCACACGCTGTTGGAAATCCATAAGCAACAACGAGTGGCAGCATGTTTATCGTTACTTTCTCGCCACCGTAGGACATCCATATTCAATCGGGTGCTGATCAGTCACAAGAAATGGGTCTTGTATGGCACACCCAAGCGTTCCAAACATTGGTTGTCATCCCATGATACTGTCCCGCACAGCGCAAGACCTCTTATTCACCCACGCAAGATTATGCTTTGTGTCTGGTGGACTTGTCGTCAAATGGTTCACTATGAGTTGCTACCAACGGTCCAAACGGTCACTGTGGACCTGTAATGGCAGCAATTCGAATGTGTACAGCAGGTATTGCATCAGAAGGAGCCATCTCTGGTTATTCGAAAGGGTGTACTGATATTGCATGAAAACGTGAGGCCGCATGTCGCACGAGTGGCCAGGAATACGATACGGCGACTTGGTTGGGAGATTTTGTGCCATCCTCCTTACTCACCTGACCTTGCACCATCAGATTAGCCCCCCTCCCCTTCATTTTCCTGGACAATCATCATCGTGGTAAATTTTTCACCAATGAAGCAGACGTGCGCCAAGCTCTCACGGGCTTCTTTGCGTCCCCCGAGTTTTACCGAAAGGAGATTGAACAAATGGAAACACGATGGCAGAATGTGCTGGATGCCGATGGTTATTACTTCGAGGACTAACAATAGGCTGCGCTGTCTGTATGTCATGTTCTTTTGGGTCATTAAAAACGGCAAGAACTTTTTTGTTTACTTGTACATGCAGTGCATTAAAAAATACATCTAAAACATACAAGAAAGCTCTGCTATTAGCTCAAATATTGTTTTTCCGATAAATCAAAATTGAAAATTGTTGTGCGATAATGCACTTTTTTCTTTGAATTTGATGACTATATTATTTAATATTTTAAGTCTCTCTAATTCTTTTGAATTAACAGCTCTTAACTGTAAGCTGTTAATGCGGTCTTTAAAAATTCGTCTTTGCGATGACGACTACAGTATCCGTCTTCTTCATAATATTTTCTATATTTCTAGCGTTACTGCAATTTCAAAATATTGCTTTATTATATGAATCGTTAAGATTAATCTCTCATTAAGGAAGTCGGAAACTTCTATACCGACAATACTAAATTGGCTGTTTTCGATGTACTTTTTCCCAAAATCTGTTGCATGTAAATAATTGAAATTTTTCATACAATTAAAGCACATCTTTTTCATTATACTGAAAAAAGTCTTCAGCTAATTTTGAATTTTTAAATAATTTATGAAATATTTTATGAAACATTGCGAAATTTGACCCATTTTTCACAAGAAAAATTAGTAAAAAAGAAATTTGTCAGTTTTTACAAATAGCTCATTTCAATATATATTAGCCATCATTATAAATGGATCATAAATAATTTACATACCTGTAAACAGTAGTTTCTCAGAAAAGGTGCATCGAACATCAAATTTTATATTTTGAAATAAATTGATTTTAATGTATACAGTGAGATGCTTCTAATCTTCTAAATAAAAAAAAATAAAAGGCTCAATTTAGAATTAAATACAATTTTTTTTGTTTTTATTAGACGTTAAACTTTTTTTAAGCATAAACGAAGTACTTTGTTTATACCATTTATTACCTTTGTTATTTTTCACCATTCAAATAGACGTTGCCCAGTTTCAACGATTACTTAAAAATAGGTTTTAAGGTCTTCTAATTACCCAAGAGGTTAAAGTAAGATATTTTTAGAAAGGTTAAAATCTAAACAATTTGAAAATTTAAAAATCTCAAATTATCAAAAAAGTAAGATTTTAGCTTTCCAAATGCCCTTACAGATATGCCGGAAACAGCTGATTTATCATGGCTGAAAACTCGTGGCCTGCACTGTCGAGTCGTAGGATTTAGCAGTGATGCCTTTGGAAACTCAAAGGAACATCCCATTAGTACTTTTGCTTGAAGATAATTTTAGTTCCTTAGGTCATTTGTTAGAAAACAGCCAATTATTCATCGTTAACCTTTGGTCTAGGTCAAGGATGGAAAACCAATTGCACGCATGTCATTGATATCACACAACGTAATGTTTTGGGCACGCTACTGATTAAAATGGTTTGTGTTATAGTTCAAAATAACAAAAATCACTATGAGGTGTTACGAACAAGCGCGAGGGATCAGTTTGATGTACATGAGAAACGAGTTGAAGAAAGAGTTATTGAAGAATCTATTGCCGTAATTAATTCTTTGATCAGGAAATTTTCAGCGTGATTTTCTCAGTTCGAAGAATTATCAGAAAAGCTCGTATTAATTATGTACCTTGATGTGATACTCCATTTGATAAACTGAACTTTTCCCAATTCAATTGGCTGGAAATTGTAGAGTTTGAAATGCAACAAATGGATTTAAAAATTTCCAAATCATGCACTGTCACTTGTATGGTGCTTAAAGCTACTGTTAATGACAGACGTACATCTAGCCCTTTGCCGCGAGTAATCCTGTGGGGTTTGATCTGATGTTACTGTCGATCAGGTAAAATAAGTAACAAAATGAACACAAATGTTGAATTTATATGCTTAAGTTATTTTATTTTTATTTTTTTTTATTTAAAATTATTTCTTGTAGCTATTTGGTGTTCATAGCAGTTATAAAATATAATTAGACTTCTTTTAAAATAAAGAAAGATTCTTAGAATTTCTTTTATTTCAATATAAATTAAACTGAATTAAAGATGAACTGTTTCTTGAACTGGAACACTATCAATCTGAAGTCTAATTCAACTTAAACAAAATGTAGAGTTTTATTTGAAAAAATTGCCCAAAATACTTCTTTTGAATGAAATTCCATTAAATTACTAAGGGAATATTTTGATTTAAATTACTTATATATATATATATAAATTACCGAAGACATGGACACAAACGAGAAAAATTGTAGAAAGACAATGATAGAGCACTCATATTTTTTAATGAGAATAACTAATTACGGTGAAGTATTTTTCATTTTCTTAGTTTTTATTCAATACAAATATGTCTTTATTTTTTTATAAAGAAAAAACGCGGAAGAAAAAAATGATTTACAAACCAAAGATAATTTCTTTAAGAATTTTGTTTTATCACTCATAGCCTTGTTTTGGTCATGAGCAACAAAACTTTAAATTACAATCATAAATTCGAACGAAACTCTGGCATGAATATGAATTGCATCATAAATAAATTTACGATTCTGTAGACACAAATAAAAATGAAAAAAAAAGTTAAAGATATTTGTGCAAAATATTTTTAAAAAGCACTTTTATTTAGGAGTAAAATGTTTTTCTCATTTTTTAAAAATGTGTTTTTATAAGAGCTATTTTAAGCAAACAGAGCAGAGTTTTTGAATACTTCATTATCATAAATTTAGATTAAATTTACTAAACAAAATAATGTGTATGAAATATATCGTTCTATCTTATGAGTTAAAATTTCAGTTTTTCTTACCATGTAAAGTAAAACTTGAATCATTTTTTAAGAAAATTAATGAAAATTTCTTTTAAACTAAAATGAAAAATAATAATAATAATGAATTGTATCATATTTTTTATTACAACTTTTTTACTGTAGGAAAAATTGTTGCAATAAATTTGAGTTGAAACATAAACAAATTTTTGAAGAATTTTTATTTTAAAAGAGAGAGATACTTTTATACTTTTATTTTAATTTTGGCTTAAAAGTGTGCTTCCTCAACAACACCAAAATATATTTTCTGCATTTTTCTATCGTAAAGTACAATAAAAAAATAAATTTAACAAGGTAACTTTCCTTGTTGAATTTACATATAGTTTTTTTTCTGCAGTTCATCGCTTCAATATTTCACATTTTTATTTACTTATTATTTTTTAATTTTTTTGAAAATAAATATTTTTTTAAATGGTGTTTCATTAGAAACAATTATTTTGTGTCAAAATGGTTTTTTCTTTCTTTTTTTATTTAATGCAAAATGTATAATTTTGAAAAAATAATCGAGTTTTGAACGTTTTTAATTTAAAATATAATGCATTTGTTTCAGATTTTTTTTAAAATACAGCAATTTACATGTTAATATTATTCATACATTAATAATACTAAATTTTGATATCTAGTAGCCTGCAAAGTTGCCAAAATACAGACCATAAAAAATGTAGCAGCCTTTAAGTTGCATAATTATTTTTAATTTTCATTGGAACGTAGTTCGGGAATATTAGCAATTAAAATAAAAATAATTAACTGTTTAATGATTCATTATTTGTAAAGCTCATATTCCACGTACAAGCATCATGTACATATGTGTTTTGCAAATAAGAAAATTAGTATATAATAAATTCTCTAATTACGAAATAGATGTTATAATAACAAATGCTTATTCTAAATATCTATACACATACGTTTAAAAAAATACACCCATTAAATTTATGAGGAACAAAAATTTAAGTGAATGTAAGGAGAAATAATTCGTTTTTATAAGCGCAATTGTTCTCCAAATATGGCGACCGGATTAAACATGGTTTTTAAACATTTAGAAAAGAAAATGCGAGTTTGTTGAAACAGAAACACTTTTGTTTTAAAATTTTGTAAAAAAATTCCCAGAAATAATAATTTTTTTCTATGGAGATTATAAGAAACGTATTTATTGTTATATATCGTTTTCGAATTCATTTAATGAAAGCATGAGTTGAGAAAGATGTAATAATTATGTTTGTCGAATTAGCAGATGTCATTAGCTCCTAATTCTAGCTTATTTACGACTTGTTGGTAATTTCTTCATTTTTTTTTCTGAAAATTCTTTTTTTTTCAACTTATTTCTCCCATTGTACAAGTTCTGCGTATTTAAACATATATAACTTTCAAGATCACAATGGGCAGCCAATGAGAGCTTTTTTTCCTCCAGCACAGACGACCAATCGAACAGCTGTTTCTCAGCACTGCAACGAGCAGAAACTTAACCTTTTCCACCAGATGCCTCGACAATAGACACGCCCACTGGACTAACTTTACACAAAAAACAATAGTTCCTTTTCCCCGTAACATGACAAACTTTATCTTCGTTATTTCCACATCGGAGTTTTTCCAGATACGGTATTGAAAGTTATTTCAAAACCTATATGAACGAAGAAAATTGCACATATTAATCACAACTTTATTGTAGTTTAACTTTATTTTCATTTATGATTTTACCAAAAATGATCCCGTCCCATGACGATTTTAGATTCCATCCTGCATCTGGCGACTAATTCCAGATTTGTCGATTAATTCCAAACTCGGCGAGTAAAAGATTAAGTTACAGCTTAGTTCGATTAACTATAAAAACGTGTTTTTTTTAGATTTTTTTAAACCATAATTTAATTTATGTCATATTTAACATTTTATTTTTTTATATATATAAAGAGTGTTTTTTTTCAGGTATAGAAGTTTAAGTTGGCATTACTTTGCAAGATGGCAACCGATTTAACAGCTGTCAAGTGATTTATTCTCAGTTTGGTTTGGCAATTCATCAAAACGATCATCAAGAAAGGCGTAGATTCGGCGAATGGGCCCAAAACGAGATTACCGTTGTTCCCGATTTTCATAAGCGAATTTTGTTTAGCGATGAAGCGCACTTCTGGTTGAACGGCTAAATCAACAAACAAAACTGCCGCATTTGGAGTGAAGCTAATCCACAAGTGTATGTCGAAACACCGTTACATCCAGAAAAACTGACTGTTTGGTGCACTTTATGGGCTGGTGGAATCCTTCTTCAAAAACGATGAAGGCCACAACGTTACAGTCAATGGTGATCGGTATAGAGCCATGATTACTAACTTTTTCATTCTTGAATTGAACAATCATGATGTCCAGGAGCTGTGGTTCCAACAAGACGGCGAAACATGTCACACAGCTCTTGCCACAATAGATTTATTGAAAGACACGTTTGGTGACCGCCTAATTTCACGTTTTGGACCTGTGAATTGGCCTCCAAGATCTTGTGATTTAACACCGCTAGACTATTTTTTGTGGGGCTATGTTAAGTCATTGGTCTATGCGGATAAGCCACAAACGCTTGACCATTTGGAAGACATCATTCGCCGTGTTATTGCCGATATATGACCACAAATGTTGGAAAAAGTCATCGAAAATTGTACGTCCAGATTGGACTACATCCGAGCCAGCCGTGGCAGTCATATGCCAGAAATCGTATTTAAAATGTAATGCCATAAGATTATCTTTCGAACAAAAAAAATTCATGTCAATCGAATAATACATCGTTGTTTTATTGTAATTTAAAGTTTTATACCTCTAAAAAAACACCTTTTACATGAGCTTAATACTCAAAAGAAGGGGGAGGAAACAGGCAATACTGCTACTTAGTTGCACCATTCTCTCCGCCCCATTTAAATTACTTGTTATCTCGCTTCCAGTGACATGATTAATATGTTAATTCAAATACTAATGAACTACATTTGTTATCGAGGTCTACATATGGTGCAACTTTTGCGTGTGTTGGGTATATTAATAAGAAAAAAAGTTTTATTCTGAAAGTGAATGATAATGCGTGAGGACTTGTTTATGTAAATGTATGGCGCTGCACTGCAATGTTATTGCTTGATGTTGTCTGTTATTTAAACTTAAAGTGGAGAGGTCACAAGCAAAGGAAATCGGCAATTTGTATTGTTTATTTCTCTGGATTCATTATGTTTTGTCATTTAGTTACCTGAGTTATTTTAAATAAAATGCGGAATCATGTTAAACGCAACCCATGAAATTTGTAATAGATTTTGTGACGTCTCACGCGTTTTTTCTTTAACAAGTCCTTTGAGTTCTTTGGGCCAGAATTAAGGGCAACTCTTTTCCAACCAAATCCAAAAAGTGAAGTGTAAATAAAAGATGCAAATGAACAAACTTTTAAATATCGGATCTTAGAGTAAGCGAGATGGAAATGCAAGGTAATGTTTGACAATTGAAGTTAGTTTGTGCCAGTTGATGGTTATTATAGTTCGTGGTTCAAGTTTGAATGAATTTTGCGTGACGTGAATAAATGTTATTAGTGATCGAACATAGGAAACAGCCAAGTTGCACACCAGTGCATACAAAGACAAGATTGATCTTTGCTCCAAGCTGTAAAAATGTAGGATTGATTATTTAATATTAGAATCGGAGATTAAGTGGTTCGTTTATTGATAGTGGTCTCAATTATATAGATTAAGTCTTATTATAAATATATACATATTGTGTGTGTTGCGTCTTTTACCATCGTAGATTCTCTCTCATATTAATTATTATAATTTAATTTGTTAAAGGCTTAAGTTGAATATCTTAATAAAGTCATATTAAGATAATGTTTGATCCTAGTTCTTTCGTTAATCCTACACCTCTAGCTCACGCTGACACTTCGAGAGATGTTCTTCCAAGGGGAAGAACATCACAATTTGTACGCAACAGGATTCACTCATGGTTTTGTAACTTTATAGCCATCCTTGTATTTCAGCTTTATTTTTTGCTATTTTTGTACAGTGCATGCAAAAACAATACTCTTATATTTATTTTAAATAAAATGTTTGTGGTGTGTAATTTCAAAAATTATTCTAAACATGATTTAATTCAATGTAAGTGTGAAGAATTTGATTAATTTCTTCACATTGAATTTTCTCATATTTTCCTTTGTTGCATAATTATTTTATTTTATATATATATAAGCAGTAAACATATAAATACCCCTTCAATACTCTCCTCTTCAAATTTTTTTTTTTTTGATGATTTAAAAATTCACCTGAAAAACTTTGTTTTATTTTTGCGAAACATAAATATAATTTACTTTACGCAAAATAGTTTTTCGTTGAAAAATTCGTAGAACAGATATTTAATTTCCCAATTTTCAATGGTGTGCATTATCTATAATTATTTATTTAAAGCCATAAAATTCTAAAAACAATTATTTTGCCAGTTGAATAAATATACAGTGAGATCACCTAAAGTTTTCGTAAATAGTTATGTTTAATTCTTAGTACTCATTACAAATTCTCTCTCCAGAAATGTTTTGTAAAAGATTCATTCTCTTTTTTTCTGATTTTACTCAAGTTCAATACTTCTCAAAATTATTCTTTAAAAAATGAAAATTACTATCAATTTTTCGTACAATATTTCTTATATGTACGAGATATTTATATTCATAGTAGAAATATAAATACTTCTCAAAAAATTAATAATTTAAATCTTTCTTTAAAACCAAATAAAATATAATTTTTAAGACATGCTTTATTGTGTAAGCTTTTTTCGAACAGTAATCTAAAGCAGTAGTCTTCAAACTTTTTCAACTCATGGAAACCTTAGAACTAAAAGGTATGTTCGGTGAATCCCCTTTCACACTTAGATGAATAAATATAAATATCTTAAAATAATACTCAAATTAGATCAGCATGTTAAAGTAATTTATGTAAAGGCATTTTAAAAAAATGCTTTATATTTGTTATTATAAAATTTTGATATAATTTTAATATAATTTACTCATTAAGGTATCCGACTACTTGCGACAACTTTTTTTTAAAAAAATGGATAGATGGAAATTTTTTTATGGGTTTTAGATTTATTTAGTACATTTAAAAAAAAAGACTAAAATTAAGAATTAAAAATAAATTATTACTACTAAAATGGAAAAAAAATGGGTAAAAATTGACAAAATATTGCATAAACGGGTCCCGTTCTGTACAAATAGGGAATGAAAAATTCTCGATTTTTTAATTTGATGTATTATTACTTTGCTATTCCTTTTTGAAGTGAACTTCAGGTTAAGAGATAATTTAATTTTTATAAAAACTAGAGCACTTTATCTTAGTTGTTGTATGAAATTGCTTATGAAAACATTGATTATATTCACATAAAGAACTGTAAATTTTCTATTAAAACAGTGACTGATAAATCTGAAGGTTAAAGCACTTCTACTGTTATACAGAACATGCACAAACATTTCAGCAAATTATTTTAAAAACTTTTAGAGCAATCATAGTCCCTGTTTGAGTTTTTCGAAAAAAACACATTTCGAGTAAACGCATTTTAAAGTTTGAAATCTTATGCAAGGTTGTTTGTTTTACTAAAACACCTGTAGATTTTGATCTAGTGAATGGAAAATTAAAACCTTGATATTTTTATGAACCTGATAAGATATCCTATAAAAAAAATTGTTCATTTTCTTAAAAAAAATCATGATTTTAGGTTAGTTGGATACCTTAATATTATTATTAAGGTACTGTGATCCAAGTGTCAGCTACCCATGTATTATATCAAGTAATAGTAGTTACTAATAATATAATAATAGTAATAGTAGTTACTAATTATATAATAATAGTAATAGTAGTTAATAATTATATAATAATAGTAATAGTAGTGGCTAATTATATAATAATAGTAATAGTAGTTATTAATAGTAGTAATTATATATATTTAGTAGTTATAAAGGGTGTTTTTTTAGAGGTATAGAACTTTAAATTGCAATAAAACAAAGATGTATTATTCGATTGACACGAATTTTTTTTATTCGAAAGATAATCTTATGGTATTACATTTTAAATATGATTTCTGGTATATAACTGCCACGGCTCGCTCGGATGTAGTCCAATCTGGACGTCCAATTTTCGATGACTTTTTCCAACATTTGTGGCCGTATATCGGCAATAACACGGCGAATGTTGTCTTCTAAATGGTCAAGCGTTTGTGGCTTATCCGCATAGACCAATGACTTTACATAGACCCACAGAAAATAGTCAAGCGGTGTTAAATCACAAGATCTTGGAGGCCAATTCACAGGTCCAAAACGTGAAATTAGGCGGTCACCAAACGTGTCTTTCAATAAATAGATTGTGGCACGAGCTGTGTGACATGTTGCACCGTCTTGTTGCAATCACAGCTTCTGGACATCATGATTGTTCAATTCAGGAATGAAAAAGTTAGTAATCATGGCTCTATACCGATCACCATTGACTGTAACGTTGTGGCCTTCATCGCTTTTTGAAGAAGGATTCCACTTGCCCATAAAGCGCACCAAACAGTCAGTTTTTCTGGATGTAACGGTGTTTCGACATACACTAGTGGATTAGCTTCACTCCAAATGCGGCAGTTTTGTTTGTTGAGGTAGCCATTCAACCAGAAGTGCGCTTCATCTTTAAACAAAATTCGCTTATGAAAATCGGGAACAACGGCAATCTCGTTTTGGGCCCATTCGACGAATCTACGCCTTGCTTGATGATCGTTTTGATGAATTGCCAAACCAAACTGAGAATAAATCACTTGACAGCTGTTAAATCGGTCGCCATCTTGGAAAGTAATGCCAACTTTAATTTCTACATCTGGAAAAAAACACTCGTTATGTGATTTCGTTTTTTTGTATGCACAAACTATCAAAGTCTAGGTCTATTGAAATTTTCGGTTATGCTGTACAAAGGGGGGGACACCTGGGAGGTCGAGTTCTTGTACTTCCGAAACATTCAGGTCAAAATTCATCAGAGCTGTTGGGAATTTAATAAATTTTAAAATTTTAAATTTGTTTCAAAACATGAAATGGGGGGGTGAAGGAATGGGGCTATTGGGATAAAATTACATATTTAAAGAGCTCATAGGGAGAACAAACGAATCCAGCCGGTGCTGTCGACCAAGGTAGCATAGGATTTGAGTTATTAATGGGGAAGGCCTGTAGAGGGGGAGCACCGGAGGGGGCCAATCGCACGTAAAGGTCACGCATGCACGAAAATATGGCGGATCTCCAAAAATCAAGTCACAAGCTCAATACCTTAGGGGGTAATTTTTTTTCAGGCCGCATAGGATTAAAAAGGGTGCATGATATTTAAGTGCTTAAACCCTCCCAATGCCTACACAATGGGAGTCAAGTATATAACTGTATGGGTCTCGATGAGTGGAACAGTTAATTTACACATCTCAAGTCCGAGACTCAAACAGGAGCCAAGATATTATGGATTTAAATAAATTTTTTAAGTTTAAAAAAGTTTAAAACACACACAATTAAAAACTATGTAAGGAATAGCCCGATGAGCATGGAACTATAATAACTGCAAGAGTAGTTAGATAGGAATCGCATGAGCCAGGTCCAAATGGACTGTGAGGCTCAAGTGTCGAGATATTGGCCCAAAAGCTGTAGACGGGATGGGAATGCACCGGGGGGATGCATCTCAGTAGATTCTAAACATAACAAAAGTTACTGCGATCCCCCAAATATCGGTCCCCCTAGCACCAAAAAAGTGGCATATTTTTTCCTTTCATCATTTCACTAAAACAGTTCGGGGATTTAACTAATTCCCTTACAATAGGGAAAAGACATCAAGGAGACGTTATTGTAACATCTTGCGTGAATTGATCATCTCCTTTAGGGATTTGATTGATGGATTGATTGAATATTAACGTCGCACTGTTCAGCTACACGAGGGCTTTTGGCGACGGACCACGTAATTTTGAACCATGGTCAAGTGACGTGGACGACACCTGAGCTGGCACCCCCCTCTCCTAACTACCGCATCACACCAATGGGAGGACGTTTCAGCTCTCGACAGATTTAACGTGCATCGCTGCCCTTCACGGCGGGTCTTTAGTGGTACTGGGCTCGAACCCGTGAGAAAGCAAGCCACGGTCCGATACCTATACCACTCGGCTACCGCGGCCACTTTAGGGATTTGACGAAAGCCCTAACTTCATGTTTCCCTGCAACATTCATACAAATTACAGTTTTGCCATGAAATTTTACCGTCGGGTACCGTAGAGAGAAGCATTTGGGAGGTGGGCTCTGTCTAAAGTTGAACAAATTCACTTTCGGTCTTTAACAACTTATGGACAGATGAAGCTTATTTTTCGCTCCAGAGCTACGTTAATAGCCATAACTATCACATATAGGGGACGCCAAATCCATGAGTGTACGCAGAGAAACCACTGCATTTCCTCAATCACAGTGTGATGTTGGTTCCCAGGTTCTTTAATCATAGAACCCCTCTTCTTTGAAACACAGTTTCCAGTAAATGTCCAATGTTATTCAATACTTCTGTGCGAAAAGGTTGTTCCATGTTTGCGTGAAAAAGCTGCGCTTTCTATTGTTACACTTATTCAAAATAGAGCAACACGTCACACTGCTAATCCAGCCATAGAATTCTTGATACAGTTCGGGGAAGAACAAATCATCATCAAACTTTGTAAGTTTCCATGGACTCCTCGGTCTCCAGATGTGATACCAGCAGACTTTTGGTTGTGGGGATAGCTTTGACGGTGGACACGTGAAACATTTACTGCAAAAATAAATGATTTAGAAACATTATTTTTGCTATTTGCGTGTCTATTCCATCACTTAAAGTACGAGAAACGCCAACTGTCTCTCAGTCATTTTTTGAATTATTATTTTTTTTTTATCTTCAAAAAATTTCCATGACTTATCAATGCTAAATCTGCAAACCGTTTTTTTTTTATTTTCTTCAATTTCCTGGGTTTTATAAATTTTTAAGTTTTTACTGACTTTTTGCTCACCCGGTATTTTTCACTTGAATACAATGTTCTGAATGGCATTAAAATATTATAGCTGTGTCAGTAATCCTGCGTAATTCCCATGAATTGACAACCAAAAATTTAATTACTATTTCTGCTTAATTTTATATTTTAATGTCGAGTTTGCTGACTTGTTCTATAAAATGTCCCCTCTCTTTCATTATTTTCCTTTAAAAACAAGTACGTAGATTTTGCATTAGAACACTATTTAGTTTTGTAGAGTATTGTACAAACGAGCGTGTAAAATCATTTCGTGGTGCGTGTAAAAGTAAACCGTAGAATATCATATTCTTGTAGATAGTACGTATATAGAAGAAGGTTTTTAATACTATTTATTATATTACAATAAAAAATTTTAAGAAAAAGGTATGACGAAATGAGAGAAGCTATTATGTATAAATAAATTTTCAGTTTTAATGACTGAGATGAGCTTTACATACTAATGGTTATACACACTGCATTAAGAATGTAAATTTAATTTAACATATACATTTATAGTTTTCTTTTCAAGTTAATTACGATTTGTCGAACCCCTCGGTACGTGACCGATCTAAAGCATTGGGGAAACAAGGATTCTTGCTAATTTGTAAGAGAAATATTCGCCATATTTTATTTACAACAGCGCTAATACGTTGTTTACCTATGTTTTTTAAAGCTTTGTTTGAAGACTTAGTTTATTAGATTTCTGATTTTGTGTGGGCGTGTCCTTCCAAGCTTTGAACTTCCATAACATTATTAAAATTTTTAAACTTTGAATAAAAATGTGTTTATTTTTCAAATCCTTCACCCTGATGTATTATTCTCTCTTATTTACAGAGAAAAAAAAACAACTTTTGTGTGTGTGAACCCTATATAAAATTATTCTTTAAACAACGTAAGGTTTTTTTTAGTGTAAGCATATGCTTATTTTACTCAACACGTTCTTCTTAACTCGAAATAAGTATTCGCAGATACTCGAACTTAAATTTGTATATACAAGACTTGAAAATACTACCAATATTTATTTTTCTCGTTCTTAATATTGACACCGTCTTGAAAAAACTAGAAAACACACTCTGATATATTCCATATGCTTATTTCTTTTCCTTCTTGCATCTTCTTTTTTTCATAATATTTTGTTTTACTTATTTTTTATTTTTTTTGTTTGGATAAAAATGTTTTTTAGCTCCATTTTTACGTATTGAAACGTCTCCACTTAAGATTAAAATTTAAAAAAGGAATATTGCAGTTTTAAATAAATCTGTTGTTATTAAAAAATAATAAAGTTGTAAGGCTTAAACATTGATTTTGAAGGTAGTTATAGAATATTTTTGTAATTAGATTTTATTGAAAAAATGGTGGTATCCTTCATCGCATTTTTTTCTTTCGTTTTAGGCTTTATTTAAAATAAAAATATATCAATTTTTTTATATATGATATTTAAAATATTATTTTTTATGTAGGAATGTTATAAAAAATAACATTTATCCTCCAGATGTTACACATGTTTAAAATTTTCTTTTAAGTATTTCAATAATTTGGTTTGTGTGGATGTAAATTTTTAAAGGAAAGGAAAGAATTTTCAATTTGTGCATAGGAAAAAAAATCGAAAAAAGTTTTGTTTTTTCCCCAAAATTTCAACATGGAGAAAAATTTTCATAACAAAATAGAATTAATTAAATCACTGTTGGGAAAACCTTTTTATGTATAGATTAAAGTAAAGAACAATTTTTTTTGTCGACCCCTGCAATTTATAACAAAAAGCAAAATGTAAAAACAAAAAAAAAATTTAAAATAGGCAGTTTTAAAAATGATTTAATACCATAATAGCAAATAAAGCTGTGAATTTTTTTAATTCGTGGATTTTGGTTTTTCTTTTTTTTTAATTCAATTTAAAAATGCTGCAAGCATTTCATCACATTTTTATAGTTTTTTGCATATTTATTAATATCGTTCCTTTTTCTTACCCACAAGAAAATTTTTTTTTAAAAAAAAATTATTTAAAGATAAGTATAACTATACTTTTCTTAACTTTATAGCTCAAAATATATTCAAATTACTGTGGAAATTTTCGCCTATTTAAAGAAGTTATCCAGTCTTGAATAATAATTGAAAAAAACCGCGTTAATTCCTTAACTACCGACCGTATTCTGATCCGTATTGCCACCGCTATTCGTATAGACGCATGTATGCGATGTATTGGTGATAAATAAAAAGGCGAAAATAAGCAAATTCTTCTCTAAAATAAGTAAATCCCTCAGAAACACTATCAAGGTATTTTTATTGCATTCCAAAGTATTCCGAACAGTTTCACTGATAGCAGTGCAAAGAAAACAATCGTATTTCGGAAGGACGGATATATACGTACAGGCCACCTAACGCATGGCGAGAAGTTGACGGATATAAACACAGCAGCAATTTAGGAACTAAAAATGAAAACGTTTGCGCTTTCAAATTTGCTGCGTACCAGATTTAACTTCTACTTAGATCACATCTTGTACGTCATTAAATTAAAGTAGTGATAAATTGAAATATTCCTTAAATCTGGTTAAGGTATCTGTGTGTGTGTGTGACTACGTTCGGAACCGTGATTATAAAAAAGTGCATAAATGGATAATTTTTATGATATTTAGTTTCACTCAGATTAGAATACATGCATAAAATAGTTTTTAGATTTTGACAAAAAAAATTTATTTAAATATAATTTGGCAAAAAATTAACTTAGAATAATCTTTTTTTCCAATAATAATCTTTTTTGCCAGTATATAGCTCAGGCAACTCTACACAGGCTCAACTACGATGTTTGAAATATTCACATTATTTTCAGAGTTACCACCATTTGAAATAATTATTGGCGTTTTTTTCTTAAAATTGCTCCCTCTGTTGTCCTAAAATATGAATAAACTCACTTCTAAGTTATATATTTCAAAAATTCTAGTTGCGCCTCTGTAGAGAGGTCTGATCTATATACAGGCAAAATATTATTATAATAGAACCATTTTTCACAAAAGGATAACATTTGGAATAAAGGTTATTCTAAGTTAATTTTTTGCCAAAATATTATATTTAAATAATTTTTTTTTGTCAAAATGTCTTTAAAAATTTTTTTATTCATATATTCTAGTCTAAGTGACACTAAATACCAAGAAAATTATCCCTTTATGAGATTTGCAAAATCACGGTTACGAACGTAGTCGGATACCTTAAAGGGAAAAAAACTATATTTAGATACAATTACTTCATAAAATGTTCCTTAGATAGATTAATTTTTTAAAAAAGAGAATGTATAATTTGTTTTGATTATATAGAGTGGATTTCACAAGTATTGCTACACCAATTTAAGCTAATGAAATCAATATAATATTTTGGAAAAGGGTTTACTGAAATGCTTTTGAACCTTAAGTTTATGTGCATCCATGTCTGAATGAGACGCACTTAAACGTTGTAACTGACTAATACATAATGTATTGCTGATGATTTTTTCTAATGGTAACTGGTATTTTTAACTGCATAATGCAGAGATTCTCAAAGTTTCCGTATTCGCGACCCAATATTAAATCATAATTATCATCCCGCCCCCCTCATACAATAGTAATGTATTAAATTGAATAATAACAAACTTTGCTAAAACTACAGTACGACATTTATCTCTTAAGTGCCACCGCTTATATAAACGTCTCGCTAAGCCAACGTGTTTATTTTCCCGGACGTATATATTCGTCTTTCTGAAGAACGATCTTTCCTGCGCACTGCTAACCATAAATTTTTCCGAAGGCTTTGAATGTAATAAAAGGACCTTGACAATGTTTGCGAAATATTTACTTATTTCAGATTATTTGCTTCTTTATTTCGTCCCCCAGCCCTCAATGCATCCCATACTCGCCCCTACGCGGAAAACTGTTGGCATTGTGAAGGGAATTGCGTAACTTTCAATCGACAGTTACTGGATTAATTATTAACCGTACAAATTATCAAGATAAGTTAATTTTTTATATATAATTTTATGTGTGACAATCAAATGGGGTCACTTATAATTATTAAACTTGTTCTTAACTTTGTATTGTTTTATAAATTATAAAATAAGTTGTGTAGCACTGATACATTTATAAGTGTAAATGTGAATTTTTTTAATGTATCAGAATGTATTTTGTTTGTTAACTTTCAGTAAATCAATAAATTTTAAAAATATCTTGTTTTCGACTTTTCAATATGCTCGCGCCCCCAAGGGGGTGGGGGGCACTCCCCACAGTTTGAGAAACACTGGTATAATGTATGCTACCTTAGTCCTGGTATTGTACGAGATTGATCTGATATGCTGTCATGCCGATTTAAGCTCATTTCGGGGCCTGCGCACAGAAGATTTACAGGCCCCCTTAGCAATGTAGGATTGGAATTTGTTTCCAGAAAATCTGATTAAGTCCAGCTTATCCAGGCTCTTCTAGGCTGAAGGGTGTCAGCCACAAGTCCCCAATGGATTAACCGTCACCTCATGCAGCGTTTCACTTGTACAAAATCAGAATTCAATGTTTTCTGTCTCAGTTCATTTGGAACCTAATTTGACTGATTCTTAACCATTCCCAATGATTTTAAGCGACATGCAATTGCTTGTTGAGTTGCTCCTAATAAAAATGCAAGTACTTGCGTTTGACACGAATCTTCCTTCAATAATTTTCTGCTACGTTCTTTGTCTTCGACATCAAACTCTCCATTCTTAAACTTTTATAACTACTCAGAACAGCCTAACCATAAGCTTCTATTAGCAATCGACGCTCCTCTTTAGGTAAAAATATCTTCAATTTAAACGTTTAATCACAAAAGTACCCTCAAGTGACACTTATTAGACTCAGACATTTTCGCACGAAAAATATTATGTGGCATTAATTCAAAATCGCTAATACCTCCGTGGTTTTGCCAGATGTTCAACCTTATGATAGGACGTTTTACCTTTGAAAATTTTAATTGTAACTTACTGGTGTTGTGCCATCTTTTATCAAACTGCTTCTGAGGTATTCACCCGTAGGTGATACCTTACTCCAATGGTTCCTTCGTGAACTAGATGTGTGGGAGTGACTGAAGAACCAGGCGTTGTCATGATCTTAAAATGTCTTTATTAAGATCTTAACTTATACACTAACAATGATAATATTTATAGTATAAATTAGTGGATTTTAGGTGAGAAAACACACAATACATATTACCCAATAAGTGCGATCTTAACCACTATATTTAAGGTGCCTGACTAGTTGCAAAGACATTTTTTTTTGAAATTTTGCTGAAAATTTATTTTTAAACTCATTTTTTGTTTAATTATAACTGAAAACTAATAAAAACAGCAAACAAATTTTTTTTCAATGTATTTTTTTTTTTAATATGGCCAATTTTAGGTTTAAATTAGACGTTATTTGTACGTTACGTTAAACATAGTAAAATAAATTCTAATGCATAATATTTCAAAAAACCCACATAATTTTACTCAAAAAACAGTTACTAATGAATTGACCTAATATCTTTGAAAAATTTTAATTTGTTACTGAACTAGAAGTCAAAAAAGTGCACGCAATGCAAATTTTCAAAAATTTCACATTTATCACACAGAAAAAAAAAATCATAAAAAAGGTAAATATGCTGTTTTTTCTTAATCCCTACGTCACAGCATACATACTATAATAATGCACAATTACACAAAATTACAGACAATTACCTACAGAACTTTTGAGATATCATGCTTAACGTGTTGTAAAATATCAAAAAATCTGTTTCAGAGAAAAAATGCATTTAAAGATTTAAAATTCAAAATTTAAAAAACTATACTGCTGAAAAAACCTAAAACCTCTATATATCAAAAAAGAACAAACATTTTCAAAGCAATTATGAATATTATATACTTTCTTCAAACTTTTATCTTTTAATATTTTTTAACAATTTTATAGTGTCAAAAAGCTTTTTCTTAAAGTCTAAGTACACAGTTTACGAAATACAGATTAGACGTATAAAAAGCACTTTAAAAACCTTATTGCATTAAAAATAAAAATAATTTACATAGAAAAACAAATATATATTATTCCATATTATTTTAGAAGTTAAGAAATATATCATACAAAAAAATATATTTGTGTTGTTTTACCAGTAAACATTCACGAAAAAACTCTTGAAAAATATTGTTTATCACAAAAGTTATCATAAATTAGAATAAAAATCCTGCAAAGAAGTACTTTAAAACCCTCCATATGAATATACTAAGCCTTCTGTTTTTTCATCCTTAGTACTTTTTGTTTTCCTAGCTGCTTTTCTTTTTTTTCGAGACAATTTCGCAATCGGTAAAGAATGTCTTAAAGATGTTGAAGTTCGTTGTTTATCAAATAAGGGAACCATTTACATTTCGAATTACTGATAATATACCAGCATAATTAGAATTATAAAGTATTAGAGCTAATAATGCACCCAAACGAAATGTTTCCAGTCCAATAAATATATTTTTGGGAACAATATTCCACAAAATGTTGTTATAACTTTCATTGCAGTTCTGTGTCTTACCATGAAGACATTTTTTCAACAAAGTTTCATTACACAGTTTTAGATATGTAGGCTTTATTTGGTTTATAATTTTATTAGAAAGTCCTTGCTCAATTTCTTTGAAAGGGACTCCCAGCTGCTTTTGCCCTTTGGTAACGACACCAACTCTCAGATCCTTCAGGACACTGTCCATGCAATGAATTGTTTTTTCCAGATACACAGTGAAAAAATGCAGCTATTACACTACTCATCATCTTTTGTAGATTACCTACATTGTTTCGAATAGCTATTCCATAATAGTTCTGAATTCTGTCGATTAATTTATCAGTTAATTTATTTTCCCTCCCAAACCTTTCGTCGTTTTTTTTAATTGACGCAACCGCCCCCTACACGATTCTGTACATGACCTATACACTCGAGTTTGGTTACTGTATTAATTCCATAAAAGTTTTTAACAGATTCATATCCTTTTGAGTCCCCATCTCCGTAGTATTCATTGTACTGTACATTCCTCACATTTGATCTCTCAAATATACGGTAGGCTCCAACAACCTCCATGTTCCCCGAGGAACCTTTGTAGTTCGAACATACATGTTTCGATGATTGGCTATTGCCTTTCGCGCATATGTGGCAATATTGTGTCATAACTTCAATGTCTAAAATTTTACCGGTGTCAATTGATATGGCACTTACACACCCATTCAAAGATGAGTAGCCTCTGCGTTGCCAAGTACCATCAATGGATATTCCACATTTAGTGAAACTATTTGAGCCTTTGATTTCACTCAATGCAGCGTTGATGTTTTCTTGAGCAACGCGTTCAGTTGCTTTCAACAGTTTTCTTTCTTGATTGCGGAAAGCAAGTTTTGACAGGAAAGGTAAACCGAGGAAAGCACATAATTTTTTGCCAGCTGAAAATCCTTTCCCGATTATCCTTAGCCCCAAAACAATTGAAGAGTTTATAAGACAAGAACCTTTCATCTTCTCTGTCGTAGGAAAACCTTTAAAGAAGGAGCAGTTTTTGCACTTTAGGTTCATATGTGAGCATAATCCACTGACAGAGTCTTCTATAAGTTCCAAGCCCTGAGAATAACAATCAGGACAACAAACTATGGCAAAAATTAAATCAAAGTTGTCCAGCTGACAACTCTATTGTCTTTAGAAGTTTCAAACAATCTTTCTGAGAAAATTTCCAAACTTGTATGGCTTGATTCCAACTTTTTGGCACTAGCGGATTCAGTAGAATTGAGCTCAGATGTTTCATCATTCTCATTAATTGTGGCACGAATGGTATAACGATTTCCAGTAAATCGGCGCTTCTTAGACCTCCCAGATCTTGATTTAGCCATAATTAATCAATATTTTGTCTTAAGAAAGACAGTTTTTTTCATAAAATATATCAAAATAATAAATTAAACGAGGAGCGAAGAATCGAGTAGCTACAACATAAGCAAATCGAAAAATGACAACAAACCTGTAAAGTTGTTGCCAAATTTTACTAAAACTATTAAATAATTTTTAAAAAGAATATCACCATATTCAGTTTTAATGTTACCAAAATTAATATTTTATAAATAAATTCAATAAAATTCCAAAAAAAGAGTAAAAATCGTTCAAATTCAAAGTACTTCCGGTTTCGATTTCTAACTTCCGGTTCGTTTTTGTTGTTCTCACTTGACATAAAAACTGCTATAACTTCGTAAATAATTGAGTACAAGCAAAAGTAAGGTATTTTTAGAAAGAAGAAAATTCAAATATTAAAAATATCAAATAAAATTTTTTGTCATGTTCATCAAAATTGACGATTTTACACTAGTCAGGCACCTTAACTTTCCCATCTATTCCTAATCTCAGTTTATATCACAGTTACTAATATATACTAGAATTATCCTACCTTAATCTTTTGTTTAACTGCAATCCTCTCGGATCCTAAATATCTTTTATCTCGCGTGGAATTGTATCCACCTTGACTTGATCGTTCTGTCACAGATAGCTTCACACTAAATGACGACTTTCTTCTCTTCCTTCAGTTCACACGCTTAAACCAAACTAGCATAATCATTTCCTAACAGGTCATACGCTTACATTGAACTTCTGCTATTTAAAAAGATTTCTAATTTGCATATTTACTTTTCGCTTCTGGATTTGGTTGAAAAAGATATTGCCTTCTTCGGCCCCAAAGACCCCAAGAGGATTTTTTAGTAGAAAACGCGATGATCCCGTCACTTGCTTAAACTTATTTGTACTACCTATAATCCACATAAAATAAAAGAGAAAGATCTAATTTGATTAAATAATTGAGAAAAAAACATCTTTTCTTTATTGTATTTATCAATTTTTATTAAAACCAATTTAAAATTTTTTTAAAAATATTCCTGACAATATGTTTGCACAAAAGAGATGCCAATGGATGTTCGAAATTAAGAATCAGATAGATACATTAACAAATAAATGACTAAAATAAGAGCAATTCTGTCTCATTACTGTAAAAAATTGAAACGGAAAAAGTATTTCCGAATAGCATCATTAGTACATGTTTTCTATTCAATCGATTTGTACATATAACCGATATTTTGTTTTCAAACATATCCTAGGTAAGAAACAGAAAGCAATTGTTTTTGCTGAAGTTTGATTCAAGAAAGTGTGTTTCTAATTATATTTTAATTTTAAAACAACGTCTTTTTTAATCTTGTTACATTTTTCACATTTTTTCAGAGGTATTGTTGGCACCTCTGATTGAATTTTTCTTCTTAAACTCCATCCAAAATCTATTTCGACTATTAGTAAATAAAAGCCTCGAACATAAGAAATCGTGTTGTATATCAGTTTGAGAAGCTATCTTTTGCCTTTCATTTCAAATTCGATTTTTACCATTTTACTTTAGTAAGTTCTCGATAAGTTGAAAACTTATTCTTTACCCCAAAATTTCACATAGTTGAACATTTGTTGCCAACGAAAAGAGACTTTTCAACTTTCTGTTTGCGAAATATTACATCCATGATCCAAGGATATTTTTTTCCATCCTGTTTTTATCTATTTCCTTTTTCTCCTTTTTTATTCCTATCCAAAATGTGTCTCCTAGAAATTTAGTTCCACTTTTTCTCCGATTTCCGTAGAATGTCAACTTATTTCATCAGTTTCCAAAAAAAAAAAAAAAAAAAAACTATACAAAAAGGAAATACTTGAAGTTTTGAAATTTGATTCCTTTTTAATATTATTTTTGCCTGTCTAGCTTTGTGACAAGTGATCGAATTATTTTATTGCATTGGTTTTTAAGAGAACGATTTTCTTCTTGCTGTTGTTTATTTTTTCTTATTCTTCTATAAAGTGTTTTACCTTTATGTTAAGGTATCCAACTACATTCAGAACCATGATTTTAAAAAAGAGCATAAATGGATAATTTTCATATTTAGGGCCACTCAGATAAGAAAACATGCATAAAATTGTTTTAAGGGCATTTTGACAAAAAAAAAATATTTAAGTACAATATTTTGGCAATATATTAACTTAGAATAATCTTTTTCAAAATTTTCTCCTTTTATAAAAAATGCTTCTAAAATAATAATACTTCACTTATATAACTTTTCCAGAGAGTCTGAACTAGAATTTTCGAAAAATTCACATTATTTTCAGAGTTATCACCAACAGAAATGATTAGCGGCGTTTTTTCTTAAAATTGATCCCCTTTGTTGTCGTAAAATATGGATAAACCCACTTTTAAGTTATATATTTCAAAAATTCTAGTTGAGCCTCTGTAGAGAGGTCTGAGCTATATACAGGAAAAATATTATTATAATAGAAACATTGATTTTCTATTGAGACAATGATATATTATGTACCACTTTAAAGCTAAAGCCTTGCTCAATCTCATTTGACATCTTTAATTTTAATTATTGTAGATTTTCTATTAATTTTATATGTTGAATCATAGAATACATTTTAGAGATTTTAAATTATTACTTTTGCATGAGTGGAATATTGATCACAATGCTGCAGGAGCTGAACAAAGCATCAATACCGTATTTGGAGACGGCTCTGTTAGCGAACGTACCATTCGACATCGGTACACATAGTTCGAATCTGGTGGCGAGAGCCTCACCAGGTGCAGAAGACCGGTGCAGGACAGAGACAGACATAAACAATGAAGTCTTACGAGTGATAGTTGAACAAATTACCGGCAATATTGTTAGAAAATACGTAGAAGAATTTAGTGTTAATTCTACAATGATTTCCCGTCGTCTAAAAAGATTCTCAAAGTAGAAAAAAATAGATAAATGGATTTCTCTAGAATCGAAGGAGAATCAAAAAATAAATAATTAACATCGGGATACATCTAGGCAAAGAATAACCATCCTATTATTAATCAAATATTGACGTTAGAGGAAAAGTGAATTCTGTCAGACAAATTTTCCCAAACTGTAGGATGCGTCCTTCTGAGATGCATGATAATCCTATACTGAGGAGAAAGGGCGTAATCATGTATAAAAGTCGATATTGAAAAAAAAATATTTAAAAGATTATTAATATCTGAAAAAAGCACAAAAAAAAACATTTTTACATAATAAAAAATAAAATACAAATTTACATTGATACAATATGTTTACAAATATATCAATACTGCACGATGTACTTGTTAATTAAATTATCATCATGCCGTCCACGAGTCGGAAGCCTCCCTGATTATGGCACCGAAGCCAAAAACGAGTGGTGGATAAAAACCTTAAGGTATCCGACAAAGTTCGGAACCGCGATTTTTCAAAAGCTTATAAATATATAGTGATATATAGTGATATTTGATAGTATATTTGATATATAGTGTCACTTAGATTAGAAAATGTATATAAAATTGTTTTAAGAATATTATTTCAATAAAAAATTATTTAAGTATAATATTTTGACAAAAAATGAACATAAAATGACCCATTTTTAAAATATTCTCCTTTTCTGAAAAATGCTTCTATTATAATAATATTTGGCCTGTATATAGCTTAGACCTCTGTACCGAGGCTCTACTAGAATTTTTGAAATAAATAACTTAGAAATGTGGGTTTATCCATATTTTACTACAACAGAGGGGATCAATTTTGAGAAAAAAAAACGTCGATAATTATTTCAATTGGTGGTAACTCTGAAAATAATGTGAATTTTTCAAACAAAATAATTCAGACTCTCTAGAGAAGTGTTTACTTTACATAAGCAAAATATTATTATTTTAAAAGCATTTTTTTATAAAAAGAGAGCATTTTGAAAAAAAAAGGTTATTCTAAGTTAATTTTTTGCCAAAATATTGTATCAAAATAATTTTTTGTCAAAATGGCCTTAAAATAATTTTATACATGTATTCTAATCTAAGTGAGACTAAATATCATGAAAATTATTCATTTATGCCCTTTTTTAAAATCACTGTTCCTATCGTAGTCGGATACCTTCAGAACTCATAAATAGCTGTTTAGCATTACAAGTACATTATTATTCTGCTCAATATATTGTTATTATAAGAAGGAGAGGGTACAATGAAATGTTGGATTGAAAATTGGGTGACAATTATTTAAAGTTTTTAAGCACTTCTTCAAGACAATCGGCAACGTTCAGTGCTGCAGCTGGATGCCGATAAAGCTCCACACTTCCAGAAATTAAATATCTATCAGAGGAAGGTTATGATGACTGTTTGGTGGTCTTCAGTCGGTGTGATCCTCCAAGCGTTCAAAAACCTGGTGAAACTATCACATCGGATGAATAATGCAATGAAATCGATGAAATGCTTCAGAAATTTGCACATAAACAGTCGCCATTAGTCATCAGGATAAGCCAAATTCTTCTCCACGGCAAGTGATTTTCGTGGAAAGTTTCACAAATCCGAGAGAAAGGTACCACTTTAAATAAAATGGCAATATTTTAAAGTTCTTTAAGTGGCCCGGCACCATTAGATCCACGAACCGGGGGTTGCGGGGGAGGGGGCATCACTGCTCTAGACTACTCATTTTATTCATTGACCTCTCACATACAAATGCCAAATATCTGGAAAATTTTCAACAGGAGAAATTGTAAGAGGCTCACGCCTCTCTGACTGGCACCTAGATCTGTGGGGGAAAGGGAAGAAACACTCTACATGATCGAAGTGATCTATTTATTTCCACACAAAGAACAAACACAATTTCAACTAATAATAGTAAGAAAAGGTTTCGTTATTAAAAGTGAAAGTGGAACAATGACAGTA
This sequence comes from Trichonephila clavipes, assembly GCA_019973935.1. NCBI lineage: Eukaryota > Metazoa > Arthropoda > Arachnida > Araneae > Nephilidae > Trichonephila > Trichonephila clavipes. The sequence continues at coordinate 346,835 of BMAU01005690.1, read as the reverse complement.
AAATGTTAACGAATTTGAGGCTATCAAACTCGATCCATATCTTAATAAAGGATTGAATCTATCATCCGATTTAATGTAATATCAAATCGCTCCTAGTGAACAATCGTCACTTTAAAGTCTCCTCCAAATAAGAATCAAATAACTATAATTCTAATATTATACCTAAAGTAGCAATTTCACCTGGCTCGAGTATATATTCTCTCCTCTCTCTCAAGCTAAAACCCCTCGCCTATTTATAGTAAGTTAATTTAAACATCACGATTCACTTCTTCCGAAGGGTTGGTTGTGTATAACGCGGATTGATAGCCCAAAGATTTCCCAAGAGTATTGGTCGGAAAAACTCTTATAGATCCGTCACAAAATGCTTCAAAAATCCAAGGGATCTTAAACAGCATTCAACGAGTTTGTCGCCTCCAGAACTGCTAAATTTGATATCAGCATAAAAGAATGTGTCATCCGTTGGCAAAAGTGTAATGAAGCTAATGATTTTATTTTGATTACTTTCGTAAGGCTGTAAGTAGACTATAAAAATCGGACATTTCATTTGCTACAACCTTATATTTTCCTATTAATTTTTCCTTGGTAATTAAACTATTCGTTTATTGACTGAATTAGTCTCAAACATTTATTTCTGTATGACGTGGATGTAGATAGTAAGTATTTAAATTGAAACAGAACTCATATGTAAATATTTTTCTTCGAAAAAGTAAATTAAAAATATATTTTATGAGTTATTTTAGATAATAGAAATTTTATGCTTTTGTGTGAATGAAACGTGTATAATACTTGTTGTAGTCTTACGTTTGTGGTGGAAAAATTGAGTAGAAAAACTTTATAGAAAAAAATAGAAATATTTTGCAAACTGTTGCTATTTTTTAATGAACTTGGAAATTATATATTCTAAATATTTACATAATTTTTAATATATAATTTTTAAAAAATTATCGACGTTTTTGAATTTGAAATTCGGGTTGAGTCCTAGGAGGACCCACTTTTGGTCACCAAATTTTTTGTCGCCAAATTTTGAGCGATAGAGTTTGCAATATGGTAACCCTTCCATTTCATCCAAAAATTTGGATTTTCAAATCACCGAAAAAAATGGCAACCGTAAAAAAAGTGCAACGTTTTTCGCCTTTTCCGAAAAAACGTCTTTTTGACTTTTGAATTCGATTGAGAAGGTTGCACGGGTTTTTGTTAAGAATGGCTTGTGAAAAGAAATTACTTGAAAGTGAGGCTGCGACAGGTTTCTCTGTGCTCCTGGGCACAAAGGGGAAGAAAGAGACGTTAGAATGGTGTATGAAAGCTAATTTAATTGCTTCTCGTTATGAATGTCCGAGGTGTAAAAAAGAAAAGCGTTTGCAAGAGCGAAAGGGAACGGTTGACGGCTACGAATGGCGTTGCCGCAGCCAGTCGAAAGATAATCCCCACTTCTCTGCGAACGAACGGCTTCGGCCAATCAGATCGCAGGAAAGTGGAGCGGCTGTCCCACCGGCCGGCAGACTCCGTCTGTCGCCGTTGAAGCAGAATTGTTCTGCCCATTTTATTAAATATTTTAATTTAATTTAAGTAACCCCATTTATTCGGCTCTTAATTTTAAAATTCTGATGAGGAGGTACGTCCCATTTAGGGACAGGTACTCCGTAATTGACATGCCACTTGCCCCACGACGTCGTTCGGAGTGTGAGAAAGGGCACTTGGTTTAGCGAAAGCAAACTTGCTATAACTATTATCTTGCGTTTGACGAGATATTGGTTCGGCAAGAGCGTGAATGCGTTCGTGGTGAATGACGATCTAACGGTCACAAGTTGGTGGATGACAATTTTCATGAATTGCTTGCATCCATTGCAAGGGTGTATCCACCAACGGAACATGACGAAATGCAAGCGTAAGGTAAGTCCCTTTTTAAATTTTTTTAAAATGATTGATTTCATGTATTTCTTCGATTTTATCTTTGCGAAACGCCCCTTTCGTCCTTTTTTAAAAATGTAAATCATGTTCTACACACTGGTTTTAGAATGCTTTTTTAAAATGAATTTCATTGCTTCCTCTGTTTTTATCTTTTTATAATGATTAATTTAATGTATTTATTCGATTTCATCTTTGCGAAACGCCCATTTCACCCCCCCTTCTCCCCCCTCCGCTGACACATACGCTTCCCAAGAGTTTTTCGTCATTGACGCCTTTTTGAAAACCTTCAATTTGGCGCTTTTTGGCGAAAAATTTGTCATAAAAACACCAGTGGGTCCTCCTAGGATTGTACCGAAATTCGTATTAACACTCAGTGCATATATCTATATCGATACATGTAATATATATATATATATATATATATATATATATATATATATATATATATATATATATATATATATTGAGAGTTATGGAGAGGAAGAAAACAAAACATTGAAATGTCAAAAAAAAAAAATTAAAGAAATTGTTAATTTACTGAAAGTAATCAAACAACAAAAATACAAACAAAATGATTATAAAAAGTACACATTTATAATGATATAATATACTAATAAATGTATCAGCATTGCACAATGTATTTAATCATTAATTCATCAATACTAAGCTAAGAACAAGTTTAATAATTACTGATGATTCCGCCCATGGGCTTGTCAAATACAAAATTCAATACTTATCTTGCTTAATTATTACTTAATTACAATTTATAATTAATGGCGTATTGTGACTTTAGCGTCAAAATATTATTGATTTTAATACATTATTATTGTATGGAGGGGGGTGGAAGGGTGCCATGAGACTGTGATTGAAAATTGGGTCGCAAACATTTAAAGTTTGATTGAGTGAGTAAATATTACCGTCAGCTACACAACAGCTTTTGGCGACGGACCTCGTAATTTTAAGACATGGTCAAATGACGAAGACGGCATCTGAACTGGCAATTCCTCTTCTAACTACCACACCACACCAATTGGAGAAAGTATGAGCTCTCAACAGATTTAACGTGCTTTGCGCTCCTACACGGCGGGTCTTTAGTGGTGCAGGGCTCGAACTCGTAACAAGGAAAGCCACCATCCGATACCTTGACCACTAGTCTACGCGGCCACTTTAAAGTTTGAGAAGCCCTGGCCTAGAATAATCAAACAGCGCGGAAATGCCAATGATTCACACAAAGACCATTGCACCTAGTAAGTTATGCCATTTTGGAAGAAAATTATGTTCGATGTTGACTGTATTATTCGTGTGATGATTTAAAAGCCCACTATCGTGCAAAGCTAATATTTTACTAATTAGCCAAGAAATTTTAAGTGTACACTCTATTAAAGAAGATCAAACTTTAGTCACAAACCTAACATAAAAAGATACTTAACATGTCAACAGCAAAAATGAATACAGAATAAGCGGATTTATATCTTATGTTCTCATATGGTATTCCTAACTCCCACTGGGTTAGATGTCATCCTTATATACGGCATGGAATATTTTTTGCCTTCAAACGACACCAAAAAGAACGAAGGATCTCCAATTCTACTGTAAGTTCAGATTTCTAGAGAGCCTCGGAGATACTGTCAATCGCTTTCACTGGATCCTTTTGAAACCACGCCAAAAGTTTTATAGCAGGCACATCAGAATAAGAGAAGATAAAGTGTTTTTTTTTCTTGATACATCATTTTTGCAACGGTTATTGAGCTCTAAAAGTAAAGGTGCCTGGATGAAGATTATTTTTTGCTAAACAGTCAAGATAAGTATTTTTAAACACATAGTGAATGTAAAATTTTGATTGGGTGTATATAGAGATGTTCATTTTAAATTACGAAGAAAATAATGATTATGTATTTAAAAAGCAAACAGATATTTAAAACTGTTTTTAACTATTCAAAACACTTTAAGTTATTATGAAGGAGTAGTATTTTAGCAACAAATAAAGTATGGTAATGCACATAAATAAGGAATGTACGGGGGCTATTCAGAAAGAAAGAAACGTTTTGGAATCAAAAAGAAACTAAGTACAAGAAAAAATTTATTATATACAGCAGAAGGAGCGACTAAAACTCTTTTTTTCTACATAGTCAACAAACAAATTGAGACATTTATCATAGAGATGGACAAGCTTTGAAATTCCGTTGTCATAGAATTCTGCCGCCTGCGATCTCAGCCAATCAGTGACGCGCATCCGTAGCTCCTTGTCGTCAAAATACTGTGTTGCTAGCCAGTTTTTCATTCTTGAAAGCAAGTGAAAATCACTAGGTGCAAGATCGGGACTATAGAACGGTTGACGGAAAACCTCCCATTTGAATGAATTAAGGAGTTCTTGAGTGCAGTTTGCCGTGTGAGGTCGGGCATTGTCGTGAAAAAACGAAATTTTGGACGCCAACTTTCCTCGGCGCTTGTTTTGAACTGCTCTGGTAAGGTTGCACAAAGTTTGACAGTACCGCTCAGACTTTATTGTGGCACCACGTTCGAGAAAATCAATCAGAAGCGCGCTTTGCCTATCCCAAAACACAGTCGCCACCATCTGCTTTGGTGACAAGGTTTGCAAACATTTTCTTGGTCTCTTAGGGGAACTTGTTTGACCCCACTGCATGGACTGTAATTCTGTGTCGCAATTCACGTGTCTAACCCAGGTCCCGTCACCAGTTACGATTCAATCCAGTAATGAATCATCATGCTTGTCGTAGGCATCCAGAAATCTCAAAGCTGCCCCCATTCGCTGGCATTTATGGTGGTCTGTAAGCAATTTCGACACCCATCTTGCGCAGAATTTGCGGTAGTCTTGCTTTTGTGTGACATAACCTAGCTTTTGTGTGACATTTTCAGACAACAAAATCCGTGAAACGTGTGGAAAACTAAGTGATAGCACCGTTATTGTGAAATGGTGGTCTTCACGAATCTTTTCATCAACTTTAGCAACCAGTTCGTCAGTCACAACACTAGGGCGTCCACTCTTCTCTTCATCATGAACGTAAGTTCGGCCATTTTTAAACTGAATGCACCATTTTTGGATTGAACTTTCATTCATTATGTTGTTTCCGTACATTTCACACACTTGCCGATAAATTTCCATAGGATTTAGGTTTTTTGCCTACAAAAACCGTATCACATACCGCACCTCACAACTGGCGGGATTTTCATTTGCAGCGTACATTTTAAATTCAAATATCGATAAGACGGGAAGCATGGAAATGTCCCCGTAGTGATGGCTGAACGCCAACTGAGATGCCGAGCACTCAGATACCAAAATGTACGAGACACCAAAATGTACGCCTAGCGACGTCAGACGGAAACATTCCTTACTTTCTGAAGAGCCCTTGTATCGAACTAAAAGATCTTTAAAGGTACAGATTAACTAGAAATTAACTGATTCATGATTTATTCACAAAAATTATCTTGGATAAAAATAAAGAAATTAATTAATTAATAATATGATAACTAATCGAGATTTTAAATAAATATTATGGTTGACTATGGTTCAAACTTATGAAGTCAGTCACCAAAAGCCTCACGTAACTGAATATTGAAGTTAATATTCTCTCACATTCATTCACTCTTAACTCTGCTGATTCATTCATGAGTTCAAGTATCGTCATCTTCACTTGGCCGAGATTCCTTGTCAATAACCAAGTGCTTAAGGGGATATTGTTGTACTGTTTAGCTACACGAGATCTTTTGACGACGGACCTTGTAATTTTGAGCCATGGTCAAGTGACGAGGACCATACCTGAACTGCCAAACCCTCTACTTACTACCACACCCTACCAACTGGTGGACATTTGAGATCTCGACAGATTTAATGTACATCCCTCCCCTACACGGCGGGGCGTTAGTGGCATTGGGCTCGAAATCGTGACATGCCAACCACAATCTGATATCTTGACCACTAGGCTACCACGGCCACGCCAATAACTTCAAAGAGCGAAATTAAAACAAAAAAAATCGAACAAAATATAAAAATCGATGATTTCTTTCAATACAAAACCTTGAACTCTTTTATGATAAACTAATTTAGGTAAATGCCTCTAGGACTTCTAAGGGGAGCGTGATAATCTAGTGGTCAATGTCACAACCTGGCGGGTGGGTCGTGAGTTCAAGCCTATTATTGCAGAAGACCGCCGTGTAGAGGGAGTCCGCTGCACGTTGAATCTGCCTAGAACCAAACGTAATCCCATTGGCATTGTGTGGAAGTTAAGGGAATGGGATACCAGTTAAAGTGTCACCCTCGTCACTTGACCATGTTTCAAAATTACTAAATCCTTCTCCAAAAGCCCAACTGTTGTTCTTTAGCGCAACGTTAGTATAACTGCCACTCACTCATTGAGATTTCTAACCCACGTGCTGCTTTAGACAGCGGCGAGAGTAAACAATCACTCACTGGATATAAATACTTTTAGCCACCTAGACGGGGTAGTGGTTAGTGACATTGACATCTGTGCCAAATCTCGGGTTTCAATCCCGTAGTTGCCATGGATGTTTGTAAATGAATAGTGCCGACGCGTCACAGTTCCACTATAAATATTCGGCAAGCCAAAAGAGGTTTGTGGTAGGGGAAATCGTGTAGGACATTTCCAGACCCCACCCCTTTTTATTTTCCCTCAAAAAATGGGTCGAAACGGAGCCAAAATGTACACTTAAAGCTGTTTTCGCCATATGAACGATAGTGTGAATTTGACGTGGAGGACATTTTCAGACAGAAAAAAGTCGTCGACTTTTATAAAAATTTGTAACATAATATGTCATGAATTTGTTTATAAAATAGTGTTTTTAAAATTTCGAAGTATTTCATAAATAATTATTTATTTTTCTTTTAACATGTGAAGAGCATTTCCGTATAGGAAAAAAATGCAAAACACACTTTATGAAAGAAAAATATGTCAACTCGGATAAAAATGAGTAGTATGATAAAATAAGTGATTCTATACAAGATAGTGTACCCAGAATATAATATTAATGTTTGAATACTTTTATATCTGAAACAAATATTCCGAATTCGGCTCCTATTCTTTAACATTAGCCGAATATAACCTTAACTGCATGGCGCTCAACGCTGCGGCCAGAACGACAGACATAATACAGCCATCTTACCATGACGAATTCCGTAGTCCTCGAAGGTGTCAGATCGAGTGAGTGTTAATTAACGTCGCACTATAAGACACACAAAGGTTAAATGCTATGGTATTGAACATTTTGACAAGGTCGAGTAACAAGGACGTTATTTGAGCTGGCAATCCCTCTTTGAACTTCTACACCACGCCAACGGGAATACTTCTGACATCGTCGATCAGGTGGCATTTGCAACAGCATATTGCAATGCCGTGTAAATTTCGCAGTGAGTTATTTCCTAATCACACATTATTTTTAAAACAATGCATTTTTGCATTAAGGATTCGCAATCACACTTGAAATTTCTTATATCCCGCTCTCACTTTTCAATTCCTACTATTAGCTCACTCTCTCTATATATTTATATATTTGTTTATCTTGTTCAGATTTTCAGTCATTAATAAAATAATTTCTTTTTATCCAATCAAGTTATTTTTTTAGAACTTGTAGTGGATGTCACTTGATGCCAATACAGGTTTTTCAAATATTAATAAAATTAATTAATAGTTTTTGACTCTCCAACTTAAATTCATCTTTATTGCTGTAACAATGTAACTGTTAAACCAAATACAAAAGTTGGCGTCGAAAACCTGCTTTTCATTGTTACAACAATGCAGACAAATCATGCTCTTTTTTCAATTCGTACCTTTAGTTCAATATCTCCCTATATATATATATATATATATATATATATATATATATATATATATATATATATATATATATATATATATATCTTATTCAAATTTTCAATTTTGAATAAAATACTTTCTATTTATCCATTCAAAGTAGGAATTGACTTAATTTTTTTGTTGTATTGCTTGTTAAAATTAAAATATTCATGACTTTTGCAAATTTAATCCGTTGAAAAACCGTACAGCAGTCAAGTAGCCTAAGCGAAAAAACAATTTCTACTAAATCACAAATAATTAATGAACATTACTTCTAAAAATGCTTCCATGAAAAGCATTGCAATTACTGAAACTTGACATTTTAGTCGTTTCGGTAATTTATAGTCCTAACAAAATAATTCCACTACGAACCCTAAAAAATATTGATATTTGTAAGCGAACCACACCGGAAAACAGCAAAGCTAGCTGCACATTTAAATCAACGGTACAAAGGTCTTTCTTTGCAGATATCTGCAGCCAAGGGCTTAAAGCAATAATTAATGATGTTGAAAGGTTTTTTACCCTCATTTCGGCTCTTCCAGAGAAGTTATCCTCAAAATATTCCCTCACATATTGCGAGCCATTCGCGGAAAGCTCCTAATGGTCGTTGAATTAAAAAGCTGCTAACGGTAATGTACATGTGACGTCATTAAGAAGTTAAATCGCACCGAAGAGGATCATTTGGATTCGTTGTAGCCAAATCCGAAAGGTTTTATTTTGAGTATCACTATTTTTCGAAGAATAGTTTCAATGCATGTTAGATATCTGAGTGGATAGAAAATTCAATAGTTTTGGGAAAAGCTGGGATATTTTCTACGGGATTTTAATTCTTTTGTTGAAGGTGGTTCGTTTCCTCAACGAAAGGGAAAACATTTTTAACAAAAGGATTCGCTTTGTTAGCGTTTTCTATTTGAAATAAATTACTTTCACTTTCTGGTTTAGTGGTAATGGTTCTTTAGGGGATGATGTAGATTTAAGGAAAGGTTTCTGTGATTTAATGGTGTTATTATAACGAGGAAGTAACAATAACGGGTAATTATGAAATATAATAATTATAAAGAGTTATAATTATATGAAGATGATAGTATATTCTCACGAAATTTGAATTGCGGAATCAAGTAGCATTGAAATTCAAATAGAATCACAAGCATTAAAAATGTCGCGTAGGTTTTGTTTCTTCCAGTATATCTTATGATTCCTCACTCATTTATTACAGTATTATAAAGAAATATTTCTTACTTTCATGTCAAGGGTTATTTCAACTCTTAAATTATACATACGGATAATATACGGAATTCTAAGTTTATTATTTGCAAAAACATTTTTGCTTGAATACATGTCTACATTTAAATCAAGTTAGATAAGAGCAGGTTATTATGTAATACCGTTTACATTTCTAATAACCTTATTGTTTTAGTAAAGATAACGCCAATATCATCACGGCTATAATCATTTGTAATGAGTTGTCACTTGTAACAAAAAAACACTATTTATTTTGCTGTAAAATATTTATTTAAAAAAATTACAAATGAAAAAATCTAATAATATTGTAATATGAGAAGAATATGAGAATATATATATATTAAGATAATATGGTATATGTTGTTTAAGGCATTGAAAAATAAATTAGACCATAAAAAAGTAGTCAATTTAGACAGCTTTCAGATCTATATCAAGGTGAATTTATGCGTAAATATGAATTTATGCGCTTCATAAATAAAACTCCACTGTTATGAGTGTGAATGCAATGATGTGGCTTTTGTGTCAAATTAATAACTTAGTCGTTATTATCTCTTTCGTTTATTTCATATATATGGGCTTATTTAAATGCAATATTTAATTCTTCTAAGCCTTCGCCAATTTATTTGACATCCAATACGAAAGTTAGCATGCACAGGAACTTGCTTTCTTTTCTTTTTTTTATTTCTTTTTTTTTTCTTTTTTGTATTAGCAATATCTTTTGAATTTTTGAAATTGGTGAACGGATAATACGTCAGTACATTAAAAACATTTGGTAAAAGATGCCCTTTCAAGTAACTTTTAAAGTAATATGTCAACCAAAAAATAACTCACTCAACGCGATTTTACATGGTTCTGGAAACAACGCGATCGGAGAAAAATCCACTTTATATCTTTTTTAGCACGGCTAATTAGTAAAGTAAAATTTAGAATAGCTGATTATTCCATGAATGTAGGAGGACGAATTTCATCAATTAAGTGTTCCCTTAATTTTCGAGGGCATCAAACTTGATGCATGCCTGGAAAATAATTTTTCAAACATGTCAAAACATAGAAAGTGAACTAAAATTCAACATGTGAAGATTTACTTACATTGGAACATTATGTTGTAACGGTTGCCCAAATAGAAAAGTGGACAGGTTGAATAAAAATAATACCTTTATTGGAAATAAAAAGAAATCGTCATGACCAGTGTAACACATAACCCATCTTTTTGACAGTAGGTCTATGCTTTCCCTGTAGAAAGATCGTGGTTGATTCTCGAGAACGCACTGTATAGCTTCCTTCAGTTCATCGTTCGAATGGAAATGTAATGCTCTCTTGAGTGAAAAAAAGTATGGACGGTTTCAAGGAGACAAATCCGCACTGTACGTTGGGTGTTTCAACACTTTTCAGCGGCATTTTTTTTAATGTTGTCTTGGTTTCATAGCAGACGTTTGATCCTGCATTGTCAAGGAGAACTGTTATCGCTTAACCCACTTTTGTGCCAATTTTTTTTAAATTTAACAGTGCTCGCCAAAGACTGCACTATTAGCTGATAATTGCCCGCATTAAGCTCACCTTCCGCAATCAGAAATCGAGATACCACACGTTGTTTCGATATGAAAGCATCCATAAGTAATTTACGTTTGATCTTTTTCCTCTACTAAGAAAAGGTTTTATCATTGTACGTTGTATGGGGATTGCACCCTTTACCTCCCTTTATATCCTTGTTCCATGACGTTGCTATGGCTCTAATCATTCTTATACAATTGCAAGTGTCCACTTTTCATGTCGGCAACCCTTATACATAAATAACTTTCAAAATAAAAAAAGCAACAAGTAAATAAATAATTGATTTTCTAATAAAAAGAGACAATGCCACAAAAGGTATGACAGCTAATCCCTTAAAACCACCGAACCAAATTAATTTGATTCGAAACTAATTCTGTGGCGGATGATACACATCTTTCAAGCAAAAACTTCAGTACTGGTTCACCTAGCATAGCAAATGCGTTTACAATCAATATATGCGTATTGCACCGAATAATTATTATTATTTATTTTAATTTCAAAGTTATGTTTCTCACTTCTGACAATATGTATGCGTGTGAATTTAAGTTATTAATTGAAACTTGTAAGAATTCACAAAAATTCTATCTTAAAACATATTACAAATTTTATTATTATATTAAATGTATAAAAGTTAATTATCTAAATGGTAAATACGCAAATCTTTAATATGCAAATCATGATAGTATGGTTTCTGATCATGTTAGGTGAGCTGGATGCGGGCAATTTTTAGCGCGAATGGGGTCATTCTATGGCGAACAGTTCAAACAATTGGTGCAAAAGTTTTAGTGAAAATGTGGCAAACGATACCGGATATTTATGTCAATGCCGACCCACAAATGTTGAAACACCCACCGTACAGTCTGACTTTCTTTCCCTGAAGTCTTCTACTATTTCTCAACTTTAGAGAAAAAGGTTTCGATTCGAAAGGCAAGGTGAAGGAAGCTATGCATGACTTCTTCAAAAAAAAAAAAAATCTTTCTACAGTGAAAACATAGGCCTACTCTCGAAACAATGAGACATGTGTTACAACACCCAAGGCGTTTTATTTTGAATATCAATAAAAGCATTGTTTTTATTCAATTTGTCCACTTTTCATTTGGACAACAATCGTGTCATGAACTGTAACCTAGTGCCGCTGAAGACCCGTTTTGCAAAAGGGCTGATGCACGTCTAATATATCAAGATTCAAATATTCAAATATAAGTTAGAAGAGAGGGTTCTAGCTGAAGCGTCTTCCTAGTCTATTGATCATGGACGAGGTCCATCGCCAATAGCCCCATGTAGCTCTATATTGTGACGTAAAAATAATTATCTCACTAAAACAATTCAAATTAAAACAATTGCCTGAAATCTTGTTAAATATGAAATTACTTATTCAATTGCTAAGTAAACAGTGAATTTCAGTTTGCGGTTTTTGAACTGTTGTTTATTTAGAAAGATGTGTCTATGTTTCATATATCTCAAGAATTTTTTATCAGTAATTTGAAACTGTGACACTTCCTCAGCTATGCAATTATTTTTTTAGATATTTGTTTTGCATTTTTCTAGAAATTTATCTTCTGTTAAAGCGGTATACTGTTGAATATTTCATACAAATGCTTCCTTGTTTAAACCTGCAAGTTTTATAATAATTTATTAAAAGATTTATGAAACAATAGCCGTTATATATTTTTTAAAAACATAACCTAATATAATTAACGTAATAATGTCATACAAAAAAGGAAACACACACACACACACACACACAGGAATTTTTTATTTCATTGCAACGAACCACCGATTTTTTTAAGGAACAACTTCCTCAGTAAAAATAATTGCTAAATCATTTCGCTGGTGTTTGAAAATTGACTTTTCATAAAAAATGTATTCAATGCATTCATCAATAAAAATAAACAAAATATAAAATGAACATTTAATTATTTTATACAAACCTAATTAGCAATTATGTGTTTCATTCAAAACATTGAAAATTTAAAACGCGAAAAGAGGAAAAAAATTCCAAGTCTTATTATAAAAATGATTAGTAATTACTAATTATATTTTACTGTTAAAAATCAAGTTAATGTTTTTAAGTCAATTAATCATAACATTATTGAGTATCTTATTAATTTTTAAATGTTTTAAAAACGTAAAACTTTAATTATAAATACCCTGGAAAATAATGAAATTTTTTTAACTTTACGAAAAAATCTGGAACAAATGGTCTGCTGTAAAAGACTTCTGGGGTTTTATTTTGTTGCTAAGCCTAATAACAGCAAATTCTGCTCATTGTTGTAAGATTTTGCTCGTATGGATTGTTATATTTATCAAGTGAAGCGCAGTTGTCTGAAATCACTGTGTTCTGTCTTTATTAATTTTAATATTCTTGTTCGATTGAAGATAAATTCATACCATATCTTATTTTAAAATTACAGTGTGTATCTGTTTTATTGTATTTTTTCTTCTGCGATAACAAACAATTTTAAACATCACCTTAGATTAATAAATAAAAATTGTATTTATTTGAATATTTATTAGATATACTGTTTTACTTTTGTTTTATATCATATTTTGTTCTACATTAATAAACTCGTCTTTGGAAAGTGTAAAATACACATGACTTTTATACAATTAAACTGCTAAGATTTACATTTTTATTTTTCATTTATTGGTTCGGCTTATACATCTGAGCGCTATAATATATGTAAATAGTATTCTTATACTAAATTTTCATAGATATAATAAATCAGAGCAATAAACAGAGAAATATAACGACCGTATAAGATATAGCCGCAGATATATTACATTAACCTCTTAACCTTGGAAATTAAGATTGTAACGTTATGCATAGCTTAAAAGCAAGCCAACTTTCCCATGTATTTTCCTACACAAATGAGCTACAAGAAAGAGAAAACAGTATAAAAATGATACATGGATAGAATAATAAATAATATTATATATTTAATATATATGTGTGCCTATATAGTATGTGACAAATCTATACGGAACTTTATCACTAACCTTCTGAGTCGTCTTTTTTTTAGGGAAATTTAATTCCCTACCTATTTCCCATCAGCTACAAAAAGAGGACAGGATTCCTTGTTATGCAGATTAGATAAAGTATTTAAGTCAAACGGAATAGTAAAGTTAGAGCAGTAGGAGAGAGAGATTGAAGCAGAAAGTTATAGTGAAGTTAAATTTATTATTGAAGATTTCTTGTTGAATAATTTAATCTCAGAGAAAAGCTGAGCTGAACTGCAGTGTGGTAAATATTAATTAAAGTCTCATTAAAGCTTATTATTACGAGTGAGATTAAAATTAAATGTTCAATAAGAACATTAAATATAAATCTGGGATCTCTTATCGTGGTAATCTCTGCGTGATCGATATTTTAATTGTTAATTAATTGGATCATTAAATATTTAAGTTTATTTAAAGGAAAGTATCTTTTCAACCTCATAATACTATTTAGATATATTTGTTAATAAGTCTTTGATTCTATTTGGGAAAGATAACCAAATAAAGAAAGTTATTTATAAAAATGGCTACTGGCTCTTATCTGACTCCTATTTATTCTCGTTCTCAAAGTGAGGTCCAAGGGGACCTTCACAAGTATTATATATATTTAATAGATATTAAAATATACTGCATTAAATTTTAAATATAGTGAAACTCGTTTAATACGAAAGCGCTTAAGACGAAATATCGGTTATCTCGAAATAACACAGCGATCCCGATAAGCAACTATGTATTTCCATGCATTTTTTTCTTAATACAAAACGAAAATCGCAAAACACGAAAAGATTTCTCTTCTGAGAATGAACAAAATACGGATAAACGAGCAACGCAGGTGAGATGTAAGAGGAGTATGAAATAAGAGGTAGTTTTCATGTTTCGGAAAAAGAAGGCTAACTTGGATTTCAAATACCTTCGCAATAGCCTGTGACAGTGGCGTAACGGAAAATAATTGGGCCCCCCGCAAGGTCAGATCTTGTGCCCCAAGCCGGATATATATATATACAAAGAGTTGCAAAACCATAACATAATGTACCTTTACACATCACGTAAAAATATTTAAATATTAAACTTATAACTGAATATAAAATCAACCTCTGTCTGAGTAAACAAAGTAAATAACGTTTAACATTAGAGAGTATTTATAGTATTTAAAAAATGGAAAATCTAACAACAGTCGATTGATAATCTGGTAAAAAATAAAAACGATACACTAAGAAAAACACAAACACTAAAATAATATTTTCGATTTCATATCCTTATGATAGAAAAAAGGTATCACTTACCAAATTCTTCGTTTATGAATCCCGGGATGAGCTTGACCTTAACTTCAATAAAATTCTAGCATAAATTGTCAAAAAGTCAAGGACACAACTACTGTTACTAATAAGAAAGCATGTATACAAAAAAGAATGCGCTCGCTGTACCACTCAGGTAGAACTACAAAAGTAACTAGTTCGTTGGGTTGTTCGCGACACACACTACTAGCTAATACACAGCACTACACTCAAGAAGTAAATCACAAAAAAGCAATTGACGTCTCACATTTTTGTTTAGCAAAGTCGGTTATTAATTCATCCAATTCAATTTTTCTTGCTTCTTTTTGTTCAATACTTATCAAAGACAAATAGGAGAGCCTCTCTTCTGACATCGTACAACGTAGATTATTTTTTATTAATTTTAATTTAGAAAATGACCCTTCCGCAATTGCAGAAGTAACTGGAAGGGTCAAAAACAATAAAACTGCAACAGATATATCTGGTAAACTTGGCACAGCAAACTTATTTTGAATCATCAAAAAATTACCTAAATCTTTTATCGAATTTAGCTTAATTAAATCTTCACTAAAAACTGCTTTTAGAGACATAATTTGATTTGGAAATTCACTAGATAGTTCGAGGCTATATTCTTTATGACGATTACTGTCTTCATTATATAAGAGATCATTTGTAGTGCTTACAATATTTTTAGGAGAAAGTAAACTGAATGATTTGTAAATGTCATTCATACTCTCAAAGCGATTTTTAATTGAGTAGTAATAACATCAACATTGGCCTTAAAAACATTCACCTCAAACAATCGTTCTCTGTCTTGCAGTTTTTCATCAGCATTGAAATCATCGAAAAACTATCTAACTTTACTATGTCTCTTTTTTCAAACTCCGGGGTGATAGCCCATTTTTTAGCCAAACCAATAGTTTCTTCCTTTATATTAGCAAAATTGTTACAAAGATTTTCGATAGACGTTAAGCTAGAATTTAACATGGTATTAGCGTTTTCCAAATCTATTTTTGGTGATTGTAATGATTTTGAAGTTAATTTTATGCTTTGTAAAATTTGACATTAGAAAATTAGCCAAAAAAACTAATTAAAACTTTTCCATGTGTTTTTTAATCGCCAAAGCTTCATGTTTCTCGTCTTGCTTAGTACTGATTAGTAAAATATTTGAAACTACTTTTAAAGTCAAAAAGTAATTGTAGTGAATTGATATTATAGAATCAAATCGATGTGACCACCTTGTCATGCATAAGGATTTAATAATCTGCTGAATGTTTTCCTTATTCTGCACAATTTTCAGATCACTCCATCTTTTACTGCTGGGCCCAAATAATGTGTAAATTTTTTGACAAAAGTTAAAAAATTCACTTACATGAGGCACGTTGTTACAAGCATCGTTTAGAACAAGATTGAGGTTGTGTGTTGAACAGTGAACGTAATTTGCTCTTGGTTGTTTGTCCTTAATTAATTTCTGTAATCCCCCAAACGCTCCTTTTATGTTGGCTTCCCCGTCATATCCTTGTCCTTGACACTTCGTAAAATTAATGTCCAGTGTATTTAAAAAATTTAACACATCACTTTCCAAACTTTTTGTGGTCTGATTTGCCGCCTCAATAAAGCCTAAGAACGTTTTGTTAATTCTGATATTATCTGGCTCATTATTATCATTAACATCAGTTGTTATGTACCTTATTATAATACTTAATTGGTCCTTTTTGAAATATTCTGTCGTGTCGTGTCCAGAATAATAGAGAAAAAAGAACATTTCCTTATATTTTAATATAATATTTTCTTTTATTCTAGGGCCTATAATAGCAATAAGTTCGTTTTGAAATTTTGGGCTAAGATATTTTTGAATTTTTTTTTCTGACAAATGAACTTTGAGAAGAGGGTCATATTTAGACAAGATGTCTATTATATTCAAAAAATTTCCCCTTTGAGTCAAATCTCGAGTTTCTCGATGTCCCCGAAAAGGAATATTGCACATCGCTAGAGTCATTGTAACGTCTATGATTCTTCGTAAGATTTGGCTAACCTTATCAACCTCTTCTTTAAAATTGCATTTCAATAATGAATCCACCATTTTTTATTTTGTTTCCAGATGTCACATGTGCGACATGCTTGGATATGAATTATAGAATCGTCATGCTCTTTAATTTTTTTATACTCCTTGCCAGCCATTCACACCTTTACACCAGGCTTCTTTAAAATACATATTTGCTCTATCAGCGAAAATCCAACATACCTGACAGTAGAAACATGAAGTCGTGCTGAATAGCACAGCCATTTCCTTTTGATCTTTTGTCCTGTCTTGGACAAGAATCTATTATAAGATGATGAAAATCTCCTTCCCTTGGCATCTTTTTGGAAATTACCTTCTGGTTGGTATGGGCCCAATTTTAAAATGTGTTCCCTTAAATCTGCATCTATAGGCGTACCTACATAATGTGCAAAATCATTCCTAATCAATTTTGTTTCTTCGTTTTCATTTTCCAACTCCTTTTCTGTAGATAGAGTATATCCTTATTAGTTGAAGTGTCCGAAACTGTGTTTTTTTCCTGTGGATTAATTTTCCCTTCCCGGATTTGTTCATCCAGTTCCCTGGCATTACTACTACTAGTACTTACACAACATGATGAACTTGAGGATATTAAAAAGCTATCTAATTTTGCATATTTTCTATTAATATTATACTCCTTTTCCTTTCGAATTTTTCGTTTTTGAGAACCACTCAAAGTTTTTTAACTCCACTCATTTTAGTGCTTTGTTTGTTCTTGTCTTATTAACAAAATAACAGTATAAGGACCAGAATAATTAATTTCGTTTACAAAAAACAGTTGTAGTATTACAAGTGAGAAGTGAGATCAAAATGTTTTAAGAGCGAAGGAACACTCCCTATATTGAAGTGCATTGAATATAAAAATATATTCGTTCTAAAAACAATTTTGTGAAACATTCCTCATTATGCTTGATTTGATTGAATACTCATAAATCTCTACGGAAATTCCTGTGGGTATATGGGTTTCCAAATCATTAATCTAGACCATATAATCATTTAAAATGCTCTTTATGCGTTTTCAAGTATCGCAATACTATTTTTCATGGAAAAAAGCATAACAGATGCCCGTTATTTACGAGTTCGCTAAATGAAAATGAAATACATGTGGGGGGAGCTAAAGACGCCAATAAGTTACTTTGCTACTTCAGTAAAAAGTAACATGGCTTTGTCTTCTTCCTACCGCTAACATGAAGTATACTAAAAAAAACAGTGGTGAATTTTTTTATCTTTCTAGCATTTTATCCAATTTTCCGTCTGACTTTCTTTTTATATGTTAGTAATTTAGGTTTGAAAATAAAACCTACTATAAAGTATCTGTTTTGTTGCGGGGATTACAGCAAATTAAAATGTTTTTTTTATTTGGTTATTAGATCTAAGATATCTAATAAGCGATAAAATATTTGATTTTGAATGATGTTAGATCTCCAATTTGAAAATCGCTTAAAAATTGGATTTAAAAAAATGTAAAGTTAATTTTGTGATATTCTACGTTAATGGCGTCAGTCTAGCTTTGGGCCCCCTAGAAACCTTGGGCCCCCACGGTGAGGGGTTGCGGGGGTATACGTTACGCCACTGACTTGTGACATGAACCAATTTTGTTTATTTGAGCTACTTTCATCCTCCATCCCTACAAAAGATACACAAAAACATGCGAAATGAGAAATATCAAAAAAAAAAAAAAAAAATAAGCACAGTTATTGAGACGCACATTTCTTTGGTGAAAGGAATAACAAAATGGATGACATCCAAGTCTTTGATACTAAAAAGGACAATACAAAGAAACATTTCAGATTATTTTCCAAAAAATTAATAAAAGTTTTTTTTTCAAAAAACTTGGAAACTTTATATTAAATTTCATTAAGTTAAGTTGTGAATGGTTTTGTTTCATTGATTTTTCTAAATGCATACATAGTACACACACACGCACACACATATATATATATATATATATATATATATATATATATATATATATATATATAATAAAATATGCTCTATTAAATTAATTTTTTTTAATATACGGTTCTTTATTTTTCTTTTTGCAATATCCTGGGAGTTTGAAGTTTAAACTCTAAATTGATTTTTTAATTGATCGGCTTCTTATGAAGACCTTTTATTAAAATCAATAACTTTCACACACAATCAAAGTATCAGATTCAAATTCCCAAAAAATTAAATCAATTCTGATTACGAAATCTCAAGATATTTTTTGCCATTTTTTTTTACATAACTGATATATATTAAAAAAAATTTTATTCATATTTTCAGGAGACAAAATAAGTATGATTTAGGGAGTTATTTATTTCGATAGCTTTGTATTAAAAACAATTGATATTTCTAACCTTCTTACACCACAAATAAGAATTTTTTTAGAAATAGAAGAAATTCTTTCTGTTAACTGTTATACACTCAAATATATGAGTAGTAACACATTTTATTTAATGGACACAATTTCTAATTCATCAATTAGATAAAATAAGACCAACAATTCATGACACTACTAACATAGAAAATATATATCACGCGTCGGGAATAAAACCGAATAAAAAATAATCAGAGATATCTCATGTTTTTATGAGACATCCTCAATTCCCATTGGACCGTCTGTCATCCTTACCGCATGGATTTTTCCATCTTCACACAGCGAGGAAAAAAATATCAAAAAGGAGTCAACTCCAGTTCTCCTGTAAGTTCAGATTTCCAGCAGACCTCTGAGAGATTGCCAATCACTCCCCCGGGAGCATTTTGAAGCGATTTGAAACCAAGCCAAAAACTTTTCAAGCGAACGCATCCAAACAAGGAGATAAAGTATATTCTAGAGACATCATTTGCAATCGATCTTGCGCTCTGAAACTGAAAGTGTTAAGAAAAACATTTTTTCCCCTTGAAACATCTCGCTAGAAATATTTGAGTATCCATTAAATCCTTAATTTTAAATGTAGATGATCGAAAGGCTCGTAATTAGTTATGGAATAAAAAGTTTATTTTTATATTCATTGAAAAAATATGCAGATTTTTTTTCATCATGCTAAATTATTAAAAATACTTAGGAGTTAATATGTGTAAATGAATATTGTAGCGGGGTAAATAATAATTTAGCTCTGCAAGATAAATGAAAAATAATTGATAGATTTTCAGTTGGCAAATAAACACATTTTTCCCTCATTTTTTCTTATAATTACTCTTGAAAACTAAATCTTCAAAAATGAATTAAAATTTGAGTAACAAAAGAGTTTTAATTTATTTTCCTGAATGCTGTGTCGTAATTGTTGTATACATGTAAATATTTTTACTAAGATTCTTCCTTGTGCATTTTATCAACACTTAATTAAAAATTTATTTGTTTTCCAGGGGTGTTTTTGATAAATTGACTAAGATACTTGTAGTATAGCATTTATAACAGGGGTTGAAAACCTATGGTACGTGTGTCACATGTGGCACTTCTCAGTGGCACACTACAAAGCAATTAGATATTGTTAAGTCGTTCTGTCTTTTCTCTACGCACCTGAAACATTTGTATTTAAAGGTTATTTCTTTTGTTTTCAATCCTTGGTCATAAAACGATTCGACTGAATCTGCGAACGTGTACATTATGATTTACGTAAAAAAACCTGTATTAAAAAATGCGACTTTTTCTCAGGGTTAAATATTCAATTCATATCCAATCGATTGTATAATACTTGCAAAACGAAACATCCATGAAAAAAATCTTGATAATTATTGAAAGCGAATTGTGTACGGAATTATATGAAAAGATCTGGAAGGTTAACTCTACTAATAAATTGGCATGTATGTCGTTGTCAGAGATATTTAATTTTTTGAAGAAAATTACACATTTTCTTCTTTTCTCTTTTGTTTCTACATATATATATGTATGGGAAAAATTTCTCAAATGAATTATATTTTGAGTCCACAAAGTTGTTCAACAACTGAACATTTAGAAATGTGTGTCAAACTAATAGTCACTAATTATATCTCTGATATTTCTGTATGAAATACATTTATTCAAGGACAAAAGTTTCAGATTTAAACTTCACTTTATTAATTTCACTAAACTGTAGGAATATATTTATATTTTATGTGTTACTTCTTATTTTGATTTCTTATTTTCGATTTTTTTAAGATGTATAATATAAAACGTATGGATCATTCTAATTTTTTATTAATATTGAAGGAATAGTTATATTTTATGTGGCTTACTTTTATGTTAATAAATATCTTTAAATGATATGAATTACTTAATAAAACTCTTGACCTCTATTTCCTAACGCCAATATTCACCGCTAACCTGACCGCCGGTTAGAGGAAGGAAACCTGGGTTTCGCCGAAAACGTTATTCACCATCGCAAGTTAATAACTTAACTCCGGTTCAAGTTAAAAAAATCCTCACCCAGGGTCACAGCCGAATTAGTTTTAACTGCACATGCGCAGTAAGCGATTTTTCGAGTGTTTACGTTTGAGTTTTCTTGCCACAAAACAATATATATACTTTTCTTTGTTGTTTTTTTTAAATTTAAATAACACTGACGGATCTGTCACGAATTCACCACTCTGTCAGTGTCATTGAATTCACGCGTTATTTCAATATACGCTTCATTTTTTTCTGTGCTACTAACAGCATTTGTTTCCCTACATTCTATTATATGTAAGTGCGGCTCGATCAAAGCCAACACCAACTCTTTTTCGTACTGCGTAAAATAAATTCTGTTGGCATTCATTTTAAACAGGTAGCGATATTCGAGGTTAAAAACAAGCTGACACGAGGCGAATATAGAAATTGTAGCTCCAGCCGAAAGTCACGGGGTTTATTTCGACCAATGGAAATCGACCAGTAAACCCAGGTTAAGAAACCCAGAGTCAAGTAACTGGAGGTCCAAAAAGAGTTGTGAATTGAAGTTCTAACCTGGGGTTGACTGTCGGTTACTTAACTCCAGGTTTCATCGCTGGGCTAGGTTAGCGGTGAATACGAGCGTAACTCAACATGTATCCCGACGAAATCAAATTGTTTCAATACATTTCCTACTGTGTGCATAGTGGTAGATAGGTTTGACACACCACAAATATAAGGTTGCCGACCCCTGATTTATAACAGGAAATCCATATTTAATATGTATTTGGTATTTATTGGCATCTTTTTTACATTAAGGATTGTTGAAAAATTAAAAAGGAGATATATTTGTTTTCTTTGAAAAAACAAATTATTTTGGCTTAAAGTTTCCTGAAATAGCATCCAAAGATAGTTGAAATTTAACCATTTTTATTCATTTTATAGCTGAAATACATATTTAAAAAATAGATGGAATGTTTTATCAGAGAGTATAATGCAATGGGGAAAGAAAATATGGTTTTAAAAAATAGAATGATCTTCCAATGATTTTTATTTTGTAGAAACAATGATCTGTGATAGATAGGGAAAATTGATGGTTTAGTCAGTTTCGTCAAAAATAAGGGCCAAACAGCCATTTATGACTTCTTAAGGTATCGACTACGTACTGAACTTTTATATTTTGTATACTTTAAATTTAAAAAGGGCAATTTACCAATTGAAAGTGACAACCATATTCAATGATAGGAGATAAAGATCTCGGAATGAGATCAGGCGCTCCAGCCCCATCGATTCAACACCTCTGGCACGATTGTAGTTTGCTCCAACCCCACACACACCAATACGCCATAAAAGTAAAGTTCCTAGCTTTTGAACAAATTACCTATGACTTTGAGTGGAAATTTTAAAGTAGATTTTTCAAAAGACAAATCAAAACTTTAGTTGATTTTTTCAAACCAAAGTTCAATTTAATTATGTCAAATGATCCAGATGAAGCAAGATGAAGTATGGATTGACGCGTGATGGAGTTTTTTTATATAAATATTTAAATACAATTTTGAATCTCTAAATGATTTATAACCTATTTCAGCTACCATAAACCTATTGTTTCCTTCTTAGAATACAATTAATTCCCAAATACGATTCTGTTGTTCACACAAAAATATTACTTTATGAGTACAGACATAGGAATGAATAATTTTATAGGACAATACTAATATCCCCTTATTTTTTATTCACCAAACTAATCCCTGAAATAAAATTACAAAATTTAAGTTATCACTTCTATCGTGTGGTCATAAGCACAAACACTTTTTTTTTTATGTAAAAGGTTGTGACGAATCTTTACGGCACTTTTCCACTAATACTTTTAGGCGTCTTTTGGGGAATGTAAATTCCTGTATATTTCCAATCAGCTCTAAGAGAAGAAAATGAGATATGCAAATCGGATAGGGTAAGGAGGAAGTTGTGAGTTAGCTTTAAGAAGGCGATTGATCCAGGAGAAGTAGTGACGAGATTAGGAGGATTCAAGTGGATTAAGAGATTGGAGCATTGCTGTTATTATTCAGTGAAGTAGCCATAGAAAGATTAATTTACCTGGATAGAACTACATTACAGCCAGGTGATACAATCTAACTTAGTCTATCTGACCATAAACGTTAATAGATAATAAAGTTAGTTAACTTTAATGAATGTTAATAATTCAAGTTGCATATATTTCTCGGACCTCTTATTCCGGTAAACTCGTTCGATATTGAGCTTAGTAATTGATTAATTTCATATTTCGTAATTTAATTTAATAGTAAAGGTAAATCCCTTTGACGTAGACATATAGTTGAATATTTGTAATTAGAAGGTTAATATGTGAACTAAGTGAATAAATATAATTTGTTATTATACAAATGGCGTCTGGTCATTATTTGCCTCAAGTTAATCTTAGTGTCCAGGGTGGAACCCAGGGGTTGTTCTCACAAGGTTTCTTAAAATATAACGACCCGTAGCACGCTTATAAATTTTGTATTCTCTGTTTTGTTGAAAATATACTATCTTCGTTGTACTCTATATTTTTTTTTTCCAAAATTTGTAATCCTTTTTTCAATTAAACTGATACCTTCTGTACATTTCCAACTGTCATTCAATCTTCTAATTGAACTAGTTATAGACTCAGGTTCTACCATTCTTTGCTTGTTTTTTTCTTGAGTTCATCCATTGTCAGCTCCTGATAGTGTGGATCCAGCAGTTTTTGAACATCATCACTATTCACATCTAAATTTATTTTCTTGTAAAAATCAACAAGTTCTTCAATCAAATTACCAATTTATTCAGACTCCGGCATTGATTCCACTCGCGTTTCAGTGGAAAAAAAAAAAAAAAAAAAAGACGAATTTACAAAATTTTATAATGTCGTAAGTCGGGGTAGCGTAGCTCAAAGTAGTACTATACTGATAATATGCAATTAATTGTAACTTGAACATACAGCATTATTTAGTGTCCAACAATGACTATATAATTGGTCTTGGGTAATCGTAGAGTGTTAAAATGAAGTATATGTTGTTAACTCAAAAGATTTATCCATTTTTGTATTATTTAACAAAGTATTTGCAATTAAAACGTGTCTTTAAAAATTTTATTGTTATTTTAAATAATCATCGCATAGAGTAACAGTTTTTATCAAAATATAATGTGCTAGCTCTTTAAAATAAAAAGATAAGTAACTCTTAAAAAATTATTTATAAAAATGATCACTATATTTATGTAAAATTTAATATAAGTATTGTAGTAAAAAATGAGCATTTATTAATAATTGCTCTTTTTTTTTCAATTCCTACTATATGTATATATATATATATAGCTCACATTCTCTATATATTTATTTAATTATCTTTGTGTAATTTTCAATCGTTGATAAAATACATTTTAAACGTTCAATTGAGCGGAAATTTTATATGAATGATTATTTTGGATGACAATACAAAAATTAAATATAATTAATAAAAATTAATTGATTAAAACTAATTATTTAAAAATTCCAAATACAGGCACATTGGCGACTTGTGTCAAACATGAAAAGGTTTTATACTCACAATTTAAATCGCTCGCTTTAGCTGCAATTTTCTATACAGTATTGTTTTGGGTAAAAATACGATAATTTAATTATAATTAATTAAAATTAATTGACTGAAACCAATCATTTAAAGAATTACAGATGCAGCCACGTTGGCTTCATTTTTGGTGACTTGGGTCAAAACTTTATGATATTTTTTTCTCATGTTTTAATGCATTCAGTTGAATTGAAATTTTATAAACACGATTGTTTTGGATGACAATACGATACTTTAATGATAATTAATAAAAATGAATTACCATTTAATGTTGTGATTCTGTCATATGTATATACATATTTATATTAATTGTAACTATTTAATAAAAAGTAGCTGAAATAAAAAATTTCTTTGTTGATCTAAGTAGGAATTGACTTAATTTTTATTACTTGTTTATTCTCTCCTCTGTTTATTGTATATAACAATTAAAATTTTTATTTACATATTTTTTAATCGAGCCATTTTTTAATGACTTTCTTCTTTTTAGCCTGATTTCTATCATTCTAGTACATTCAAAAAACATAAACAAAAAACCATTTTTTACGAAAGCTCCACTATCATGCTCAAATATAAAACTTAATTTTTTTTTAAATGTTCCTTTCTGGAAATCATTACAAAAGTTGGAACTCAAAATATCACTCATTTTGAAAAATTTATGACCATGCCAAAATGGTTTTTCAGCAATTGAAATTAAAAATAAACTTTTATTGCATTCTACCGGAAATTAGGAACATTAGGTGTACTTTTAAATCAAGTGTAAAATGTGTCTTCCAATACACATGTTTCGGTGGTTTTAAAGAAATAATTAATGATGCCAAAATAAATGACCCCGTGTCCTTCTGCATTTCAGAGAAATTTCCAACATTATGTACATTTTTTTTCATATTTATTACCATTCACATATACTCTTATTGGTCGATGAATTAAAAATGCTAGTGTGATGTGGTGATGCTAGTACTCATTGAAATAGTGCCGAAGTTTGTCGTGAGGATTTATTGCTGAACGATTCAAAAGTTTATTATTTTATTATCATCATTCTTCGGAGAATCATATTAAACGCGTATTAGATATCTGAGTGGATAAAATTTAATAGTTTTGGAAAAACCATAATATTTTTTTTTCTGATTTTAATTCTTTTGGTGAAAGTTATTTGTTTCCTACAAAGGTTGTGATAACCCCCCTCCTAGGATGAAAAGACGCGTGAGCCCGTCACAAGGCAAATCATTTTTAATAATATAATGTAATTTTTCCGTTTGAAATAAATTAGCTGTACTTTCTCATTTTAGGGATATTGGTTCTTTTCAAATTGTGATTTAAAAGTTATTTTTTGTTTGATTAATGGTGCTATATTGAAAATTATTATTATACTTTTATAGCATTTGAGACATATTCTTGGATCTTTACGTTCTTTAAACCATCCGAAAATATCAAATAGCTACTAGTAACACGTGAAACTTCGGACTTCTAAAGTAGTTTTTTGTTTCGATGAAACTTAGTTTTCTTAATACAGTAAAATCCGGCATATTACGACGTACTACGCGAATCTTCTACTTTCCAGCTGCAATTTTTAATTTTTAGGTATATTCGGCGTAGAACGTGCACTCCTTTTTTTGCGAATAAACTTGAGATGTACGTGCGCATTGCTGTTATGTTTTGAGTCATTTATTCCAGATATATTATTCCAATTTTTTAAAAAATAATATACTTCTAGAACTACAATCCTTTAATTTTCATAAGTTATATTATTTGTTTTAAATTAATTGTCAATTTTTTTTTTCTATGATAATATTTTCTAACATATTTTAAAGCTCTCCTTTTTATACCCGGCGTATAACACGCACCCGTAAATTTCGAACATTTCTTTTTTTTTAAAGTGCACGTTATACACCTGGTTTTACGGTATTTCAGTACTTTTATTATAAGGAAGTTTTTTTGTTCATATGTTAGGTATTTTTTAAACTTTGAAATCATATTTATATATGCTGCATTGTTGACAGGATATTTCCCTTGAAATATATCATTATTTTTTCAGTGTTTTCATGTAGTTTTCATTTTCAGTGGATGCAATACAAAAGTAATTGAATAAATATTCGTAATTTTATTATTCAATAAAATAAGTCCATCCTTTGTTAATATCACAGCTTTGAGTTTCGGATTTTAGGAATATGTTATTGAAATTTTGTTTTTGTGTTCAAAATGATAAACCCATGTATTTATTACATTCTGTTTCTTCTGCCAGCGATATTTCCGAATGGGATAATCCAATAGTAACTTACCGAAAAAAAGATAATTTTTGATAGCCTGAAGAAATTTAATTTCCAGTTTTAAATACCTGTTGTTATTCAACCAGATTATTTATAATGCAGTTGTAAATAGTTGTAGTTTATTTCAACTAATTTATTTTAAACTATACTTAACTTTTATACAATTTTCTTGAATAAAAAACAAGCATTTGTTGAATAAAAAACAAACATGAAATAACATTTGTTTTAATTGTACCATATTTATAATTAACGCATAAAAGATAATTTAATTGTTTTTGTTTTAACCAATATATATGTAACTATCTTGTTATTATTTTTTTACTTGCAAATGTTTTTCTCTAAAATTTAGCATATCAAATTATAAATTAATTTTTATTAAAACAACTATTCCAAGCTCTATTAATTCAAAAATGTTTATATATAGAAATAATATTATGTAATTAACGGATGAAAAAAATGTTAATTTATTTTAAAAATGCAAATTAAGATGTTATCAGGTTAAATTTTTTTTAACTTAGAAATGAAATTTGATTTCAAAAGCCTTTTTCATTCATATCAGAAAAAATTACATTTCAGCAATTATTTTTCCATTTTTTAATTATTTGCATAAAATTTATCTTAGTTTTTCTTACATCCCCCCTTCAAATTAATTTCAAACAAATTTCTGATGAGGAAGAATTCATATTTACCAAGTAAAAAACAATATTTCCTTTCTAGTTTCTTATAAAAAAAAATTGAAGCATTTTTTTCTTTACTTTTATAACCAAACTTAGAATAAAAAATATATGGCAAAAATTGAAAAGCTTGAAGTTATTTTTATTATAAGAACAATATTTAAAAAAAATTATCATTTTTACAATAAATATCAAAACATTTCTTAAGAAAATCCAGTTAATATTTTTTTTACTGTCATGTTTCAAAATTGTTCCTATGTTGTTAGAATAAAATAGCACTTTCACATTGCCATCCATAAAAATCTAAAAGAGTGGCTTCCTTAAGTTTTAAAATAAAGATTTAATTTTCTTACATAGAAGTAATTTCTAATTATCTGTCGCTTATAAAAGGATAAGAAATTGTTAAACGAATGCATTGTTTATATTAGCATTGTATTTTTTTTGTTCTTTAACTATTCATTCGTTATTTCTTATTGGATTTGTGAGGGAAAATAACTATCTAAATTTAAATAAGACACAAATATGCTTTATAATTGAATATAAGACATACATTGTCTGCGTGTTCAGATGGTTGTCAAAGTGAGTTTTTTCCAGACATGTCTTTTTTAATGCACTTTGTAAAATTTCTACCCGTATATTTAGTTTGCAGTGGTTGTAACATTTAATATTCTCGTTCGAAACATTTGTTGTGTGTTTTTATCTATTATATTTTATGTATTATTAACATATACTGAAGTAGTTTTTTAAATTTTAACTTTCCAACTGCTCTTTCATTTTATTTTGTAATTTAAAATAATTTATCTCCTTTCCTTAAGGCAATAAGCATAAACAATCTGCAACCGAATATTTAAGATACATGCTAAATTATATTTATAGAATAAATTATTTTGGGAAGGTTATTTGTGAAAATGGAAAAGATAGTTGGTATAGAAAATGCAACAAATAAAATTAATATTAATTTAATAACAGACATCACAATTTATTGTTTTTTCTTTACTGTCTGGCTGTTTTTGGTGTTGCTATCTTAGAATTCGTTAAAATATGTATTTGGCGACTGTTGCCAGTAATGTAAACGTAATTTAGAACCTTGCGTATTAATTTTTCATTGAGATTTTTTTCGCATTATACATTATTAATAATATTATGTTAAGATAATATTGCCGTTTTTACTCTCGTATGAATCAAATGTTTGTTTAAAGCTTGCATAATTTAAGAAATCATAATGGTATAATTACATTTTGATATTTCTTCTATGATGTATCGTTATTTATTCCTGTCTGTCTGTGCCCAATCATCCACTCAGTTTAATAACTAAAAATGCATTTATAAAGGATCTAATAATTAGGACATAAGGAAGTTTTATGAAGACGTTCCTCGTATGTCTACATCAAATTAAAAATATCAAGACCCTCAATTAACGAAATGTTTTGTAATATTATGGATGTACAATATAATCTGTTATGAGGATTAAAATGATAAACATTTGCCCTTATTTATTTTAGAATTTTAATTCAAACTCATATGAAGTTTAAAGTCTTTGGATTGATGTTATACATTCTAACAGGTAAAGAGTGACTCATCAAGAAAAATTGTACTAAATCGATTTTAGTTGTTGTTGTTACTAACTCCATCTGTCTCACGACATCAGATCGAAATCAACGAAAAATCATCGCGGCAAAGAGCTAGATGTTCGCCTGTCATTAGCCATAGCTTTAAACACCATACAGGTGATGGTACATTTTGGCTCGGTTCCACCTCAATTTTGATGGAGAACACCCTAGGGATGGACAGGTGCGACCCACCTCTCCTTTCCTTCCACTACCCTCACAAGAGAACATGCGATTCAACGGCTATTTAGAGTACCGGCATGCCACAAGTGTACTATGCATTTACACACATTCATGCCTTCTCCGGCATTCGAACCAGGCCCAGCAGTCAGCGTCAGTAACCACTATACCGAATGGGCGACTCGATTTTAGTTGAGTACATATATGTAACGTGCATGTGGCGAAAACGAAATGGCAATTATGTAACAGAAATTTAATGTTAAATTTACACACACACACACACAAATGGATAACTGTACAGGAACAGAGCAAAAAACAAGACAGTAAATCTTTGGTGTTTCTCTGCATTGTTTCAAATTGTTATCCAGCTGGGAATCGACTGGTAAATATGTTGTGGTCCTCCCATAATTTGCGGCATTTCTGTTATTAGTTTTGTTTTACTCGTATTTACTGATAATTTTAAGGAGAGAGAGACCAACTAAAAACAGATATGAACATATTAAACATATATATCCAGAAAATATCAAGTAATTCTTGATTACTAATAATGAAAAGTTTCACATGAATAACTGAATATTTAACATATAATTTTTCTATTAATTTTTAAATATGTAATATTAAAAGTTTCTTGTTCACTTTAAATATCATGATCAATTCTTCTTCACTAGAGCAACATCCCTGTTGTTAATTGGCCTTGGCCTTCCCATTCCAAGCCTTCTTGTTCTTGGATGAGACTTTCAAATTTATTACCTTAAGAGTTTTCGATACATTTTGAGGCAGTCAATCCATAACTTTTGATCCCCCTCTTCTTTTGGGTATCAGATGGTATAGCCAAGATCTTATTAGTGGATTGTCACCTAGTTTTATGAAGTTCATGCCCCTTTTATCATCTGCAGTGCTGTAAATTTAATAATATCTGGATGCTTAAATAATTTGTAAATTTAGAAATTGGTTTTCTTTTTCGGTTTGAGGACTTATAAGCAAAAAGACGTGACCAATTACGATTGTGAGGGCACAGGTGTATATGGAGCTACAACACAACTACTACCTGCTGGCCTAGCTCCAGCAAATTTGTCTTCTTCAAATCTCCCGCTGCAATTTTACCTTTAAGCGTTAACACACCAACTGACTCCTTAAACACAATTCTTTTCAAAATAAAGTTGTGGAACTCATTTTATATGGCTGGACTGTGCTCTCACAGTGAGTCCCAAGCCATGTTGGATTCCCAGGCAAAGAGAGAGCCGATCAAAAAGCTAAGCAGGGAGTAGAATAGTCTCAACCTCAGTTTCTTTGACCCTCAGAAGAACAAAGAGCATTATATCCACATACATTGACAAATGTAATGCATGGATCCAAGAAACCAAGAGCCTTGAAAAGCCGAGGGAAACCATGGCCACTGTGGATTCAATCCCGAGACACCTGTAGAGAGCCGAGACTGTTACTTGCTTTTGCTTAACCACTGGGCATGACTTTTGGGGAGTATACCTCCACTGGCCTCACCCGACTGTGGATGAGGCCTGCCCGCTCTGCGGTCATGCCAGGAGGATGAATAGCGGCCTCCTGCTACAATCCACTGGATATCCGACTGATGGTGTCATCAGTCGGTACTGGAATCCCCGGCGTCAAATAGCCAAGAAGCCAAGCACGGGCGTAGGATAAATAAGTTTAAAAAAATTCTTCAATAATCATCACATTTTATTCCTGTAAATGTGATACTAAAAGTTATTTCAGATATAGAAAAATATTTATCTTCCCAATCATTGCCCCTGTTCAGCAATCTATGAAAGAATAGACATAATATAAGTTTTTTTTTCTGCTGATGAAATTATATTTTAAATATTGCTATCGGGATTAATAATTATACATATCACTGCGATTTAAAATCTTATTAGTTCTTGTATAATGCAACACGTTTCACCTTTACAAACCATGAAAAGTGCAGTTGCATATTAAAAACATCTCTTCTAAATATTTAAATACAACGCAAAATATAAGTAAATAAAAACAAAAATCATAAGAAATGCATCAAATAATACAGAGAATAAAAAATATTTCAAATTTTATTTAATCTTCAAATATGTGTACACATTTTATTTCCTATATAAATATTTGTATCTTTTTTTTAAATAAATAATGCTGAGAAAGAAAATCGGACATGGTTGTTTAATGAAATTTTACACTCATGTAGAGATGTAAAATATTAAAAAAATTTCTTGTAAAGATATTTATGAAAAGGATGGAATGTTGACGGATCAAACTCGTAAAAATTGTGACTTGCATAAAAAAAAATATTTTTACGACTTTTTTTCTTGAAAATCTATTTTATGAGTTTCCAGATCATCTTTGAAAAATAGCATTTGGTATATGTATTGCCATTTTTATTCTTCAAAAACATCATATGTTGAGCCTTTTTATTTGATAAACACAAACAAAACAGCAAAAATATGCATAACTTTAGCTCGCGCCTTAGCGAATTCTTACTTTAAAAACATAGAATTATTATATATGAAACTGTTTTGATTTGCTCCCCACGTATGTCTTAACTTCCTATAAGTATTCATACATACATGAATATAAATAAGTTTATTCTGAGAGGTGGTAGATGCAAAAAACAAGATAATACTACTTCACATTTTTCTTCTTTGTAATATTGACACCGTCTTGAAAGATAAGCAAAGGAAGAGCTGTGAAATATTCTACCTTCTTGTTTCTTCTCCCCCTCTCTTCTTATTTCATCTTCTATTCAATGTTTTTATTTCAATAAAGCATTTTATAGGAATTCAAATTTTCATTTATTCCAGAGTCCCTTTTTTATCTTAGAAATTAATGTACTTTATGATTTTTTTCCCATTTGAAGGTTAATAAGGTACAAGATATTATTTTTGATTTTTAATGAAATTTAGTTACCTCTTAAAATTCATTTTTCACTTTAGAGTGTTGTTAACTTATTTGAACGATTATTAATTCATTAAGCCAACTTATTTATGATCTGAGACAATCTGCTATAACTTTTATTATCTTTGTAATTACTTTTGTAAAATAAACTATTTTTAAATCTAAATGTTTCATCACAAATCCCATTCTTTAAAAATTTCAAAGTTTCTTAAGAATATATATTGCAAATGAAATTACTAATAAAATGTATTAATATAGCTTGCCTGTGCATCATTGCAATAGTTGGTAAGATTTGCTATCGTCATAAAATTAATAATGAAAATTCAAAAAAATTCACTTCAAACAAATATGCATGACAGCTGAAATCAAAGCTAAAGTAATGCAATGGGTGTAAATTTTATGCAGCAGCTTTAATTTTCATTTTGGTTTAATAAAGCAATTAAAGTGAAGACTGAAGTTCCAAGCATTTTTAGTCTTATAAAATAGTTAATGATTTTTGTAAATATGTATATGAGAGAGAATGGAGTTAAAATAACATTCTAAATATGTATTTGATTTATGTAGTGAGAGTAATTCAACATGCTTTGGAACGTATACTCAGTAGTAGTCAAACTAATACAGCTTTTCAGATTGTGCCATAGCTCGGAAAAGAATAAACTGGGTGAGAGAAATGCCACAGAGGCACAATATTCAGCATATCAATAAAAAAATGAATTCTTCACATTCAATATGGAAGAAAACAGAAAAAAGGTTTTATTGTGAAAGTCGCGTTTGTAAAAATTTGGGAAGTTATGAGGAGTATCAGCAAACTTAAATCCGTTAGTGAAGATATATGACCAATATAAATTGCAAAGATTGGGCTAAACCGTCTGGGGGCAGCGGTAGCGCAGTGGTTAGGGTATTGGATCATGGCAGATATATCATGAGTTCGAGCCCATTACCACAAAAGACCCACCATGTAGAGCAGCAATTTACGTTAAAGTCGGAAGCTAAAACGTCCTCCCGTTGGTGTGGTGTGGTAGTTAACAGAGGAGGGTGCCAGCTCTGGTGTCGTCCACTTAACTTGACCATGGTTCAATATTACGTGGTCCGTCACCAAAAGCCCTCGTGTAGCGGACAGTGTGACGTTAATATTCACTCACTCACTCTAAACCGTCTGTTCTTACTAAACTCCAAATTATCGAACAATTTTTGTGGCAAGAGTAACCTCTGTTGAGAAGCATATGTTTTAGCTGGCTGGTGCTCTCCGAAAAAAAAACGATCTTGTAGCCAGAACACTGTACGCATGTTCGATGAAAATTTAAATCAGTAAAGCACGCTGTCCAGTCCATTCGGCAAACACCCTTACTTTTTAGAAGCTTCTCATCTACACAGTTTTGGTGTGGATGTGCATTGTCATGAACAAAAAAAGGTGTGAACCAATGGCATCTCAGGACAGATGCACGAATGGGAGGAGAGTTTCATCGCATCAAAAATTTCCGGTAAGTGAGATGCTGTTGAAGATATGGAGTTCCGTTTGTCCATTTAACATATTGCTTTCCCAAAGAAACTCATTAACGGTTTCTTTCCTGGGCGCTAGGGCAGCGCTTCTCAAAATGTAATAATTTACAACCCAATAGTCAATCTTAATTTTCAGAGCGCCCCCTCCATCCAATAACAATGTATTGGTACACTGCTGGACAATTGTTAAGGACGGATCACAAATTGCTATGTAGCATAACATTAAGCGAGACATGAGGCCTAGTAGGATAAAATAAAGTTGCCACACTGTTCAGACATTAGAATAAAAAATATTTATTGTACTGGAAAGTACAAAAGCTGTGAAACTTCTGAAAGGAAAAAAAGTGTTCATTTGATCTGCGTACGGAGAAATGGAACAATGCATCTAAAAGTCAGCAGGCACCTTAAAGAAAGGTATCAGTACGGGATATGTCCACCGTGGAGTGTGATGCAACATTCCACACATCGTACCATACTTTACACATCATTATCCAGCAGCTGTTGAGGCAATTTTCCCCATTCCTCTGTGAGTGCACAGATGAGGGTGTTCTTGTTTGTCGGAGGATAGTTTCGACCAGCAACTTGCCTCCCAAAGCATCCCACACATTTTCAATGGGGTTTAGATCTGGAGAACGCGCTGGCCATACGAGACGTTGAATACCCTCACTGTCAATCCTGACAGCGAGTGTTCGATGACATGTTGCGTTGTCGTCCATAAAAACAAATTTATCCCCGACAGCACCACGGAAAAGACGAACATGAGGAAGTAGAACTTCATCAATGTATCGTTGGCCCGTCATAGTCCCATTCGCAACCACATGTAGGCGCATGCGGCTATTGATCATGATGCCGGCCCACACCATGATACTGCATGTCGGATATCGGTCCTTTTCGTGAATATTTTCTGGACGATAAGCAGTACCACTCTCGCGCCAGATCAGTTGGCGTCTACAATCCGATGACAGACTGAACCTACTCTCATCTGAGAATAGTACGCATGCCCAGTCCTGTTCAGTCCAATTGTTATGCTCACGACACCATTGCAAACGGGCAGTACGGTGCAGTCTGGTCAATGGGACACACACAACAGGTCTGCGTGCGTATAGTCCTCCTCCCCTTAAACGTCTGGCAACAGTTTTTCGGGAGATCTGCTTTCCTGAGGCAGCAAGAAACTGATTTTCCACCTGCTGAGCTGTGGTGCGCCTGTTCCTTTTAGCTGATAGGACGATATATCTGTTTTCTGCAGATGTCGTACTTCTAACACGACCTCTTCCGTGCCGTCTACTACACCTTCCAGTAGTTTTAAATGACTTCCACAGCCGTGAAACAACGCTGTGAGCGATGTCGAACTCCCTGGCAACATCTGTTATTTTTCGCCCTTCTTCTATCTTTCCAATAATTGGGCCACGCATAAAATCATCTATGTGATGTCGGGAAGACATGCCAAAAATTTTAAGTTCGCCTATTAAATCTTTCCTGTAAAACTTTGACTTGAAACAACAACTGTCCACACACGTCAAAACCTTTAAAGCTCTTATGAACGCTATCACGTGATGAACAGACGTGGAAAAAAAATGTGCATACTCATACTTCTTACTAATATCCCGCACTTATTCTAATTTTCCACATTTTGCTTCCTTTCATTTTTGGTTGCTTTGGATGATAGTGTTATCCGTCCTTAGCAATTGTCCAGCAGTGTATTAATAATGCTATACTTTGATGCTAAAGTTACAACACTACTTTAAATTCTTAATTGCCACCAACATATATATAAACGTCTCACTCAACCAAAGCGATAATTGCCCCAGACGTATATATATATGCGTCTTTCTGAAGATTGATCCTTCTTGTGCACTGCTATCCATAAAAATTTCCGAAGATTTTGAATGCAATAAAAGCTCTTGTGTGTGTGTGAACAGTGTTTACGAATGATTTACTTTATTCAGAGGATTTGCTTGTTTATCCCTTTTCTTCACACACACACCCTCCTTAATGTATCACATTCGCGCGCCTAAGTGAAACCGGTGGTTTTGGGGAGCGAATCACTTAACTTTTAATCGGCAGTTAAGATATCAATTACAAACCGTTCAAATTATCAAGATAATTATTAACTTTTGGATATAATTCTTTATATGATCAGCCCATGGAGTCACTAGTAATTATTAAACTTGTTCTAAAATTAGTGTTGTTAAATTAATTATAAAATCCATGATGCAGTACTGTCACATTTATAAGTGTATTATATCTATGTAAATGCGTATTTTATTTTTTTATAATCTCAGAAGGTATTTTATTTCTTTACTTTTTATAAATTAATATATTTTTTATATTATATAAAGTGCTCGCACCCCCCCCCTTGGATAGTTATCACACCCTCCAAGGGGCGCACGCCCCACAGTTTGAGAAATGCTGCGTTAAGGAGATGAAACCATGTCCCTACCTCCCTTCATATCAATTGGAGCCTAGAATCTCAGATTATAGATGCTTTTCAACTGCATTGAACACAAAGCTTTAAGAAACAGTATACCAAACCTTTGTTTGGCTGAGGTGAACTGTGCAACTCACCCTTTATGATCATTTTTATCATCTCAATCAGATTTTTTCTGTTTTCTTCTTTTTAGTTGTGTGTGTGTACTTATCTTAAGTTGATAAGGTAAATTTTCTTAAAATTTATTATTGGGAACACAAATTGGAAATTTATTTTAACACGTAACTGATACTTTAAATAAAAAGTGGAACTTCGTTTTATAAGATATTGTTAGGTAAATTTTACGTACGCTTGAATAGTTACTAACAAACCTTTTTACTGCTAAAAATTTCGTGAATACTGTACATAATGGAGTAAATTAATTGCACAATAGAAATTATTTAAACTACAAATCTATTTTAGGTAGATTTAGAAATGGAAAAATGATTTTCACTAGAAAAATTTGATTTTTTTTTCTTGCATACTATTTTTTTTGTAATATTGATCGATTATCTGCGTGAAGAAAATATCTAATACTTTTGAATTTTTTACGAACATGGTTAATTTTATCGAAAATTTTAAAATGTAGAGTTCAATAAACAAAAAAGAAATATAAAAACAATATTTAAAAGAAATCGCTAGCTTTTTTACAAAGCCGATTACTATCTATAATATTCGAGTATGAGTGACATCCACACTTACAAAAAACATTCTAATTATCATAGAAAAAAGCCAATTCCTTTTTTCTAATCAGAAGAAAAGGAAAATTCATATTTAATCTGTCGAAATATAGTGATTTGGTTTTTCCCTATCCTCGAGACCCTATTGTACTCAAAGTAATTTCTGAAAAACTCGTCATTTCGAAAGATATTTCACTCACTAAAATCATTCTCATTTTTTTATCTTCTAACACTGTGGGAAAAAAACTTTTTTCTGTGTTTCTTTTCATCATAGAACCAGCCAAAATCTCAACTTTGAAGTAATTTTGTAGAAATCTTTCAATATCAAAAGCAGCGAGCGGAAATTTTCACCATTTCCAAATAGACTGGCATTCGCCAGTATAAAAGATTCATTTGTTACTTTTTTAACAAAAGAATAACGCTTTCTAATTTTCTAAACTTCTTCGTCATCGCAATAATCATCAGCGAAGAAAGAAATGTTAGAACATGTGATTATAGGAACAATGGTTTAAGTCAATCGCCATTAGCTAAAGGATATTTGAACTATTAATGAATGGCATGAACAACTTATATATAACTAGGTGGTTTATTTGTTCTTCGCACGGGTGAATTGAAAAATTAAACAATACAGATTGAAGGATAAAAAAGGTTCAATCAGTTAATTTTACGTGAATTGTAAATTAAACAAAAAAGAAGGTTTTTGCATATCTCAGCTGAACAAAAAAAATTCTTGCCACCACCTCTCTCTTCGAAAACTAGTTTTATTATGAAATAAAAAATTGTGATTACACTGATCAAAGAAATAATATAAAAGCGAGTGCGCATTGGCGCATGCCATAGACAAAATAAAAAGGAAGAGTTTTGCTTCACAAATAAAAGATAGATATATGCTGTCAAGGGCTTTTTTGCAGATTGCAGAATTTTTTACAATTGTCGTTATATTTGGAAAACTTCACAAAATATCTTTATAAATTATAGCCTATGTGTGATTCTGATGTATAAGCTATATTATTGAAAGGTTTCGTTAAAATCCATTCAGTTGTTTTTGCGTGAAAGAATAACAAACATCTCTCCATACATACAAACTTTCACGTATATAATATTAGTAAGGATAATGAATAGAATTCATTCAAGGAGACAAATATATCAATCCAATGCATCATGGGAAATTTTAGTGCCTTTCTATGATTAGTAAATACATTCTCCAAAATTTTCTATAAATAATAGAATTTCGTATAATGGTTAACTAGAAAAAGTTATTTTTTGCACCTAAGAACAGAGTGTATCACTACCCGAGTCTAAGTACGTGTATCTAGTAGGCATAGAATAATAATTGAATTATAATATTTTACTTTTGCATTATAATTCCCTGCGCAAGAGAAGGCAAAGACGAAATTAAACACATATTAACTATATTCTTAACCGTTTTCATGTTCCCATGATTATGTTGCATATAACTTATATAAATAATTAATAAATAGTATTTTTTTAATTTTGTATAAGCAGTTTCAAATTTATTTTACATTTTATAAAAACATTCCCTAAGTTTATATTTATTTGCTATCCATTTTTAATTCTTGCCACATTTTTATAAAACGGAGAGAAAGCATTCACTTAGTAAAAAATATCGTTTTGTTTGTTAAAAATATTTAAAGTTATAATTATATTATTATAATGTGTGGTAATGTTTATGAATTTGTGCCGACACTTATTCTATGGATTCGTAGATTCAAACCACGGTGGCACTTAAGATCCCTAGTGTAGGATGGCTAGAGCTCATTGAATCTTTTCACAAATTTCATGTCTCTTAGCAATTTGCCATAATTTTTCTCTCCTCACAAAAATCGTGCGAATGTGTAAGATTAATTAATTTACAGTTGAAGCTTTTTTATGTTCAGTGTTAAATATGCTCTCTCTCAGCTATGATGCCCATGTTGACTCTTTTATTTTGATGCGTTCACAGCCATCAATGACACTTTTTAAGGCCCTATACAATTTGCGGAGTAAATGCCCGCACGTGTTGTTTCAAATACCCTGAAAGAAAAATAGTCCCTTCAGATCATATTAAAGTGGAGGCCGTTCTACTCAAATATCAGAATATTAATATAATTAAAGTTAAATGAAACTTAAATATTGAAATTTCTCCACCAAATACTGATTTATTTTTGATGTGATAGGAAGATAGCTGTCATATTAGAGGCACGTGCTTCAGAATATGAAATAATGTCTTGAAGAAGCTCCATGTACCAAGCAGTAATTAACATGTTTTACAAAAAACGCGTTCTCGTAAAATACAGGGGCAAAGGTCTGTTATTGAAAATTTCGCACCTACCATTGACTAGCATAACAAACCTCATTATGACCTGTAGGATTTCTATACGGATAATGGATTGTAAAATTCATTGTGGGAAAACAATTCCTCAAATATTAGGGTATTAGGCTCAGATATATTAGGTCCATTAGGGATGTTGGCTTCATTTATGACTGGTTCAATATATTGTTTCAGAAGTAGTAACACACTTTTTATAAGCCTTCGTCAATAGTCTTGTTCAGACATTTAAAATTTCACAAATGCCTCCTTTCGTCAAGGAACAATTTCCTGTTATCTTTCATGTGCTACTTTAGAGATGTATGTTAATAAACTTTCTGGATGAAACTCGCTTCCCTTCTTTGCCAAACTGTGATTAACTGGTCCCATGACCCATTTTCTGGTCTTCGAAACGTAAAGGAATCCATCTTGATGCATATGGGCTGCTGTTTATGCCTTACGCACATATTCAACATAATTTTGAATCATATCATAATATCCATTATCGCACAATGAGTTACGGCTCAGTTTATGCTATTTCTGGCTTCCCTCCAATCGACATTATATTTCTTCATAAAATTGCTTTTAGGGAACATCTCTCTGTTTCTTCCATCTCTAATTATGATTGTATTCTGCCTCCATTTTTTCACCCTCATCCTTCAGAGAGAAATGCCATCAATATTGTTCAATTTAGTGACAAGATCACAGATGATTTTTCTGTTATTTGCTATACTGATGGCAGTAAAATTGATGGAAGAGTTGGATTCGCATTTGTTGTGTTTAGGAGTGGTGTTGAATCCGAAAACTTTCAATTTAGAATTCGTCATGAATGCACAGTTTTTGTGTAGCTGAACTTTTATGTTTAAACTTCGCCGTTAAATGAATCACTGAATAAAATAGTGTCATCTCAGAATATCTCATCTGCACTGACTCTCTTTCCTCCTTGGATTCTCTTAAATGTATTTCTTCATCTAACAACATAATCGTCGAGATCCGAAAGCACCTTAAAAGCCTAAGAGATAAAAACATATCTATAGATTTTGCATTTGTTCGCTGACACACGGGCGTTCTTGGGAATAAGCGAGCCTATTGGCTTTCAAAGGCTGCAACCAAGCGCAAAATTGACATTGACGTTAATATTCCTATATCGTTTTACACGAACATCATGAATGAAAGAATGGTAAAGTCTTGGAACCAAGAATTTCTCATTTCTAATAAAGGGAGCATAACAAAGAAATTTTTCCCACCATTAATAAGAGACTGCCATGCCATCAGTTTTACACTAACTTCAAAATAACCCAATTTCTCACTGGTCATGGTAATTTCAAAAGCTACTTGAACAAATTTAATTTAGTTCCTTCATCTTCCGGTGATTGTAATATTGGTGGCGAGGAAAATGTAGAACATGTAATCCTTCTGTGTTCCAAGTGTGTCAGAGAGAGAAAGTCATAAGACTGGCTTTCAAGAGACGTAACATTAATTGACCACCGAATTTTCACCAACTTCTTTCCACCAGAAGTGCTTTTAAAAATTTCTGTGAATTTGTTGTAAATGTTTGTAATTCTTAACCTCAATTTTTTTTATTTCGCTTGAATGTGTGTTTAATACTTACTTCTGTAAGTCCCGTGTGATACTTTGTGGTGCACGGGGATTTTATAATTGTTTTCAATAAAAAAATATCCATTATTTGAAAATTTCTCCAGGACTACGATCTTTCCAGTAAAACCCCGTTGAAAAATGATGCAATTAGTATACATTTAATTTAACAAATTATTATTAATAAATGAAAATCGTACTCAAATAGATTTTAACTTGAGCGGGCTTTTAAATGCTTTTAATTCCATCATGAAGACACTATTTACATGTGCATAGACACTGAAGGATTGACTACCATCCTTACAACAGAAAAGGCATGACAAAGAAACTCCTACGCACGGGTTTTCGACCATGCTTATCACGACATTTAGATAACATTTATGTAAATATCTAAGTTGTTGCAACAAGTTTTTTTATATGCTGAACAGGTTTGCCGTTTTGGAATGAAAATTGATGTTACATATGTTTAAAAACATCTTAGCATCTTAAAAAAATCTAGCACAGTACTTCTCAAACAGCCCCTAGGGTGGGCGTGAAAAAACCAAGGAGAGGCGGGCGAACATATTAAAAAGTCGAAAACAAAAGATTATTAAAGAAAAATATCAATTTATTGAAATCAAGCAAAAAAATACATTCTTACAAGATAAAAAAATGTATTTACGCTCATATAATGCACCTATAAATGTATCAGAACTGCACAATGCATTTCGTAATTAATTAAAAATACTAGTTTAAGAACAAGTTTAATAATCACCAGTGGCCCAATGGGCTTATCGGATATAAAATTATATGGAAAGATTAACATTTATCTCGATCATTTGTTCGGTTTATATTTAATTATTTAATTGCCGATTAAAAGTTACGCGATTCACTCCCCAAAGCATCGTTTTGCAAGTATGCACGCGTATGTGGGGTATTGGGGGGAGAGGAATAAATAAGAAAATCCTCTGAAATAAGAGTAAATGAAAATACGTCAAGATTTTATTGCATCCCAAAGCCTTCGGAATAATTTTGTGGATAGTAGTTAACAGAAAGGATCGTATTTTTGAAAGCCGTATATATACGTCGTGGGCAATTTACGCGCTGTCTGAGCGAGAAGTTTATGTATGCCAGTGGTGCATTATCAATAAATGTAAGGGGCCCTCGAGGAAACATTAGATTGAAAATTGGGTTGCGAGTATTGAAAAATTGAGAACTACAGATCTAGCATGTTTCTAAACACCTCATAATTATCTTGAATGGAAGAAAAAATGCTATCATGTAATCTAAAATATTTCTTAATGAAGTGGAATGGGGTTATTTACTTTTTGTTACATATAGATACATTTGTTTTATACAATGTAACTGAAAAAAAAACAATTATTTTATTTCTAGATAACAATTACTCTTCATTCGACTTGATAAAATTGGAAGTATCAAAAGAATGATGAGGTCTACTCATTAATTATTATCGTTAACTTTCTTCGGTAAATAGATTTTTCAGCCTGGATAGATAATTAGATGATTAATCTTTGCAATAAAAAAAACTGTAGGAAATATTTATTATTTTAAGGATGCATTTTTTTCTTAACTATTAAAAAAGCTCATAATTAAATAATGTTTATAATGAAATAATGAAGTTAAATATAATTTTGGGAATTACTTTTATACTTTGTTATAAATAATTTGCCTGTTAAAATGACTTAATACAAAATTAAAGTTTCCTGAACATTGTGACGGGCTCACGCGTCTTTTCTTTAACATGTCCTTTGGAAACTTTGGGCCAGAATTAATGGCAACTCTTTTCCAACCAAATCCAAGAAGTGAAGTGTGAATGAAAGATGCAAATGAACAAGCTTTTAAATATCGGAACTTAGAGTAAACGTGATGGCATTGTTGGACAATTGATGACAATGTATGTCAATTTGTGATAGAGGATGTAAATTGGTGGTAGTTGATGTCCAATAGAGGAATCGTGTTTCAAGTCTGAATGAGCTTTGCGTGACTGTAATTAGAAGTTATAAGTGATTGAATATATGGAATTCAAGTTGCACACCAGTGCATGCAAATAAAGACAAGATTGAGCATAAGGCAGTATTGATGGATTCTTCAAAATGCATTACGGTGGGATTGACTATTTAATATTAGAATCAAAGATTTAATTAGAATCGAGTTAAGACGGTTTAGTTATTGATAGTGGTCTGAATTAGATTAAGTTGCTTATTGTGTTGCGTATTTTTCCATCGTAGATTCTCTCACATTAATTATTATAATTTAATTTCTTAAAAGTTTAAGTTGAATATCTTAATAAAGTCATATTAAGATAATGATTCCTTCTAGTTATTTCGTTAATCCTACACCTCTAGCTCATGCTGACAATCCGAGAGATATTCTCCCAAGGGAGGGGGCATCACAACATGTATATCGTTTACTGCAGGGGTGTCAAACTCGCAGCCCTCCGGCCGCATGCGGCCCACAAAAAAAGTTTTTATAGCCTGACTAATATATCGGCACACAATA
Source organism: Trichonephila clavipes (assembly GCA_019973935.1). Lineage (NCBI taxonomy): Eukaryota > Metazoa > Arthropoda > Arachnida > Araneae > Nephilidae > Trichonephila > Trichonephila clavipes. The sequence goes on along the minus strand of BMAU01005690.1, from coordinate 303,380 downwards.
ATACGTAATAAAATAAAGACATTTTCCGCTCGAAATTGAATAGATATTAGCAGAGAAGTTATGTCAAGTGTCAGGACGTAAATATTGAATCTTTCTTGTACGTCTACATGTTTATTATAAAGTATTATTCAAAATAAGCCTAAGTTTCTGTGAATATTGATTTTTTTTGCGGTCCACTTTAAGTTAAACGTTGTTTACTTGGCCCAAGTTAGCCTTTGATTTTGACACCCCTGGTCTACTGCAATGTGTATCTAGTAACTCTTTCAGTAACTGAGCAAAAATAGAATATGTGAAAAAAATAATGTAGACATTTTTTTAAAAAATCATTACTTTAAGCGCACATTGTGTGTTTATAATTAAGCGGATTTGTAAAATAAAATATATTAGGCTCGTGATACAATGATAAAGCTAAAAAAGATTTTTCTTTTGCCGATTTACTTTTATATCTTGAAAATCATTTGAAACTGCAATAATTTTTTTAAAAAAATGTGTTAAATTAGATAGAATATATAAATCATCTGCTCTAATTTTAAACTGGTAACCGTTTTTGTTATTTATTAAAAATATAATTTGTAATAAAGAATGCATAAATTGAGCGAAATATTAATTTATGTTCAGCTATATATTAACCATAATTAATATAAAATGCATAATGCATTTTAAGCATGTAAGCGATTTTTTTAATTATTGTTAATTTTGATAAAATAAAATCAATAAATTTTAAATTTTGAAAGAAGTTTTTCTATATTAAAAGTACTTGTGAAATATCTTTATATTAGGTTGGGGGAAAATAAATCCATTATTTTTGCATGAAATTCAAGATTTTATTTAACATGCTTCGGATTATCCGATTTGGATCAAATATGCATCGTTTTGTTGTATAAGTTGTTGTCATTTGAAAGGTAGCTTCATAACGCCTCTGTAATAGAAATCTTGGTTCTTATTGGCGACACACTTTAGTAATTGATTTTCACAGTCTTCTCTTGATCCCAATTTATTATCACTCAGGAAGTTCTGCAATGCCAGAAAATGGTCGTAATCACTTGGTGCCAGGTCCAGACTATATGGTGTATGCATTAAAACTTCCCAACCAAGCTCCCAGAGTTTCTGGCGAGTCCCTACAGACGTGTGTGGCCTGGCGTAGTCCTGATGGAAAACAAAGCCTCTTCTATTGGCCAATTATGGCTGTTTCTGGTCAATCTCTAGCTTCAAAGGGTCCAGTTGTTCAGAGTAAAGATATGAATTTAGTGTTTGGTCCGACGGAAGCAACTCATACAAAATTATTCCTTTCAAGTCCCACCAAATGCACTGTAGAGCCTTCCTGGCCGTTAGTCCTAGTTTGGCCACCATTTGAGCTCCTTCACCGTTCTTTGACCACTATCGTTTTCGCACATTATCGTAATATGTGACCCATTTCTCATCTCCAGTCACGATTCGCTTAAGAAATGGGTCGATTTAATTCCGTTTGGCCAAGGCTTCACAGATGGAAATCCGATCCATCACGGGTTTTTTTTTATGTTAATTGGGGTGACACCCAAACATCGATTTTCTTTTTGAATCCAACTTTGCGTAAATGGTTTAAAACTGTTTTATGGTCGATCTTTAGCTTCTGGATGATGATACGACTGCTAACATGATAATCAACTTCGATTATTTCTGGAATTTTTTCAACATTTTCGACAACGGGCCTGCCTGTGCGAGATGTATCAGTAACATCAAAAATGCCTGAATGGAATCGACGGAATCTAAATTGCACGTAACTATCTGTTACAGTATCCGCACTATAAGCACCATTCACAATTTCAGCTGCCTGGCTCGCATTTTTGCCTTTATAAAAAAAACAATAAAATATACAGAATTTTCTCTTTGTTGACTTCCAATTTTAACACACTGTAACTCACAACTGAATAGACTAAACAAAAAAATGAAAGAATTATTTTACTTTAAACAGCTACCTTGACAACGATCATAAATTTTAAATTGTGTGATTGATACTTCACGAGATATCGACACTACAGCCATCTACCGAAAAAATAATGGATTTATTTTTCCCCAACCTAATATTTATATAATTTGATTAGAAAATATTATAATGTAATTTTAGAAAGCATTCATATATACTTATTTTTAGTTACTAATTAAATAAAATTCATCAAATTCAACTTATATCATTTAGAATTATATAGATATATCATAGTAATAATTTATCATCGCTAACTGAAAAAATAAGATAAAAACAATACTCATTAAATCGTTTCTTATTAATCGATTTGTACCAAATCTTTTCGTGAATGAAAATAATGTGTGGATGTTTGAACAATCTAAGTTAATTTGACAATACAAGAAGCCATATATAAGAAGGAAAATTATCTCCTTTTTCATCAATGCGTGTTTCGTACTGGATAGTTATGAAAGAAATCAAATTTTATCACAACAAAACCGGATTATTATTGTAGTCCCTAAATATATTATTACAATAAATTAACCGAAGTATTCTTTAAGTAGTCATTGAAGACGAGAGTTGTTCTACTACTTATTTTTGCTGAAAGCAATCACAAACCTAATTTTTAATTTTAATTTAATTTTATTTTTATTGCTTTTTTTAATGTTTAAGTAATTTAAATTTTTGACTATCAGAGATATGTTCATAAATATGTTGTGATGATAAATGATAAAAAAAACTGTCTTAAAAGGTTATTTTTTTTAAAATGTGATAAGTTCACTTATATTGCTCTATGATGAAAAATATTTTTTTAATTTGCATTTTTTGCGTGAGATAGCAGTGACTTTAACATTTTATTTCAAAATTTAATTTAAACTTGAATTTACTTATATCTGTAATGATTGAAACCATGCAATATGTATTAGTATACTTTGAGTTATCGAATATTAAGGAATAATAAAAAAATTGAGATCGTAAAAAAAAATTATGCACTAAAATAAATTAAATTTCTGTAATTTTGCTTTTTTATGGTAGGAATATTTATGATAGAAAGTACAGACGCGTAAAGTATACCATAATAGGGAAGGTAATAGCTTACATAGAATCTTTATATTATTCAATTGTCCTCGTATAAAGAAACCTGTAACGAGGAAATTTCAGCTTCAGTAAGAGTCATTGTACTTTTTATATGTAACTCGTTTAAGGCGACATGGTACGATTTACGCAAACAATTTTAATTTAAGGATTTTCAAAATTGTTTTGGTTGCCTCCTAAGTGTGCATACTATGTTAAACAGAATGTGTGCTCAAAATTTCATAAAAAGCTAACCATTTAATTTTGTTAATGAAAAAAATTGTGAAGCGATTTTAAAATGCTACTCCCTTCCTACAAAACTTTAGGTATACGCATGAAATTTGATTCACAAGTACGTCAAACTATGTATAATAAAAGCTGGTATGGGTTTTGTGATAACATAATTGGTATTCATACAATACTTTTTTTTATGAATGATAATTGAAAATTCCTTCAAAAATATTAAAATTCTGACTTCAATTTTTTTTTTAAAATAATAAATATTGCTTTGATTCAAAGGTGCATACCAACTTTTGTTACATGCACTATTAGAATTAGGTAAAAAAATGCAAAACATTAAGCACAATAGAAAAAAAACCCTTAGCATTTTAAATGAAGACAAACTAGTTATTTTGTCTTTCTGAGATAAGTAAGTTTAAAGTTTTGATTTACCATAGGAATATGAATAAAAATGAATGTAACAGCTATCATAAGTCTGCGTTTTTTAAGTTTAGAGTTTTCATATTTTGTGCGGTTATGGAGAAGTATATAGAAAATAATTTAGGCTAAAAAATCGGCTTGATTTTTTGACTAATTTTTAACATTTGAATCGTACACTTAAATAATCAAATTTATTTTAATTATTCGAACATATGTGTGTGTTTTAGCCCATACATTTCATATATTCACTATAAAGAAGTTCATATTCATACTGTTGTTGTATTCGAATATAATACTTTATTCGTTTTGTATTTGATATTGACACTAAAGCAACACAATTAATTATATTATCTAGCGTAAGAAGTAAAATAATTTTATTTTTAACTGATCCACAGCAACATGCTACTAACCCAACTGTTTGAGTGTTTATTTCCAACTTCTTATAAAGTTCACTCTAAATTTATCCTGATTAAAACAGTGGTTAATTTTATCTTATAATACTATGATGCTGTTGTTGATGAAAAGTTATGTGATTTTGAATAAAATTTTCGATTATTGTCAAAAATAACTTTTATACTAAATATTCTTTAAATTTTTTTTCCTGTCTAATCGATTACATGATTTTATTTTTTTAAAATGATTTTAAAAAATACACAAGATTTTCCTAAGTTCCCATAGAAAAAAATGTTTTGATTTCCGATTTATTTATTACGCAGTATTGCCTTTTTTACTATACATTGACCAGACGCAATTATCTCTTAAATACATCATTGCAAGCTCACACATTTTGTTCTTCATATAACAAATACATGATTTAAATATCTCTATTCCAAGCCTATTAGATTAAGTAATCCAAAAAAATTTTAGAACTGTGTAATTATATATGTTTTTCTCTATTTATTCACGAAGAATTGTTTTAAATTCTTGTTTTATTCCTTTGAATATTTTATATTTTAATCTATTTTTTTATTTTATAATGTTTTCCATAATAACTGTAATTTCCAATTCTGTAGCTTTCTACTTTTCCGGATATTGAAATTCAGGGAGTATTCAATTTCCAATATTCATTTTGTCTTTATTCTGAATGATTTATTTCTGAAATTATTAACTGCAAAATGTTATTTACTTTCGAATCATTAATTTTTAATACTTGGAGCATAAAATTCCATGAATCAGAAATAATTCAAATATACAGAAAAACAATTTAAACCTGATATTCTAAGCAGATTAGAGCATTAAAATTTAAATTGAATTCTAAAATTCAATTTCGAATGAACTTTTTTTTTATCCATATGGATTCGTTTCGAATACTATTTACCTTCCAGTTGTATTTGAATTCAAAATGTTTCATTTTGTATCATTTTAAAAGCGTTACAAGAGCAAGATTTTGTGAGTATTCTTTAGTATTTTATATATTTTTATTTTTTTTCTTGAAAAGTTCATTTCAAGCATTATCAAAACAAATTTTAATTCCAACTGACATAGCCATAGGAATCTATTAATAATTCCATGTATATATTTTAAAACCTTTTATTACAATAGTAGTCACATAGTTCAATTTAATAGATACAACGAAAAAAAGGCTACACTATCTTTCAGCTTATAGCTTTGGTGCTATAATGGTATTAATATTGACATGGAATTAAGAAAGCTTTTGTAATACATTGAAGCATAGCCAGTAAAAATAATCCAATATTTTTTGTATCTAATCAAAAGCATTAAGCCTTTCAGGGAACATCTTATATTTTGCATTGTGCTTTTTTTTAAAAAAAAATGTCCTGTGTGTTTTGTTTTTACTTCGAATATTTAATGCATCTATTTGCTTTCAGGATTCTAATAAAAGATGAAAGGTATTGATGAGAAAATTTATGAAACAAAAATGTTGAGAGATCCCTCTTTAGATGAAATAGATAAGCCTTTTATAGTTTCAAATGAATTCGTAAGTAGACTTTTTTTATTATATATTTTGTATAATTTATTGTAAAGGTGTAGTTTGTGTTTTGTTGAAAACTATTGATGTTTTAAAATATTTTGTTTTTGAAGAGCTCCACGCACACGCATATTTTGTGTAATAGATACTATCTTCTTAGCGTGTTTCTCGAAATTTAATTGTATTGTGCATAACATTTTTAAACAGACTTGTACATTAAGGGATGTAGTCTGTAGAGAAGCTAATGTAAAATTGTGAAATTTATCCAACCACGATGCAAAAGCTGTCTTAAGTTAACAGGTATTTCTTGTATATGTTGAAAGAGATAAGTATTTGCTGACAAATCTATCATTTTTTTTCATCACCATCTGAAGAATTTACTCCCTAAATTTAGGCTAAATTTCAGATATCTTATAATGTGGTTCTGTTCTAAAATCGAATTGTGTGGCTCCATTCCGCTGTTTACCCCTGTTTGATTTCATAAGGTACATGGGCTGCGTAAGTATCCCTCAACTCTTTATCTGGTTCTAAAATGATCCTGGTGTTGTAGGCTTTGATTGATAGTGTCATGGTTTCAGAGAGCAAATATCAATGGGGGTGGCCTTACAATGAGATGGAATTGGCTGCTTCTGATATAGGATGCTAGAAGTGAGCTTTTGCCTGAAATTAGAGATGGCGATAATTTTAGGGGATATTAAAAGAACATTAATATTTTTGAAAAAAAAACTAAATTTATATATGTATATATATATATATATATATATATATATATATATATATATATATATATATATATATATATATATATATAGAAGGATTTTAAGCTTAATTTTAGAACAGTTTTAATCGTGTTTAATCATAGCTGCAATTTAAAGACAAGTCTTTTATTTTTCGGATTCAGCTTATTTAAATTTTAAAAGCAAATTTATAAGATTTTGTAATTTCTTTCAATAAGATCTGAAAAGATGTAAAATAATTCGAGTACTTGGGCTCAATTTTAGACTTTGTTCCCTTTTCCAAGGTACCCTCGGGAGATGTCAGTGGTATCAAAGCTATTGTTGTGAGGAATATTGTTATTATGGGTGGATGTACCTCCATCAACAATGTTAACGAAGGGAATTTCTTCTCTAGTATTGTTGCTAACGAAACTTTTGGATTTATTAGTTTCATTTAAGGGGGAACCTACCTTGGGCTTATAAAACTTGGGATATTTTATGTAACAAGCAGCATGACCGTAGACTTGACAGTTGATACAAAATGGGTTTTCTTGTTTTTCCTTTATTTCATAGTTTTTAGTCAAATGATCTTCACGATAATTAAGGCAGCGTGACTTAAAGTTGATTCCGTTCGATTAGTGTATGTGAGAGAGAGGGAGTGAGGATTATATTATAAAAAGAGGACTTCACAATGTGAAAGAATATTAAGAAAGTATATATTAAAAAAAATCCCTTTTGTGGAAATAGATCGTGATGGACTATTACAATATATAAAATTTACTATACAAGTCATTTTTATTACATTTGTAACGGCATGTTAATTTTTTTTGCATTCATTGTAAGTCATTAATGATATTTTCTTAAAGATGAAGCTATCTTTAGTGGAAGCATGTGTAACATGTATAATGATTACTTATATTAATGCATTCTTATATGTTGGAAATGTGGCCATACATTAATTATTAATGATATTTTTTGTTGAGAATTCATTAAATATTATCTACTTAATACTTCAACAGTCTTTGTGTAAAATATATGCATTGCAGTTCAAATATCTTCTGAAATATCTCTAATACTGATTGCAGAAATTCTTAATAATGCTGCACATACTTTATTTTTAATTGTCTGTACTATCAGAATTTATTTTACTGAGGGTTAAATTGCGTGTAATGTAAGCGGTAAAAAAATTACTCAGGGAATTTACATTTTATTATCTGAGGGTGTTTGCTAAGAAATTAGAGATACAGAATAATTTATTATCCATCTTGTTTTTTAAAACGTAGTTTTATATTTATGTGAACTAAATTATAATTGCTATTTTAATATCAACATTTTTATTATGAAATTTAAAAAAGGAATTTATATAAATTATTGGCATTTGAAAGGGGCATACATTTATTAACATATGCATTCTATAATTAATATATTTTTGTAAAGTACAATAGTTGTATTAAAAAATTAAAAAAAATACTATAAACATAATTCAGTTATATCAGGAAGCTTCTCATAGAAATGCCAAGTTCCGTACCAAATATATAAATAATTACAACGTGAAAACCAATACCTACTACACTGCTGACCACCGTAAGTGCAACACCCTGAAGGCAGCATGAAAATAACATGAAATTTACAACATGCATTTGCGGAGGTGAGATATGTGTGTGTGTGCAAATAATTAGAATTTCAGTACAGACACACATCACGCGCGTCTGTGGCACCTCCTCAAAAAGCTTGGAGATTTCAACGATTTCAAGTTCGGCAATTGTGTTTTTCTAGTGGTTTTTTCAAAAAACGATAAGTTATGTCTCGTAGAAAACAGTGATCAACATTTATCAAGTGTAACGCATCATTCAGTGTCTGCGCGTACCATTCGACGCCGTTTACAACAGAGTGGTCTGTCCGCAAGACGTCCATTGCTCGGTCTACCCTTGACGCTGAACCACAGACGTCTCCACCGCCAATGGTGTGATGAAAGAAGGATGTCAGTGGCAGAATGGAATGAAGTTATATTTACTGACGAGTCACGCATCTATCTGCAACACCACGATGATCGGATTCGAAGCTGGAGACACCGTGGAGAGAGGATTCTGAACAGCTGCGTTATGCACCAGTACACTGGCCCTTCACCGGGTATTATGGTATGGGGCGGTATTGGATATCACTCTCGCACTCCTCTAGTACGCATAGCCGGTATTTTAAACAGCCAGCGTTACATCTCCGAGGTGTTGTAGCCAATTGTCCTTCCTTACCTTCAGGGTTTGGCTACAGCCATATTTCAACAGGAAAATGCGCGACCTCATGTGGAATGCATTGTCCAAATGTTCTTCGTCAATAACCAGATTGAATTTCTTCCCTGGCCAATTCGCTCTCCGGATCTTCCGCCGGAAGAAAACATGTGGTCCATGGTTGATCAACGATTGACCCAGATTTTACCCCCAGCTGCCATACCAGATCAACTATGACAACGTGTGGAAGCTGCTCGGTCTGCTGTGACCCAAGAATACATCCAAAGTCTCTTTGAATCAATGCCGAGGCGTGTGGCAGCGGTGATATCCAACAATGGCGGCTACTCTGGTTACTGATTCTGGCAGGAACCACAATTCACAGAAGTCTAAAAATTAAATCATTTGGTACTTGGGGCAACATGTTATCTACAAAATAAATTTTGTTGGGCCATCTCTTGTCTTTCATGATATTGCATTTAAGGTGGCCAGCGCAGTGTAAGTTTCTAACTACCATAAAATTAAACAGGTTATAATTTCAGACATTTCTTGTCTCCTGTTCTGTATTTATAATACAACTATGATTTTGTAGAAACCCTTATAGCTAATTGAAGGAATTCTAAAGCAAGCTGTACAGTCAGAATACGTTCAACTGCTTACTTATATCGAACGAACATTTTTAACAATGTTTGAGCACATTTCAACAGTTTTGAACATCCAAATTTTAAGATGCAACTATTTCCATAATATTCATGATACCTTCTCCTATCTCACGATAACTAACTATAACAGAATTACGTTCTCAAAAGTCTCAAGACATTTTTTCAAAACTTTCAATATTTCGATCCAATATTTAATCGTGATTTTAATCGCCCCCTCCATACAATAATAATGCATTAAAATCAATATTATACTTTAATGTTAATGCTGCAATACAACATTAACCTATACGGTGCTATCGCCATGCATAACGATCTCGCTCAGGCAATGCGTTAACAGCTCCGAAAGTACATATACGTCTTTATGAAGTACCATCGATCTTGTATAATGCTATCTATAAAATTATTCCAAAGGCTTTGAAATGCAAATTGAAAAGTTTTCAAGGCGTTTACTTATTTCAGAAGATTTGCTTTTATTTATTCCCTCCCCCAATACATCACATGCATGCGCCTACGTAGCAAACGTTGTCATTCGGAAGCGAATCGCGTAACTTTTAATCGACAGTTAAGGAATTAATTATAAACCTTACAAATTATTAAGATACACTCAGGAACATTGAAAATAGCGACCAAAGAAGAAAGCATCGGATTGAATTGAAATTTAATACACATAATGACACAGATGAGGGATTCACTTGATCTCAAAAACAAGGCAATTAAAGGAATACAGGATGTGCAACGCAAAAATACTGAGCGACTTTAATAGCGCGTTGAAACACCTCCAGCTGAAGTACATGCCGCCACACGGTCCGGCATTGAGTTGATTAGACACCTAATGTTGTCCTGAGGCAGATGGGCCCACAAATCTTGAACAGCCAACTATAAATCATGTACAGAGTGACACGATGGCATCTGCCGTTTTAGCTGATCCCACACGTGCTCTACAGGAGACAAATCGGGGAGCGGGCCAGCCATGCAAAAGTCTGAAAATGACGTGGAAAGTCTTGAGAAACTCTTGCTGTATGTGGGCGAGCATTATCTTGCTGGAAAACTGCCCCCTGGGAGACCATTTAGGAAATATCCTACATGGGGTCGAAGAATATCATCAACGTAACGTTGGCCCGTTAAGGTTCCACGCATCACAATTAAAGTGGACCGGCTATCATAGGCTATGACCCCCCAGACCATTACACCAGCTGTGCGGGCAGTGTGGCGTAGAACAGAGGAGGGGGAATAGTACCGCTCACCAGGGTGCCTCCACACCCGTACACGGTTATCCTCTGTCCCCAAAACAAACCGGGATTCATCCCTAAACACAACCTTTTGCCAATCTGTGACATTTCGCGTTGATCTGGCTTGGCACCACTGCAGATGCAGTTGCCGATGTTCCGCTGTTAAAGGGAGTGCACGGAAAGGGTGCTTGGATTTAAGATTTGCTTCTGCAAAGTGTCTGGAAATTGTTTGTGGGACAATTGCTATGCCTACGTCTGCTCATATCGTTGAACGAGTCACTGTAAGGACCACAAGTACTTGCCGCACGATCCTTCGATCCTCTATCCTCGTGGTCTTCCTGGTCGGCCCAGACCCGGTTTTCCGCACGTGGGTACCTTCTCTTGTCCACTGTTCCCATCAATTTCTAATGGATGTCACACTGCAAACGATCCTCCTGGCCAGAAACACGGCGCGTCGACCAGCCTGCAGTTTTTATCCCGATGATCAGGCCTCTCTCAAACTCCCTTAACTTTGAGAAATATCTTTTAGTACGTTTACCTGGCATGTTTCGCTTACCAAAGTCTTCCTACAATCGGCGGGTATTGGTCACGTTTATGAATCTTCGAATTTGCGCTGGCTTATATTTCACCCTCTTCCTGATTGTAGCTCCACCTTGGCGTGTATGAGCATGCGTATTGGCATAAAACTTGGATCATTTACATATCACATTACGCTGTACTTGTTTGCAAAGTTTCGCGATTGTACTTAGCTTCCTTATTAGGTCGCTATTTTCAATGTTCCTGAGTGTTTATGTTTTTTTTGTATATAATTTTATATATGACAAGTCTATGGTGTCACTGGTAAGTATTAAACTTATTCTGAACTTAGAATTGTTAAATTAATTATAAAATGTATTGCGCAGTAATGATACATTCTTAAGTGTATTATATCAGTGTAAATGTGTATTTTATTTTTTTATGTTATAATGTATTTTCTTTGTGTACTTTCAGTAATTTAATAATTTTTAAAAATCTTTTGTTTTCATTTTTTCAATATGCCTGAGCCCCATTAGGGAGGGTACCCTACCATTTGAGAAGCGCTGTCTTAATATGCTCCACAACATGGGCAAAGTAGTTTAGAGTAGTGTCAAAGTTTACAAATATGCTTGCGAATATATTTGCATCGCATAGAGTTCAGCAAAGTAAAGTTCGTTTTAGTTTGGAGCAGATAACCATCCGATTTATATGTTGAAAGTTCTTGGATAGATGTCCGAATCAGCCTTTGTTTTATAAAAGAATAAATATTTCTTCTGTTGTAATGGAGAGGAGTAATATGCCCCTCTTAGAGCAGCATGTAGCTTCTAGTCACTCTCCGTGCGCTTAAACAGCTCAACATATCCTCATATCCTCCAGCCGATGACGTCATTCCTCAAGGCACGACAACCTACGGATATTTTTCAGTAACAATACTAGATTCCAAACAGCCAACATATCTCCGAATATCTCCAAATAACTTCGAATACTGTTGATAGTCGCCCTTCATCAGTAATATGACCTGATTTTGTTCTAATTAAGAATGTTCAGCAGTGGTGGGAGGACTTTTACAGGGTACAATCTTCTTCTGACGTTTCGAAGGCGTTGTGGTCCACTCAGTGGCGTAAGTGTGGCTATTCTGTATTAAAATTGCATTATTTCTTTTTTTACCCTTGTTTTTGACATTGTACCCGTCTTTTAAAATATGACAAATTACTATTTTCACTATAAAAAAACAACACAAATATGTCGAGGGGAATGGTTTAAGAACTATAAGGGACTTCTAGACCATTAATAATGGGAACATACATACTATAAATCTCTGTAACCATCGAATACACTTTGTTCTCTGCCAATTTACGAGACAATAAAAGGAATATTATTGACTCGAGAACCCAGTCCCGTGATATAGCGAGTTGGCGGATGATGTCTCGAAAGCGAACCCCGTGCTGTCGCTGGAAGAGCTGATCATTAAAATTTATTCTTCTCTTCAGGTGGTGTGTGGATGGAAAATCATTTTTACGGCTGGTATCGCAATGATCGCTCTTTTTTTACCCTATAGCGACAGTGAACGTGTTAAGATTTATCGTTTGCTTCCATTGAAAGTGCATGTGTCGTCTACGCATTTATCGAATCATTTGCTTAATTAAACACAGTCGCATCGATTGTTGAATGCCGACTCTCCATTATGGCTGGTATCGATGTTCCACAAATAGTTTTCTTTTAGTATGCGAGACTTGGGTCTCAGTCAAGGTGGTCACCCCAAAATGTTCGGGTGTTCCACTGGTTGATCGCGATTGACAATGTATCTCTGCTGTATAGGATGAAGTTCGCCACCAGATTTGAGCACTTCAAGATGTCGAAAATGTGGAGCCATAATCGATAAATGCGCGGCGTAAAGTATGAAAAGATTATATTAGAGTCTTGCGTTACTCTGTACTTTGATGAATACAGGCATACATGGCGGCCAAAAGAATTTCCCCAATTACAGATTTTAGCATTCAATGTGATAATTTACAAGCCATTGACGGGACCTACGGGTTAAATTTTTTAATATATTTTTTATTTATTTCAAGACGATTAGTTTGCAATGTGTTTCATTTAATAAAATTTTTAGCTTTCTTCATTGTATTTCTCGTGTGGTTTCGAAAGAGCGTCTGGATTACTATGTTCTTAGTATGGTCTCGTATATTTCTTTCCTCTTAATTTTAGCATTAAATATTCATTTTAAGCTCACTTTATAAATATAATACAATCAATGCCAAATACCTAAACTTATCTCTTAATTTTTTTCTCCTCATAGTGCACTACAAAGCTCGCTATTTAAAATCTTTGAAAAACTCAAGATCACTTTTATTATTCATTAAAAAGTGAGGAAAATCACAAATAAATTTATAATTGTAGAAGTAATTACACAGGGTTAAAATGAAAAAAATACAAGAGCAGTGACAGCTGAACTTAATGTATTTTTTGGTTCTGAGATTTCAGAAATAATAATCAAATTTTTCAACAAGTCACCTTGTTTTGAAAAATGTCGTTCCACTTGGATTTTTGTGCACATTTACCAAAAACTTTTTACAACATTGAATGTTTTTCCTCCGTAGCTGACCTTCATTCAGCCATGTTAAAACGTAGAGAAATCCACTCTAGGACATCTTTACCTTGCCTTTCTTCTTTTCCTATCACAATATCTCTCAACCAATTCGTCGCGTGAATCATTAACTTAGATCTGTATATTGGCTTTATAACGCAGGAGCTGTCACTCGTCTGGACTGATTCTGAACGTAAGACGCTAAAATTTTGAATTCGGTTTCAATTCTTCTTTCACGTGTAATTTATTGTAGTGCATGCACTATTTAAGTGGTAGCTTCATCGCAGAAACAGTTAACAGTTGCGTTTGCTCTGTGCGTTTCGTAAAACATGGCTTTCAGTTCGAGAGGTTGCGAAAACTTTACAGATGTTTTTTGTTACATATACGGCGAATAGAGTTTAATTAAAAATTGCATGAGAAGTAGATCAGAAAATTTAAAACAGCTTTATCCTGCGTAGTTTGGCCTGAAACTTGGAGACCAAGACAAATCATGGGCTCGTTATAAAATATGTGTTAAGTGCCTCAACGAGCGATGCTTTTGACTCAAAGGGAAGAAGACTGATGTACAATTTGGAGTGTCTATGACATAGAAGAGCCGAAAAACCACTTTCATGCTTGTCACTTTAGTTCTTGTCTTATCCATAGGTATAACCGCAAAAATCAAATGCTGATATCTTATCCTAATAATATTCCATCGGCCATGTGCCTCAATCTTCATGGATCTACTATTCCCGAGACTTTGCCTCCAACTGAGTTGCAAAACTTTTCCTGGCATATCCGAAGTCAAGTTGACAGAGGGAATCTTTGTTGATCCAGATATTCGCAAGCTTATGAAGGATAACGAATTTGAGACTTGCATGACAGCAAAGGGAAAAGAAGCATGAGGGTTTATCAAAGATGTCGTCAGAAGGTTTCTTGGCAATCGTAAGGATCCTGACTGCAAAAGAATTGCAATGAATAAGCTGGAGAAATTTCAAGAGTTAAGTTGCTCCATGAGTGTGAAAATACATTTCCTTCACTCACATGTGGACTTTCCCCCAAACAATTTAGGATTAGTTAGTGAAGAGCAGGGAGAAAGGTTCCGTCAAGGTATCAAAGATAAGGAGTGCAAATATCAAGAAGTAATAGACAAAAACATGCTCATCAGGTATTTTTGGACGTTAAACAAAATAGGTTTAAGATTAAATATAGAAGCAGAGCGTCAAAAAGAAGTTTTAAAGGAAATAAAGGAACGTACCCAAGGATAAACTTTGTTTTGCTTTCTTGTGCATTTTAAAATATCATTCAAACTCAAGCATAATTTTTACTCATCTTGGTGAATCGTCTATTTTATGTAAATACCTTACTAAAACAAATTTAAATAGTATGTTGGTGATTTTCTTTTAGAAATTACGCCCTAATTGGTTGTAAAATGCATAAATCTCAAATGAATTTCTTGTTTTCTCTCGATCAAGGTCAGATTAGATAGACAAGTGAGTTCTAAAAACAATGGTTTTCATCTAATTGCTGAGAAATTAATTTCCCTCACTAAGAACCAATATTTATATATATTTAACTGAGTAAAAACCACTATTGTTAAATTTCCAAGCTAAATTGTTCCAGAAAATTCCTTTTCAAATAGAATTTAAGCAAAAATATTGATATCTATTTTACAAAAAATCCTGACATGATAGGAAAAAATGGAAGTCATTTTCAAAATCGGCACTCTAAACAATACAAAAAAAATCACTGAAAACATTTTTTGTATTTTCCAAAACTTTAATTTTGTACCCCTGTGTTACTGGCTTTACAAAATGAATATTTTAAACAATTGAAGAATTATTGTTGCTTACAAAAATGTATTATGTTTAAAAAGCTTTTTAATATGAGCAATTTATGCACAGTTACTTACGAAAAGTGAAAACTATTTTCATTAAAAATAAGCTTCAATAAAAACGATCGCTTCATGTGCGTGATTTGAAAAATTTTAACAATTTGAATGGGCGTATAAGTAACCATTACTGCTAGAATTATGACATAAAAGTTGCATTTAATGTTCTCCATTAAAATATAAATATCATTATTTTAACGCTTGCTAGATTCAGTTGAATTTATATGAGGCTTTGAAGTTTTATATAATAAGTTTGTATATAGTTTTAACAGTTACATTCCATATCGTGTCCTGTTGTACACGGTACATAATCGTTATTGAATCATTAATTTACTCTTATTCTTATAAAAGGTGTTTTTTTAGAGGTTATATATATATATATATATATATATATATATATATATATATATATATAGAACTTTAAATTGCAATAAAACAACGATGTATTATTCGATTGACATTATTTTTTATTCGAAAGATAATCTTGTGGCATTACATTTTAAATATGATTTCTGGCATAGGACTGCACGGCTGGCTCGGATGTAGTCCAATCTGGACGTTAAATTTTCGATGACTTTTTCCAACATTTGTGGCCGTATATCGGCAATAACACGGTGAATGTTCTCTTCCAAATGGTCCAGCGCTTGTGGCTTATCCACATAGACCAATGACTTTCCATAGCCCCACAGAAAATAGTCTAGCTGTGTTAAATCACAAGATCTTGGAGGCCAATTCACAGGTTCAAAACGTGAAATTAGGTGGTCACCATACGTGTCTTTCAATAAATCGATTGTGGCACGAGCTGTGTGACATGTTGCGCCGTCTTGTTGGAATCAAAGCTCCTGGACATCATGATTGTTCAATTCAGGAATGAAAAGTTAGTAACCATGGCTCTATACCGATCACCATTGACTGTAACGTTGTAGCCTTCATCGTTTTTGAAGAAGTATGGACCAATGATTCCACAAGCCCATAAAGCGTGGATGTAACGGTGTTTCGACATACTCTTGTGGATTAGCTTCACTCGAAATGCGGCAGTTTTGTTTGTTGACGTAGCCATTCAACCAGAAGTGCGCTTCATCGCTAAACAAAATTCGCTTATGAAAATCAGGAACAACGGCAATCTCGTTTTGGGCCCATTCGACGAATCTACGCCTTGCTTGATGATCGTTTTGATGAATTGCCAAACCAAACTGAGAATAAATCACTTGACAGCTGTTAAATCGGTCGCCATCTTGGAAAGTAATGCCAACTTAAACTTCTATTCCTGGAAAAAAAACACTGTTTAAAATATGTTAATTTTAAGGAAGCGATGATACTAATAGGTATTTATTGGCGACTTTTTTTTATTATTGCGGTTGCACAAGAGTATATTGTTCAGTCAAGAATTAATATATTTTCCGATATTTTCAAACACCAAACAAATAAAGTAAAATTAGAAGATTATAACGCGTTCTATTCTGTTTTTCTGCTAATCTTCTTGGGGAAAATATTCTTTTTAACTGTGGTTTTAGTTTAAAACCCCCTTTCCGCAGAGATGACGTTATTTATGAAAATGAAACTTCTATTTAAGTGTGAACAGCAGAGTATGCTAGATAATGGTTAACGTCCATCATTAACCTGGATTTCAAGAGTTAGAATACAGCGACTGGTGGTCGCGTATTTTAACCCTTTATCTACCGCATTATGATTTACTGCGGTTTTTTTTCATGCAAAACTTTTTTTTGACCACTGCGTTGAAAATTAAGGGATATACATAAACAAAATACTCAACTTTGGGAAATTTAATTAATTAATTAGCTCTAACAAATTAAAGATATTCAACTGTAAAATGAATTATATACTCTGTCAACTTAAAAAGAAACAGCCAAATCGTTTTTTAAGGTCTTCGTTAACATACTAAGAAAACAAGACACTTATCTTTTGACATTAACTACTTTTTTGGAACAAAGATGACAATCTTCGCAATCCGCTGAAAACGCAATTTCTGTTATAAAACTATTAACCTTCCCCACTAAAATGCTCATCGTAGAACCCGTGCTGCCATATATCTTGGAAAAGTGGATTTAAAAGAATATTCCTACTAAGTATCGTCAGAGTATTCGTAAAAATAGTTGTTCTATGTAATTTTAAAATGAGTGGTACTTATATGTACCGTTGGTAGATAAAGAGTTAAGATTAATATTTGGTGAAGAACAGTCAGTAACCAAACTTGGAACTGACCTTACTATCAGACTTGAAGAATCATTTACAAGGAGCTTTAAGCAAGATAAACTTTTTCGATAACTTAGTTATCTGATTTCTGGTTTGAGATTTCTTATTGCTCCCGAAGTTAAGTTATAAAAATGCATTTCCTTAAGTATTAAAGGTTGAATAAATTAGTCCTTTTAAGATCATGTCTACTTCTTCCTCAAACACTCCGACGCCCGCGACCTTTGGGTCGTGACAAGATGACTTACAGATGTGGTTTTATGTATTTTGTGCAATTATTTCCTAATGCAGTTAATGTACTAGCATTATTAGTTCCCATTATGTATATTGTGGTTATTATTCTTCAGAAACTGTGTGTGTTTCATTTAGGCAAAACATAGCCTAAAATCTGAGGCAGGAACTTTACCCAAGCAATATTTTATAAATATATAAACATTTCCCATAAAAATAAAAAATAATGGCAATCATAAAATGGTATTTAATGAAATAGTTTTTAATGAATATTCTTTAAAAAAAATCAACAGTATTTTATACTTAGAAAATTTGAAAAATTTAATAAAATTACAATTATTTGTAGAAAAAACTAATAGTAATAAACATATTTAAATTTTAAAATATCCAAGAAATTTAGCTTGTAATGGCATCTACCATTAATTAAAATGTTTAATAAATATCAAGATACAAATAAATGAACTTACACGTTACACTTATTACAAATGTATATATTAATGATCTTATTAGGTTAACCATGCCCAAGCAATATCTAATATTTTTAATGCTAGCGTTTCGCTTAATGCAACACTTTGAATTGTGAAGAATAGTATACCTATAAAAATAAATTTATGTATATTACTGTTCCAAAATAGAAATTTAATGAGCAATTAAAAAGCTGATTTCATCTAAAAATTTATTACCAGTTCTTAATGAATAATATGCACAATTTTATCACTTAATAAGTTACCTTTAATAAGATTTAAGTGGAAAAAAATTAATATTAGATACATGCTTTTTCTATTTTTAAATAAAATTTTCAGGTCATCTATACATCAATATAGATAGAATTAATTAATAATTACTTAGTATATATACTCGCGTAAGTATAAAACAGCCAAATTATTGTTTGTAGTTTGTGGTAAACGTTTTACGTTGTTAAAATATCCATTATGATTAATGTAACTTTCTTAATGTACCAAATTATTAAGAGTGCTAAAATTGTGTAACTATATAACATTATTTTGATCGTAATTTTCAATTATAGATTTACTGTATATATATGTATATATATATATATATATATATATATATATATATATATATATATATATATATATATATACATCATCAATATTTATTGAGTGAAATATGTGCTCAAAATCATAACTACGTATAAGATATGTGTCTTTGTTTTCGATATAAATGATAGTACCTTAACTATTTTAATAATACCTTTATTATTGGACTTATTCATAATATTTGACACAATACCTTGGAGTAACTTGCCAGAGGTAGTCATAAAAGTTTTTAAACCATTTGTAACATTACAAAATTTCATATGATTCTAACGAAAGCTAGGAAGAACCTACTAAATATTTCTTCATTTTAGAGTAGTATTTCAGTAATTAAATATCCCTCCGTATATCTCTTTGCAGTCCCTACTAAATCTGTATCCTCTTTCCTGTCCAAGTCTTAATTACTAGCTGCATCCACAGGTCATTGGTCTCCATTGTCCACTCCATGAGAAATGATGAATGTTACACCTATTATATGCCACACTTAAGTGTCGTTACGGAAACCACCATCATTTATCACTTCAAAGCTTTTTGGTCTGGATTAACACCTCATTTCAAGAGGGCATTTGAAATGAATGCAAAACAGAGTGTTCATCTGATAGTGGACATTTATTTGAGATTCTTAGATGATATTTGTGTGTGTGTGTCTTAAAAGATATCTTTTTGTTCGTATGGACTGTCTTAACTTTTATTACAGACTCTAGAATGTGGTAGATTTCTCAATTCTAGTCTAATTTTACTAAACTATTTGATGAGGCATAATGAAAGGGCTGAGTATGGAATTGAAAAGTTTCTCAGTGCGTTTAATTGGAAGTTTTACTTGTTTTCAACACTTAAATAATGTTACTGTAGTCCAGCGCTTCCCAAACTGTAGGGCGCACCTCCCTAGGTGGACGTGATAAACTTAGAAGGAGGGCATGAGCATGTTAAAAGTCGAAAACAAAAGATTATTTCAAAAAGTTATTAATTTTTTTGAGAGAGAGAGAAAGTAAAACAAGCAAAATACATTTTGAAATAATAAAAAGAAAAACACGTTTACACGGATATAATACACCTATAAATGTACCAGTACTGCACAATGAAATTTATAATTATCTTAACAATACTAAGTTAATGATGTTTAACAATTAGCAGTGACCACACCGGTTGGTCATATATAAAATTATATGCAAAAATTAGCACTTATCTGGATCATTTGTACAACTTATAATTAATCCCTTAGCTTACAGATTAAAAGTTACATGATTCGCTCCCCAATGCCAGCGTTTTGCGCGCATGCGCGCATATGTGGTGTATTTGGGGAGAAGGAGAGAGAGAAAGGAAAAATATATAAGAAAATCCTTCTCAAACAATTTTAAGGTATCTTTATCTCATTCCAAAGTCTTCGGAATAATTTTATTGATAGTAGTGAACATATTTTGGAAAGACGTATATATACGTCCAGGGAAATTTACGCACTTGCTGGGCGAGATTTTTATATACGCCGGTGGCGAAGAGATTAAAGTCGTATTGTGTAACTTTAGCATCAAAGTATCATATTATCGAATTCAACACTTCATTATTGTATAAGGGGGGCGCGATGAAAATGGCGATTGAATATTGGTTCGCCAGTATTGACAGTTTGAGAAGCACTGCTGTAGTCATAAGAGTGTCTGAAACGAATTTAAACACATCAAGTCAAGTGATCCTTTTGTTAATACTTCACTAACTAATTTGTATCAATCAGGTACCATGAAAGGTTTTAGACTGAAATAAATGTAATCTATGACAATCTCATTGATCTGTACATCGAATTCCACAAAAGTAAACTTCGTACACCTCCAACCTTAGCAATATCGAATTCTCAATTCAGAGTGATATCTAAATGTCAGGAAAGGAAGAAGTTCCCGAATATTATCATTACGTCATTTAAGGTAACTGCCTACCTTAATTGTATTTTTTTTATATAAAAACACATTTTTGAAACAAATTGAGTGTTTTAGGAAGAAAAATAAAAAAAATGTGCAAATACATAAAAAGTTTTAAATAACTGTTGTACTTTTAGAAAAATTGGTTGTTTTTAAGGAAATTTTTACCAAATTTTTACTGAAACGGGTAACACTGTATAAAAATTTCTAACACAATTATCATAATTTTCTTTATACACAATATTCATACTACGGTGCTCTTCAAAATGATTCAAAATCTAAGAGAAATATTAAAATATAAAAAGATTACAGACAATTATAGATAATAATATGAAAGTTTTAATATTTTTTTAAATTTTTCTTTATGAAAACTACCCTAAATGAAAGAATATTTAACCTGCAACAAAACTTATGGTCCACTTTTTGAAAAAAATAGTATAATAAACATTCCCACAAAATTTCAAAACGTTATCTGGTTTGGTTTTTATGATATCAAGTATCTGGTAAAAAGGTTCCATCGGAAACATAATTTTGAGAAAAACTGATTTAAAGTTTTACCTTACTGCCCTTTTGCTGAGAATGATGGGTTTTTTTTTAATCACTATAACTTTATTTTTATTTCGCGTAAAGGAAAAAAAACTGTTTTGGAAAGAAAAATGTTCAAATAATAAGTTTTTGAAAGTAAAAAAAAAATGCTTTATATAGACGAAAAACGACATTTTCAAGGTAGGAAGACAGCTAATTCGATATTTCAATATCGTTAAAAACTGTCAAGACTACTGTTAATACAATAATAATAATCTGTTCTGAAACAACAACTAAGTACAATCAAAACTATTGCATGCATTAATTTTTAAAACCAAAATTTGTCTTTTATTAAAAAAAAAATAATATTTACCAGTAATTCACCAGAGTGTGCTCTCACAAAATCAAACCCATTAACTTTCATGTATAATGCATACATTGAATATAACCTATTATTTTTGTGATGGGATATTATTCGTTTCTTAGATTATTTAATAAATATCCATTAAAAGATAAAGAGTTTTTTAATCCACAAATATTTATAAAATTTGTTCTTAGATTTTTTTAAAAAATATATTAATTGCTTATTAGCGTTCACTTCGAACAAACATGAGGAATATTTGTGACAGACCCGAAAATTTTAAACTATTATTATTGTTATTTAAAACATAACATTTCGACGGTGTTCAAAACTCTACGTCACCATATGTATTCATCACCTATAACGAGAAAATAGCATTTGATTTTTAAACATACTTTTCCATGCTAGGACGAAGTCTACAACATTTTAACCTTCGACTGTTCAATGTAATCTTAAATCTCTGTAATGATATCAGATCATAAACATGCAAATATATCATGAAGAATATTGGTACTAAATTCCATCGATACATTTCCTAAGAGTAAAGGAACCATCAAAATTATTTAGATTGAAATGCCCTGTGCCTTCAAATTTTCCTTTTTTATCTGCTATTTAAAAGGATGTATAGTGGTCACACCCAAATAGTCATAACCGCAAACTCATAACTATAGTTTTTGTGTCATGGGTTTGAGCATTTTTGCTATGAAAACCCGTTGTCCAGAAAGGTTTATACATGTTAAAGCTGTCACGAGGTTAAAAGTCTTCACGTTGTTGCGATGTGAAAGTTTGGAGAGTGGGCTGCAGGTTAAAATAATGCCCTCTGAACTTGATCGTGGCCAAAAATTGTGAAATCCGTTGTCATATACCTTTGTGTTGAGATGTTAATACACACTATTCTTGTAACATTCATTTTGAAATTCAAATCTTATTGAAAACCTACATTTTTTTAAGATTGTACTTTTTTGCTTTAAAATACATCTAATTATTTAATGTGCGTTTGATTGTGTTTATAGTTTCGTGAAAAAATTCCACAAACTAAATATTCTTTTTTCCTTTGAAAAATATAATTGTTTCGAAAAATCTTTTTTCCCTTCATTAATCCCGCAGTTCAACATCTCGTGGATAAATTTGTTCAAAGTATGCTAAGTATGCGTAGAAATATACACTAAAATATATTTGAATCATAATTCAAAATAAATACATGAATAAAATTATAACATTGTAATATATGAAAATTTTACGAAAATTATAAAATTATTTAGAAAGACAAATTAAAAATATTTCTTCTGAATTTCAGGAGAATTATAAAAAAAAATTATTTTTTCAATGCATTTTCTTTTGTAAACCTTTAATGTATTATTAATATCTTGCAAGGTATACTTGTTAAAACATTGATAACAAGGCTCATCGCAACTCTTATACTTATTCTGTTGAATTTTTTTATATCTTAACCGCCTGGCTGATTATCCCGAGTTATCTCGTGTTCGTATATGTTGCAGTTACTTATTATTCTGAGAAAACTTGGGTGAGCAGAATTTGTCTGTAAGATTGATTTTATTCGGTCTGGTGGAAATGAAAGGAAATATTCAATTGTGATTGGCAGTTTGCAACATTTTGTTGGTTTCGCGAATCATTTGGCCGCACAGGTCACGTGTTTTCCCACTTATATAGAACACATCAGCTTGTGGATTATATATAGTGCTGCATAAATAAGGATAGCTCCGTTGTGTATGTGTGAAAAAGAGTAAAATAAGGCGAAGATGCAAGATAGCGAAAGTCATGATTTTTCAGATAGTGATTACGAAGAGGTGGACATTGAAAATAGTAGAAGTGATGCTTCTGGATATAGCCTATATTTTGTACTGTAAATCTGGAGGTTACCGATAACCTAAACAATTTAGAATGGAACTGACTAAAAAAATAATTTCAGAAAATCATCGTGACGAGTCTTATGCCACATCAGGAAGACACAGCATTAGTCCATCACCACTGAGGTTAACCTAATGGCATTTTCTAGACGTTATTCCTGCTACTAAAAACAAATCAAATCCAACGGGACTGTGTACTCTGTCCTCCTGTAAAAAAATTCCAGAGGTAAGCCAGTAAGAAAAGAGACCACAGATATCAGTGTACAGAATGTCAAGTATCATGTTGTGTTGCCCCTTGTTTCAAAAGCTATCATACACAAATACAAATACTTAACTTTTTTCCGTTTGCCCTAGATAACTCGCTATAGTAAACTAATATTAAAACTAAATGATTTTACACCTGTAAAGAATTAAAAATTCAACTAAAAACCTACATATTTTGTTTTGTTTCGTTTTCTTGTATTTAATAATAAAATAAAAAAAAATTAAAAAAGTGAAGAATTTTTGCAATTTTTTTCAAAAAAATGTATAAGGAAAGCGCTTAATATGCAACGAAGTTTAACTTTCATTAGACTTAATATTGCTGATTAGTTAGGCTTTACTAGTATTACTATAGTTTTCAAATATTATCAAAAGCTTCGCGAACAAAAGTCTCCTCTATTATAAGAATTCTTATAATTAAACTATTCCGTACTCCTTTTTAATAACGCCCTACTACCCATAAAGAAACGTTTTCATTATTACACGAGAAAAAAAACAAATTTCAACTAATTTAGGGGAAACTTTTAATATCAGAACACATACAAAGGTAAGGAAAAAAATTCATATCAGAATAAATGGAATTAAAAACAAAAAGTTCATATTTTATTTTTACAACAAAAGAATAAAGCCTTTCATTTTTTTTCTTACTTTCAACATCTTGATAATCATCAATGAATAGAGGATAAAAATATTGTAAAAAATGCGCTTAGAGTGAGAATGTATTAAGTCATCTCTCATTAACTTTAGATTTGAAAAAACTACAGGGGAAAAACTTAATAAATATTTATTAATGATACTATATATAACTACACATTAAAATTTAGTATAGAGTACATTTGAAATATTAATTTCGGTTCTTAGAAATGCCTATACACGTATTTTTATATATTTAGCACATATTTTATTTAGTTTTTGATGAACAGATTTCTGTATCCTTCATTATTTGTTATGAATTATTTGAAGACGTTAAATATTAAATAATTTATTTAATCATTTTCAAACTTATATATATTAGAACAATTTAAGTTGTTTAAAAACATATAATCAATGTCTGACAAGACATTATTTTATTTTATATTTATCTCTTAATATATGCCTGAAATAAAAGCAGTTAATATGTTACATTATTTTACATTACTAAATTATGTAAATCTCATTGTATGTTATTCACATTATATTATCTATTAAATTATATTATATTATATATATTATATTAAAATATATTATTTCCGTATTACATTATATCATAAATATGGAAGGAAAATACATCTAAAATTTAGTATGATTGTAATTGTTATATTTAATGTATTTATGTAATTGACACTAATTTACAGTCAAGTTTTCAAATTATAATTTTGATTGAAATTTATAATATTTTCCTTACAAATTTTTTTTAATTAAGTTATTCAATAGAAAGTTTGCGTCAGTATGATTCTAGTTTGGACTTTATTAGATTTTGCAAGCAAAATATTATAGATAACTTAAATAAATCTTTAAGAAAATTACGAGAAAACCATTATATATTTTTAATATTATGTTGTATATTTTTTACTATTTTCAAAGTACTTTACTTATAAATTTTCTTCAATAAATTAAATAAGAATTTTCTTAAAACTATTTCTAATCACACACAAACATTTTCTGTTATATGTTTTTATTCAGATCAAAAATAAAACGATTTCCTATTGTCAAGTAAAGAAAGTTTTATAAAACACTACATAGTAAAATATCAATTAGATCAGTGCTTCTTAAAGTTTCAATATTCGCGACCCAATATTCAATCATTATTTCCATCACGCCCCCCCATACAATAACAATGTACTGAGTTCAATAATACTATACTTTGACGCCAGAACTACGATACGACTTTAACCTCTCAATATAAACGTCCCCGTGTGTGTAAACGTCTCGCTAAGCCAAAGCCTTTATTTCTCCAGACGTATATATGCGTCTTTCCGAAGTACGATTTTTTCTCTGCACTGCTATCCTTAAAATTATTCCAAGACTTTAGAATGCAATAAAATGACCTTGACAATGTTTGCGAAGGATTTACTTATTCCAGATTATTTTTGCTCCTTTATTCCTCCCCCAGTACATCCCATATGTGTGCCTACATGGAAAACGGTTGGCATTGGGATGCAAATCGCGAAACTTGTGACCGGCACACACACACACACACACACAGTCAAGGTTTAATTATAAACAGTACAAACTATCAAGATAAGTGTTAATTTTTGTATACAATTTTATATATAACACGCTCATGGAGTCAATGGGGATTATTAAACTTATTCTTAGCTTTGTACTATTAAATTAATTACAAAATACACATTGCGTAACACTGATACATTTATAAGTGTAATATATCAATGTAAATGTGTATTTTATTTTTATTACGTCAGAATGTTTTTATTAATTTACTGAAGCAAAACAAATTTAATTAAATAAAATTTTGTTTTCGACTTTTCAATATTCTCGCCCCCCCCCACGTAGAGTTGTCATGGCCTCCAAGGGGGACGCACCCCACAGTTTGAGAAACGCTGAATTAGACAGTTTCAAAATATTTGATAAACACGAAAATTGAATTATCCTTTAGTTGATATAAACATAAGTGACGTCAAAATATATATGAAGAAAAAAGCTATTTTCTCTTTTTCTGTCCCTCTCTCTTTATAGATTGTTAGACATTTAAAAAAAAAATCGGATCCAAATTTTTATGATCTCCTTGTGTTGTTTTTCCAATCCCGTTCCATGATCTCAATGAAAGTAAGCACACCGATTCGAACCCGATCTTTTGAGTTTCGTGATTTGAGGTTGGCAGCAACTGCCATGCAAATCGAGCTAGTATTTAAACTCGGCTCATGTTAGTTTTTTTAGAAAAGGAAGGAGAAACGGAAATATAAGAAGTGTGTGAGTGGTTTAACTCTTAGAGGGAGAGAACAACTGGTTGGCAATGCAACTGCAGGTTGCATCACCATTTTTAGATTAGAAATTAATTTTATAATATTAGAAGACGGTTCGAATCGGATGTCACTGGTAATGTTGCTTTTTGAACTTATTGTTTTTATCGCTCCAGTATCGAGCAGAGTGACTTTATGATTGATTATTAAAGGCCAATTTTAAGAAACTGTTTTCGTCTTCATGCCTCCTCGACACATAAATTTCACTGCTAGCTTTACAAAATTTAAATTAGTTTACCGATAAGTGTAACAAATTTGGTTATGGGCCCAGTCCATGTACTGTGTCGAGGCAGGCTAAGCAGTTGAACCAGGCCATGAACTTTGTCTATTTAAATACTGTTCCAGTCTAGAACTATTTTTATGAACTCTGTTGCTAGTACGCTAAATCGAGTAACAGGTATGGAGTTTAACAACCAGATATCACAGTGTTGACTCCAAATAACTGGAACACGTAGAAGCATGATATGCAAGTACTCTTAATGCATTATGGTTGCTGGCAGTTTATAATACAGACCAAGACAGAGCAACCTGATGAAGAGGCAACATACAAGGAAAAATTAGATCTACAACTTCGTAAGGATAGATGTTATACGTTGATCTATACTAACATCAGTTCAGATTTGAAAAATCTGATAACGGAAACAACTGACGGAGTAGCGGCATGGAAGATATTAAAAGATCACTTCGAACCAGTCACAAGAGCAAGGGTAATTCAACTATTAGATCAATTTTTTGGAACAAAATACCAACCAGGGGAAGATGTTGGAATCTTCATATCTCGTGTAAAGACAGCGGCAACCAGACTACAAGAAGCGGGTCATAAATTGGACGACCTGTACATAGGATTTCAATTAATAAGGTGGCTTCCTCAGGAATTCCAGTCTACCGTGCAACAAATCTACAGATGGAAAGAAGAGGACTTCAGAGTTGTCAAAATTGAAGCAGAGCTGATATTAGAAGCCAATCGTCTTCAGTTGATGAAACAAGATTTGGAGAAAGCGGAGAATGCTTACTTGAGCAGTTTCACTTCTAAGAAGTCGAAGACGTTACCTGGTTTTACGGCTGCAGCTCATGGAGATCCAAATGGCAAAAATGATTACCAAAAGAAAGGTGGTAAGGTATTTAACTGTAAAACCATTAAAAATGTTAAACAATCTATTAAGACTATAGGTCCGTGTTATGTATGTAATAAGTACGGGCATCTTAAAGTAAACTGTAAAGAGAAAAAGTCTCTACAAAAATCTCCTTCAACTATAAATGAAACTTTTAACACAGAGTTTAATATAAATTTAAGATTTTGTGAAGCTGAATCTAGTCTTTTAGAACTAGATAAACAACTCATAACTAGTTGTATCTTATTTGAGGAAAACTCTGATAAAGGTGTTTGGGTAATAGATACTGCTGCCACGAGTCATTTTTGTAATGACAAGAGTTTATTTTTAGATCTTAAACCGATAACTAACATGAAAATGTCGTTAGCAACGGAGGATAAAAAGTTGTCCCGTAGAAGGAATCGGTACACTTAGATTTCGGGTAAAATATAAGGGGAGTTTTCATGAAATAACTTTGACTGATGTATTATTTAATCCTAAGTTGAGGAGAAATTTATTATCCGGTTCCAGATTAGAAAGTAAAGGTGCGCATTTTGTGGGTACTAAAGGTAAAATTAATGTTTTTAATAAAAACTGGATAAAATTGTTCTCGGCGACACGCCATGAAAATTTGTATTTTTTTAAGCCGGATCATTATATTATACCAAAGAGTAAAGAAATTAGTTTTATTAGTGATGTAACCGCTAAAACAAACGGATCAATAGAAATATGGCATCAACGCTTTTGTCATGTTAATAACGATTACTTGGTAAAAACTAGTAAAAATGATAGTGTAAAAGGTCTCCCACGCTTAAATGATAATGGTAAGACTCATTGTATACCGTGTAAATTAGCAAAGTCCAAGAGAGTGTCATTCAAAAAGATGGGGGCCGTAAGATCAAAACGTCCATTGGAATTGTTGCATATGGACCTCTGTGGTCCAATGCCAACTGAAAGCCAAGGCGGTAATAAATATTTCTTGAGTATAATTGACGATTATTCAAGAAAGGTGACTGTATTTCCCATCCGAAATAAATCTGACGTATTTCATACGTTTATAAGATTTCAGAAACGAGCAGAACGTTTTCTAAGTAAAAAAGGTAATAGCAGTTAGAACTGATGGCGGACTAGAATTTTGTAATAAGGATATGGATAATTTCTTGACAGAACTGGGTATAAAGCATGAGGTAACAAATTCATATACGCCAGAAATGAATGGGGTCGCGGAGAGATTCAATTTAACCGCTCTAGATGGCATCAAAACATTGCTTAAGTCTAGTGAAGTTCCCCATAAGTTTTGGGGAGAAGCATTACTTTGTTTCACTTATGCGTGGAATCGTATTTGTCACAAAGACAGTAACAAAACGCCTTTCGAAAAATATTCAGGTAGAAAACCATCGGTATTGCATCTAAAACCTTTTGGATGTTTGGCATATGCTGGTGTGCCAAAACAAATTAGAAAATTCGATATGCGTGCGAAAATAGGAATTATGATGGGATACGCACAACGTACTAAGGGTTATAGAATATGGTTGATAGATGAAAATAAATTAGTCGAGACTATTAATGTAAGATTCGATGAAAATAAGAGAGGAATTAATTTTAGACAAAAATCTAATAGTAACCTTGGATATAATTTAAACCTTCCTGATTATTATGAGGATGATTCTGATAGAGTAAAAGATTCATTAACGAGTCGTTTAGTTTTAAAGACAAGTACGGAAACGCGCTCAACATCTGAAAACCCAGATGTATCTTCCGATAATCATAGCTTGATCCCCGATAATCATAGCTTGATCCCATGTACAGAGGTTAAGTGGATTCGAAATATAGGTAGGAAAGTAACTGGATCTAACGTATATTATAGTATAGAAGGGGAAGCAACCCGATTGAAATCTTTTAACGAAATAGAGAGATACTGTAAGAGGCATAATATTGAGTATGATCCTAGTTTATTTAATTTTAGAAAAGATAATACCGAATCCCAGGGATTTTCAGATTTGTCAGAGGAACAAGCTCTTATGGTTGAAGTAACTATTCCTAACTGTTACAAACAAGCGATAAGATCCAGAGACGCATCTAAATGGCATGATGCAATGGATAAAGAAATCAACGTAATAAAGGAACGTAAAGTTTGGGATTTAGTTGATCATCCGGATAATATAAAAATTTTAGAAAACCGTTGGGTTTATACCATTAAATATGATGAAAATAATAAAATTGTTAGATACAAGGCCCGCTTAGTTGCGCGAGGGGTAACACAATTACGAGGTGAGTCATTTGACGAGGTATTTCAAGAATACAAATTGGAACTTTCAAAAGTTAAATCATTAAAACTAAGATGTTATTCAGACACAGATTTTGCTACAAATAGGGATGATCGAGTGTCGATGGGAGGGTTCATAACTTTTATAGACGAAACTCCAATTTCATGGCGGACCTTCAAGCAAAAATCCGTTGGTCTGTCGACCATGGAAGCTGAGTATGTTAGTTTAACAGAAGCAGCTAAGGAATTCATTTGGCTAAAGAATGTAATTGATAATAAAAGTTTAAATTTGGAATTAAGTGAAAACGTAATGTTTTGTGATAATCAAGCCGCTATAAGTTTTTCAAAGTCACCGGTAGAAAATTGTAGAACAAAACATATCGATGTTCGTTATCATTTTCTAAGGAATTTGATATACGACAAGGTTTTCCAAATTAAATATATAGGTACCAAAAATAATTTGGCGGACATTTTTACCAAACCCATGGTAAAGGAAAAATTGTTAGAATTTTGTAGAAAATTATTTCTTTTAGAGAATAAGACTTTGTCTCTTTAAGATTAAAATATTAGTTTGTTTATTACAATAAAGATTGTGAATAAAATGTATTTTTTTGTGTTAAATTGTATAACATGTGATTATAGATTAAAATTAATTTACTGATTTGTAAGAGATAATGGTACGAGAGATTGGAAAAAGGGGGCCGATTGTTAGACATTTAAAAAAATCGGATCCAAATTTTTATGATCTCCTTGTGTTGTTTTTCCAATCCCGTTCTATGATCTCAATGAAAGTAAGCACACCGATTCGAACCCGATCTTTTTGAGTTTCGTGATTTGAGGTTGGCAGCAACTGCCATGCAAATCGAGCTAGTATTTAAACTCGGCTCATGTTAGTTTTTTTGAAAAGGAAGGAGAAACGGAAATATAAGAAGTGTGTGAGTGGT
Organism: Trichonephila clavipes; assembly: GCA_019973935.1. Taxonomy (NCBI): domain Eukaryota; kingdom Metazoa; phylum Arthropoda; class Arachnida; order Araneae; family Nephilidae; genus Trichonephila; species Trichonephila clavipes. The sequence continues at coordinate 272,289 of BMAU01005690.1, read as the reverse complement.
TTAACTCTTAGAGGGAGAGAACAACTGGTTGGCAATGCAACTGCAGGTTGCATCACCATTTTAGATTAGAAATTAATTTTATAATATTAGAAGACGGTTCGAATCGGATGTCACTGGTAATGTTGCTTTTTGAACTTATTGTTTTTATCGCTCCAGTATCGAGCAGAGTGACTTTATGATTGATTATTAAAGGCCAATTTTAAGAAACTGTTTTTCGTCTTCATGCCTCCTCGACACATAAATTTCACTGCTAGCTTTACAAAATTTAAATTAGTTTACCAATAAGTGTAACATATATATTGTGCAAAAAAATTAATTTTTTAAGCAGTAATAAAAAAAGATTCAGGCTATGTTTAATGTTTTTAAAAACTGAGATAAACTATTTTTTCGAATTAATATCTTAATCGTTTTTCAAAGAATGGAAACTTTTCCATGAAGCTGATTTAATGATATTGTTGATTTTTTTCCCTTTTATTTTAACTTTTATTTAACCTTTAACTTTATTCTTCCCCAAATCTCTTTGTTCACTAAAACGAATTCTATAAAAATGTTTCCCCTTCGTGCTATTGTAAAGATTCTATTATTCACCTTTTATGATTCCATATAAAAGCTTGTGTTTCTTATCCAAAACAGAGGTCAAAAATAGATGATTTCATTCTTACTTTATATTAAGACATCTCTCTTTCAATGTTGATATCCGTTATGATTTTATTTTTTGTGAGTCTTGCTCGCAAAAAATGAAATCATAACGAAACTCCTGACATGGTGATAGTATTCAATGGAGGAAAAAAAACATATTATTTGAGCCGATGTGAATATTAAGTATGATTAAATGAAAAAGTATTATTAAAATTTAATACGTTAGGGCAGGGGTGGTGAACCTTTATGGTTCAACGTGCCATTTTTTCCAAAGAAATATTTAACGAGGTATAGACGTGCCGTCAAATAATTTTGATTGAGATTATTGGTAAAAAATAAAACTAATTACTAACAACATAAAACTCTTTATTTACTACAAAAAATACATTGTGCGCAATGTAGTAGTAAATTTTTTTAGTTATATGTGTAATTCAAATTAAAGTAACATTAGTGTGACTTCTGCGGTTTCAGACTAGATGACAAATATATTAGGATTGTAAGATGTTACTTTTAGTAAAATGCATGCTGAATTGGAATCATCTGTCAAATGATTTCAAAGCAATTAATCATTTTTGCTGTGGTTCACTTTTTTGACAAGAGTATTTGTGATTTGTTTCAAAATGCCGTTTTTCATATACCACTGCTCCAGAACATGAAACATGCACCACTTTGTCACCTTTGCTAATTAATGTTATATTTCTAGATTCACCAAATTTGAAATTCTCTGTTACACTTACTATTTTTCTTTTTTCTCTTTTGCTGAACTAGCCATATTAAATAAGTTAAAAATTGTAAATATAACACAAATAAACTTTAAAATGCAGTTGTGTCAACGAAATTGACTGTGCTATGTGAGGACAAATTTTGGATCATAAGTAACTGTAGTCCCCGACATAACAAAGGCAAGACAAAAACAAATGAGGGTGCTAACCGCCGCCCCGGGGCCGATCACTCGCGTTTGTTCGTAATACTTCATAGTGAACTTGGTTATTTTGAAATAAAAGGAAAACCATTTTAATCACTGGCGTGCCCAAAATATTGTGTCGCATGCCATTGATGGCACGCGTGCCACTGGTTCGCCATCCCTGCGTTAGCGTATGTGTGACATATATTTGGTATAAAGTTAAGCTGGATATTTAGACTATATATTGAATCTAAGGATTTTGATACTATTTCTTGTATATTTTTCTTGACACATTTATTAGCCTCAAAAAAGCGTTGGGTAACACTTTGACAGATTTTTAAGCCAGGCATGTTCTCTACGAGGCTATTCTTTTCGGCTGAAATATCGATTGCCTATCGAGTAAAGTTTAATGAATATTTCTATTATAGAATGCAAATGTTTAACGAATCTTCTACGTAACAAATTCCATCAATAACATAATCTTTTCATAGAATAGTTTTCTTTGTATATCACAAACACTTCGAAAACTCAAAACGGGCTCTATTCCTTCAATGTCTTTCAAATTTCTTTAAAAATAAATATTCTCGAAGTAACTACTAAATAATGACATTAATAACATGTTTTCCAGGAAGCCTTAGGAAGACTACGAAACATGTCCAGCTTTCAGGGCCTAAAACTTTGCCATATTTCTCGCGCTTAATGAAAGACATATCCTGTCTGGCAAATCTTTTGTTTTCCACCACCTTTCTCAATTTCGACCGTTGTTTAAGCTCTTTCGCAGAAATTTAATGACTCTGTAGTACTGTCGTATAATACCATTAATGAGGCAGTGTTGATGCTGGATGAAAGGAGATGCCCATTGTCTGGTCGTTGTTCGGAAGAGAGCGATGCATCTGCTATGAATTTTGAATTCTTTAGGTTGTCTATCCGATAAAGTATGTAAATATATGGAGGTCACTTTATTGCTAGCGATTATGTTCGTCATTTTGATCATTTGGTTTTTGTGTTGAAATCTGTGCGTCACACATAATGGTTATTTTGAAAAATATAATATTGTTATAAATTTAGGTAAATTTTTTTATGAATGAGTTATTTGTAAATTACACAGATTTAATTTATAAATTATACTAAATGGTTAAATTTATTAATTATTTTGCTACTTTGGTTAATTTAGAATAAAATTGAACGTCATTTTGGAAATATAACGCAATAGATAAACCACATCTTTTCTATGAATTTTATTTCAAGCATTATGTTCCTCTGTGTAAAAATAATTAGTGTTCTGATTTTGAGTTTTCATATACCAACCATTAAATATTATTTAAGAAATATTACTATTAAAAATTTTTTAGCATATTATTTACATAATTTACATCAACTTGTGACGGGCTCACGCGTCTTTTCTTTAACATGTCTTTTGGGATCATTGGGCCAAAATTAATGGCAACTCTTTTCCAACCAAATCCAAAAAGTGAAATGTGAATTAAAGATGCAAATGAACAAGCTTTTAAATATCGGAACTTAGAGTAAACGATATGGCAATGCAGGGCAAGGTATGACAATTGATGGTAGTTTGTGGCGGTAGATGGCAAGTAGAGAAAAGTTAATATAGTTCGTGGTTCAAGTCTGAATGAGCTTTACGTGACGGTGATTAGAAGTTATAAGTGATCGACTGCATGGAAATTCAAGTTGAACACCAGTGTATGCAAATAAAGACAAGATTGAGCATAAGTCAATATTGATTGATTCTCCAAGCTGTAATAAGGTAGGATTGGCTATTTAATATTAGAATAAGTGATTAGGTGGTTCAGTTATTGATACTGGTCTGAATTAGATTAAATTTTATTTTATATATATATATATATATATATATATATATATATATTGTGTGTGTTGCGTATTTTTCCATCGTAGATTCTCTCACATTAATTATTATAATTTAATTTGTTAAAGGTTTAAGTTGAATATCTTAATAAAGTCATATTAAGATAATGATGCATTCTAGTTCTTTCGTTAATCCTACACGTCTAGCTCACGCTGGTACTATGAGAGATGTTCTACCAAGAGTGGGAACATCACAAACTTTCATTTTAAATTTGAGGAAAATATTTTAATATTTGTATCTGTGAAAGAAAACCAACTTTTAATTCAATTAAAGTAACTATTTTTAAGCTACGCTTTTCTCTAAAATTATTTTTTACATTTTCTTTTACTTTTAATTCTGTTGACAAACAAAAAACTTTTATTTTTAAAAAATATGTAAAGCAATTTAAAAATATATCTATCTTTGTATGTAGGGGAAACGTTTGATTCACTCACTCATTTCGAGATTTCTGTAGCTATCATACATAAACACTTGAAATGTAACAGGCATATTTCTTTCTCGTTAAATAGAGATCCACTAAGAATAGGTTTTACTAAAAATGACACCCGACTGGCTGTGAGGGCATTATAGATAAAAAAAATATCAAGTTTTTAACTCTTTGACTTGTAAAGGATCTTATTTACTAACCCGTTTGAGGAAATACTTTTTTAACTGTTGTTTGAATTCAAAGCCACATCCTGTAGAGAGAATTTGATTGTATGCTAATTTGAATGTTATTTAAACCCTGGCAATGTGAATGTTAGAGTTAGTCATTACGTTATTATGAAAGTGAGATTAACGAAGTGACGTTCTGAAGCTTTGATGAAAGGGAGAAGACTATTTATTCTGTAATATAGTTGATCCAAGAGAGATCTGACGAGAGCTCTTCATAGATTCACATTCAGTAAAGTGTTTAAATATTTGTCTTACGAATTGAATTGAAGAAAGTCAATTAAATTAATTGCTCCTACGGTTTATAATCTTGATTGTTAGTAAATTGATTGAGACAAATAAAATTGATCATTTTTATAACAATGTCTGTTCTTTCGTAGTCCCGAACTACACCCACGAACTTCAGCTCGCGACAGACCTGCAGATTTTCTATTTTATTAGCATGTTTCTTTTGTAAAGTAGAGATCCGCAGAAAACGGGTTTTACAGAGATTTACTCTCAAGGACGGAGTAATGGTGTGCAGAAAATAGCTGTATTTCCCTTTTAGAAATTTGTCCTATTCTTTCTAAATGAAGATGGCCAGGGCTATAAGAATGTGTTTGAGTACATACGGAGGCTTAATGCTAAAACTTAGATATTAAGAACTTAAAACAATAGTATACAATCATTAAACATTACGAAATACCCATAGAAGAAGGTGAGTAACGGCTAGTATAAAGTGAGTGAATGAGTGAATATTAACGTCGCACTCTTTAGCTAAACGAGGGCTTTTGGCAACGGACCTTGTAATTTTGAACCATGGTCAAGTGACGAGGACGACACCTGAGCTCCCCCTTTCTTTACTACCACACCATACCAACGTTAAAACGTTTGAGCTCTCGACAGATTTAACATGCATCACTCCCCAACACGGCGGGTCTTTAGTGGAACTGGGTTCGAACTCATGACATGCCTGCTATGATCCGATACCTTGACCACAGGGCTACCGCAGCCCTACGGCTAGTGTATAAAGTAAAATCTAAAAAAATAAATCAGTACAAACTTTCTCTTTTAAGTGCATGAATAAAATAAAGATTTTATTTATTATTTTATTTAAGAATGTCTTTAACAAAATATAATATATAAAGAAGTTTCTCCTCGTTTAATAATTTACAAAATTTCAGTCGTATTTTAAGAACTTAGCTGTATTTTAAAATAATGGAATTATATGTGCTCTGCTAATGGTTAATTCTTAAAATTTCTTTTTTACACGAAATACATTTATAGTAGCATTTTTATTATTCATAAATTGAATTTATAATACCCATTAATATTCTTTCGTGTCACAAATGTTCCATTTCACGTCATTTGTTATTCTCAAAAACATCATTTACTTAAGCCTGTCAGCTACCAATGTTCAAAAATAGGACCCATATTCGGATTTTTTTTTTCTTTTTCAGAAAGAGTAATACACACTATAAATTTCAGTTTTTGACATCACTAGCGCATACAGAAGTATCATGTTTTATCATTCTACCGTTTTGCGTTGGAATTAATTCATTTTTCTTTCATAAATCATGTTTCATATTTATCCTCCTATTCTGCAATTGTGAGTGCATTTTTTTCACGATGCATGTTACACTGAAAGATTGTAAATCTCTATAAAGTTCACAATTTTTAAATTTGGAATACAATATATGAAAAGAATAATGCGTTTTATTATAATAATTTTTATAAATAATGGGTCCTTTTTGTGTTAGGCCGTGTGTTCTCAGTTCATAATATATTTTTATTCGTTTATATGTGGTATAAATGTTAATCACCAGACTTTTCAAACTTTATAGTTTTGTACTTGAATACGAGATAAGTTTCAGAGGCTCAAGAACTTGGTGTAAAAGCCATGACCTTGAATATTTTAAAATACTAGTTGCACAATTGTGTTTAAAATAATACCCTCGGGAAATATTCTACATTTTGGTGTTAGTATCACTTCTGGAAGAACTTCTACAAGCCACCTTTTGCAATTCTTTCTTAATTTGATGAGATTGATTTCATTTTTATCAAATTAGAAGATTTTCGCAATTAAAATTTGAAGAAAAGCTTTGTTTTATTCCTCTAAATATTTGTGTATACGGGGAAAACAATTTTTTTTATTTAAGGTATGTGTGTGCTGTAAGAAGAGAGATTTTGAAGCATCTCCAACAAATTTTAATATTTGCTAAAAATTTTAAGCAAAATAATAAATTTATTTTTCGAGTTTTGTGCTTTAAGGTTTTGCAAGTGAAATATTCTACCCATATATTTATTTCAATTGCTTTCAGCTGTAGTTTAAATCAATTTGTAAAATTATGATGAGGGAAATTATTTCGAAACTTCATATATACTGCATGGTTTTTTTTGCTATACGAAACATAAATGTAGTAAAGAAATCCATAAAATATACAAAATACTGAAGGATAATTGTTTAATTCAAATTATCAGCTAAAATTTTATACGAGCTTTATTGCGAGTTGCTGAGTTTTAAATATACTTACATATTATACTTCATTAAACAAACATTACAATTGTTTTTGACCAAATAAAAATTTTACCATGTAAAAAAAAGTAGAGCTAAATTATTTCAGTGGAATTATTGCAATTATTCTCCTTCCTTCCAGTTAACACATGTGTCAGTAGTAACCTGGTAGTCAAGTTCATGGTCTCCTACCTGGCATATCATGAGTTCGAGCTTAGTGCTGCAAAAGACTTGCCGTGTGGAGGAAGAATCTTTCGTTAAATCTGTCAAGGCTCAAACATCCTATCATTGGCAAGGTCTGGAAGTTAAGCCCAGGTGTCACCCTCGCCACTTGACCATGGTTCAAAATAACGAGTTGCATGGTCAACAGCCCTCGTGTAGTGTAATAGTTCGGCGTCAATGCAGCACTCACTCCATTTAACATATTATTTCTGGGCACCGGTTATAGCACTTAGTGATACTGACTGATGTACCGTACGGCCTGAATTCGAATCCCAGATAAGGCATGAATGTTTATAAATATATTGTGACTGTATTGGGGTACTCTAAATTACCGTCGAGCCGCAATTACTCTTGTGAGGTGGGTGGAAAAAAAAGACAGGTGGGAATCCCGTGACCACCTCCAGGGTGTTTTTCCTCAAAATTAGGTTGGAACCCAGCCAAATCGTTCTGTCATCAAAAAAGTACTTGAAGCTATGGCTAACGACAGTCATGCTTCTTGCCCTTTAGCGTGAGGAGAATCGCACGGGCCTCGATCTGATGACGTCAGACAAGTGGCATCAGTAACAACAACACATTATTACATATATGATAGATAAAAACAAATGTATTTTTTTTTATTCCCTTATTCATTCTTATGATGATGTGGTCCTAAATCTTTAATGAAATTCGGCAAAAAATGTGAATTCATATGTAGTATCTGGCATATGTTGAATTCGGGAAAACATGTTTATTCTACAGCGGTTTTTTTACCCGCCGATCCATAAAATGTGGAACATTATTTTAGTCAAGAATCAATTGTTGCGATACGCTAATTAAAACGCGGCACGATTTTGAATCTGTTACAGCAAATCTCTAAATGTTAAACACTTTTGAAATATATTTAAAGAGAAAAATAAAGAAAATTTAAGATTTTATAATATTACTATACATTTTATATATATACGCAAAAACTTTTCTTTTGGTTCAGCTTTTTGTTTTTTGACTTCATAATACACAGCATGGACAATAAGTAAAACATGACAAATACAAAAGCCTGGAGCAGCAATAATTCAGAACTATCACGCTTATCGTGCTCTTTCTCCGATGACTCCTCGTAGTTGTTCAACAGTAATGTGGCGCCATCAATTATAATTAATACTTTCATCTAGGCTTATCTCTCATTTTACCATAGATTTCAAGATATAATTAGAAAAAAAATTCATTCAATCAGCTACATTTCTTTTAATAATTTTCACGGAAAAGGGCTTATATTTATAATCCTCTTAGTAAAGCAACACGTGATGAGAAAACTACATATTCACATTTTATTTTTTAACATTTACTCCCATTTTTCACCCGCCATCTTTCATTCCAAACATTACATATACAAACTCCATTATGAATTAACAACGGTGCCACAAGATACATGCGAGTATAATTAAATCCTGATCCGCAAACATGGTATGTGAATATCCTTCCACATTTTTTTTTAAATTCGTAACACTAGAACAAAAAGAATGTGTAACAAACACATACTATCACCACAGCCATTTAAAATTCTTTAGATGTTAGCGATTCTAACATATTTTGATGATATTAGTAATGATGTGTCTTTCAGGAAGCTCTTGTGGAATTTTATGAAATTTGACGAAACATGGTGGTAATGCAGTTTGTGAAATTATACTTTTCTCTTACTTAATGAAAGACATATTTTGGCAGTCAGAATTATTATTTTTCGCATCTCTCAATTCCATTCAATGAATGCATTGTAACATAATTTTAATAACAATATAATGCCCCTCTACATACTTTTAGAATTATATCATAATAGTTCTACATTAGCATGTGTTGGAGGAAATTTATGAGGAACGGGTAAAAAAGAAGAAAACAAAACAAAAATACGAATTAATTTAACTTAATTGATAACATAGTACACACATTTAAAAATGGTGCATTATGAAAATGTTTTACTAATAATGCGATAAACAAAGCTGTTTTTCTTTTTTCTTTCTTTCTTTTTTTGTTTTTGTTTCTAATTTTGGATTCTACAGAGAAAATCGTTAAACACGAAATTGAGAGACGGGAATAGTTTTTAATGTTAAAAGATATGACAAAAAAACGTATATTGAAAAACAAAAGTTTATCAGAGTACAATATAGGGATGGCGATTCTCTCTTTCCGAAAATGATCGATTTCTAAATCGAGATTCGAATCTCAACCTGATGAATCGATTCACACAAATCGAGGTCTAAAAGATCGATTTTTTTTTCAAGTCTGCATTTACAATGTAAATATAAATCCATTTTATGGAAGAAACAAGAAATTTACCATAATAAACAATCTCTTATCAGTAAAATCAGGGATTTTTTTTAGTTCAGGGAATTCGACAATTACAATAATTTTTATTACCATATCAAAGAGTATCAGGCACAAAAGAAGACAATTATTTTCTAAATGTTGCGTTAAAAAGTTTAGAAAATAGACAATATAGCTTACAGTTTCCAACGCTTAATATCTAAGCTTTTTATAAACAGCAGTCTGTAAAATCTACTGCGATCCAAGCGGGTTCCGCTCATCACTTGCGATGTTGCCAACAATTGAAAAAAAGGCGCTCACAAGGAACAGCTGATCCAACGATACTCATATACATCATGACTATTGAGTGAACGTGAGATGATATATACAGTCTTGCCTATATACAGTCTTGCCCCCCCCAGTAAAGTATAGAATCACATTTCAGGTACACAACTGAAAGAGAGTACATTCAACTAATTGTAAATAATTTTATGGTTTTTTTTACCAAAACAAAAAATTGAATGTCGATTTTCTAGGATGAAATATCGATTCAGTGCTACATAGGGATTTAAAAATCGATTTTTTCGGCCTAAAAAATCAATTATTCGATTAATTGATCTTAGATCACCATCCTTAGTAGAATTAATAAATAAAAAATATGTGTATATAATGCATTTAATGGAACCCAGTCAGTGACTCAGTGTTAGCGAATCGCGTTTCACGCTGCAGGTCCGGGGTTCAATCCCCCGGCTGGGCATGGTTGACTAAGTCCTTCATCCCTTCAGTGTGAGTCAATAAATGAGAACCAAGCCTGTGCTTTGGAACCAAACACAGGGGATTTCGCATCAGACTGACCTCCTGATCGGAACACCTGCTCATGCACCTCAGCACCCACGGTCACAGAAATTAAGCAGGGCACAGTAGACCTCGACCCTCATGGGATTTTGTGCCACTGAGTTTAGTTTAATGTATTTTATAAAAATCAATGAAACACAAAAACATTCAGAAAAACGTAATGAAATTTATTGCAAAATTTATCAAAACTAAAATCTTTATAGATTTCCGTTTTCGTCTTTTATTTTTGATCAACAGTCTTCAGCAACCATATCTTCTTTTTAAATGAAATAGCAGTTTGTTCCTCAGCCCTCTTTGAGCTCTTTGTCATTGTGTTTGTAAAAATTTCTTCTGAAATAGGAAAAAAAACGCGAACCGAATTTACTGATTTTTATTCACACTGCTGTGTACTCGCCACCGAATTCGAATGCCAACTAATGAGAGAGTTCTGTGGGCCGTTTGTAGGGTTTGAGAGAGAAAGTAGCGTAGATAAAAAAACAGTAGCTCGTGTCACAGGCTTTTTGAACAAGCAGTCAAGTTAACTTCATTCATTTGTAACATGGGAGACCCCCCACCTCTCTTTTACTTCATACCCTTCTTAAATCTGACCTGAACGGCTGGTGTTTTCTGTGTTTTGTTCATTCTCAGAAGGGAAATCGTTTCGTGTTAAGCGATTTTCGTTTTGTGTTAATAGAAAGAAAACGAAGTATTTTGTCGTGGCCGTCGTATTATTTCGTTTTAACCGATATTTTGTTTTAAACCTTTTCGCTTCAAGCGTATTTCACTGTAAATATTAATACAGAAATTTATGATTTCGTTTGTATCTCTTCATGGAGTTCTTTTATGACAGTAAAATCATTTGCACGCCAAGTCAGAAGAGAATAGTAACGAATACACAAAATCTTTGACGACATAGTTGGCAACAAATATTATTATCACTAAATTTAGTGACAAAAACAGATTCCCCTTGAAAACTCTAGAAAAGTTTAAGATTGAAGTTTGTGACGAGAAAAACTTAAAAGTCCGTCCCTAGAAAGTTCTTCCAGCCAACAAAGAAAGAGACGATGCTAGGAAGTACGAAATAAAAGGCTTGACAGTGGCTGTGCGTGTTTTTTTTTGTCTTATTAAGACCATGGATTTGTATTGCTTTGTGCAGTTTAAAGAACTTGTGACGTTGGGCACATTAGATGCGTCAATTGCTCCTTGTTTAGAGTATATATGTTTTAATTTCTAAACACATATAAATTGAATTATGACCAACTCTGAAAAGAGCATTCCTATAGTTTACTTGGATTTTTCTACGTATGGAATTTGATCAAATACGTTATAATATATATAAGAAGAATCTTATGGATATTATGATGTATGATTTGAGCGGATGCTATCTTTACAAATTACGAGGGTTGATCAGAAAAAAAGGTTTACACGTCAAATAAAGAAATATGTATTAAAAATAGACAGGAAATACAAAAAGGAATTAAGAAGCATACGTGGCTGTCACATTTCGACATAACCACCGAAATCTATTTAGGCATTTATCAGAACGCAGAAACAACTTGTTTTAAACGTGTCTCGGTAGAACTCAGGTCTCTATCCATTGAGTCAGGTCTCAGCAGATGATTTCAGAGCACTGTATTGGAATATCACAGCACATCAGAAATGATATGCTGCACTCTACCATAGCTCACGCAGACATACCCGTCAATCATTTTGATCCATTTCTCAAATTCATGCCGTGGTGATTTATGTCGTTGAAGATCTTGGCCGGCTGCTCACTGTCATATTGCGGTTTTCGACATCCTGTCTGCCTGATTGAAAAGAGTGACACAATTTCGCTACATGTTATCTGCTCATTGCAGATGTGAACACATTACTTGCCCATAAAAGTAGAATCATGGCTCGTACATCCAAACGAGACCTATTTCCTAAGAGTCTTGTCATTTCAATTGTCCTGAATCATCTGGGAACTGTCAATACCAACCCACAAACCAGCTGTATGACTTGTAGCGTCATTTGTCTTCAATCTGAGGAAACAAAATTTCTCCACTATACGTAGTTTTCAAATGCTGAGGCTTGTAACATTTTTTCATGATCATCCCTCGTGTTTTAAGTTGCTCTTAAATTGATTATTGATTTCAATGATTAGTATTATAATAGTATTGCGGTGTCTGTAACAGAAAGAATCTAACTTTTGCAACTTAAATAATTAAACATTACTAGTAAGAGAGAGAGTAGGGGAGTAATATATTTTAAAGTAATGTTATAATTTTTTGGACTAGATTTTGTAGTTTATTTAATCAGGATACAATCATGTATATATATATATATATATATATATATATATATATATATATATATAATACATTTAAGACTTCTAATAATTTTTAAGCGAAATTTTCAAAAGAAAATTTGTATTTCTTTAAATAATTCGAATTTACGCGGTATAATATTATTTACGTGAACTTAGATATTAAAATAGTGAATGAATATGAAGTGATGTTAAGAAGAAAAGTAAATAGGTATTTTAAAATTTAATAAAATCTTCCTTAGAATTATTGTTATTTAAAAATTAATAAAATTCTAACAAACAAAATAGAACTAGATTTTTTAAAAGAGATTTGAGAAATAAACTAAGTTACAACACATATGGAAACTCACTTAATTACTACAATACTCTCTTTTCAGGTAATTTTTCTCAGATATTTTTTTCTTATGCCCCTAACCCTCTATTATTTCTAAGTCTTGATTAAGGCTGTCTTTTCACATGCTAAATATAGAACATGGGTCCCCATTGAGTTCCCACTGAAAAATGGCGAAACCTATTACAAGTCACCCACAGGGTGTCGCTACGAAAATCCCGATCATTTATCACCAAAAGGGTTTTGGGTATCCCATGACAATTCATTTAAATAGGATCTTTGTAGTGATTATAAAGAGTGAAATACGATAGTGCAATTAGTTTCCGTTGTGACGGGCTCACGCGTCTTTTCATTAACATATCCTTTTGGGTTTTGGGGGCAGAATTAATTGCAACTCTTTTCCAACCAAACCCAAGAAGTGAAGCGTGAAGGAAAGATGCAAATTAGGAAGCTTTTAAGTATCAGAAGTTTAGAATAAGTCCGGTGGCATTTGGGGAATGTTATGATAGTCCGTATTTCAATGTGATGAGGTTTTGAGAGTTTAAGTTACAGCCAACAGAAGTTACGCGTGACAGAGAGCTCTTAGATCAAGGGACATACCATTGCTCGCCAGTGAACCGCAACTTCAACTATAATCAGATTGATTGATACTTCATTCGACATTAAGGTAGGAGTGACTATTTAAATATTCGGATCTGTGATCACATTGGAATTAAGCTTAGGTGAGTTAGTTATTGATAGTGGTCCGAGTTACGTTATTTCCGCATTATATATTGTGTGTTTAGCCACCGTAGATTCTCTCACATATATATATCATATTATTATCTAATATGTTAAAGGTTTAAGTTAAGATCTTAATAAAGTCATATTGAGATCATGGCAGCTTCTAGTTCTTCATTTATTCCTACACCTCTAACTCACACTGATAATTTAGGGGGAATTACACCATTTAAAACTGAAGATTTTATTATAGATAAAGACATTAGAATATTATCCAATTATCTGAGGATGTTGATTGTTTTACAATAAAACTCAATTACATTTTATTCTTCTACATTGAAAAGTACGAATGTCCTGTTACCCGAGAGAAAATGGTTGGTGACCAGCTTTATTTCCATCAAAACTGATAACACTCAAGTCTTACCGTGTAAAGGATTAGATGCACGTTTAATATGTCAAAGCTAAAACTCCTCATTGGCGTGGAAATGAAGTTTAGAGTATGTGGTGCAACTGAATTTTGTCGTCCTTTGACCGTAGATTTTTTTTTGAAAAAAAAAATTTCTCGCAAATAGATTTAAAATAGCTTCATAATTCGGTGTTAATATAGAATCAATCAGCACAATATTTATTATTTTTATGATGCAAAGCTTAATGTGAAATTTCATGCATTCATATTTTACGTTATAGATACATATTATACATATTTTCTTACATATACATATTTTAATAGATACGTCGAATGACGTCTTCTCCTTTTTATATATATTTAAGTTATACTTATTTTATGTTATTAATAGGTGCAGTATTTTCCTCAAGGAACTTTATTACACTCGGTTAATAGGACTGCGATAGCCCAGTGGTCAAGGTATCGGATCATGGCAGGCATGTCATGAGTTTGAGCCCAGTACCTCTAAAGACCCACCGTGTAGGGGAGCGATGCACGTTAAACCTGTCGAGATCCAAAACGTCCTTTGATTGTTTGGTGTGGTAGTTACGAGAGAGAATGTCAGCTCAGGTGTCGTCCCCGTCACTTGACCATGGTTCAAAATAACGTAGTCTTTCGCCAAAAGCCCTGGTGTAGCTGAACAGTGCGACATTAATATTCACTCACTCACTTACACTCGGTTAATTGACTAGAAAGGCATCTGATCTGACCTAACTTCTTAATAACCTAACTTCCACATGACGCCATCGACCGTATAGCCTAGTGGTCCAGGTAACGGATTCATGGACAGCGTGTTATGAGTTAGAGCCTTGTACGGCTGAAGATCCACCGTGTAGGGAGAAGGGTGATAGACGTTAAATCTGTCGAGGCTCATACCTCCTCCCATTGGTGCGGGGTGACTGCTTGAGTGTCGTTCTCGTCACTTTTCCACGGTTCAAAGTTACGAGGTCAATCGCCAAAAGCCCTCGAGTAGCTAAATACCGCTGCGCTCATGTCCCACACAAACCAAAAGTAAAGAATTTTGAAACACGACATTTAATTGGTAACAGCCCTTCTACAAGACGTTCCTTCTGGGTCAGCATCCACTAAAGACCCACCGTGTAGGGGAGCGATGCATGTTAAATCAGTCCAGATATCAAACGAACTGCCGTTGGTGTGGGGGGTAGTTTGGAGACAGAGGTGCAAGCTCAGGTGTCGTCTACGTCACTTGACCATGGTTCAAAATTACGTGGTCCGTCGCCAAAAGCCCCCATGTAGCTGAACAGTGCGACGTTACTATCCAATCAATGAATCACCTTCAGCAGGAGAGAATGAGTGAATATTGACGTCACACTGTTCAGCTACACGAGAGCATTTGGCGACGGACCACGTAATTTTGAACCATGGTCAAGTGACGTAGACGAAACCTGAGCTTGCACATCTGTCTTCAAACTACCCCACTACACCAACGAGAGGACGTTTCAGCTCTCGACTGATTTAATGTGCATCACTCCCCTACATGGCGGTTCTTTAGTGGTACTGGGCTCGAACTTATGACATGCCTGGCATGATCCGATACCTTAACGTCTGGGCTACCGCAGCCCCTCTGCGTCAGCAGGACTTAAGCTCATTACTCGCAACCCTGTTGGCCATGAACACTCGGCTAACACTACCGTTCTATAAATAAATAAGGTAACATGAAATGCATGTAATTATTATGATTAGTGTAGTTATTTATTAAATAAGGATAGATTTAGAAGATAAATTTTTAAATATGAATAACTAATTAACCAGTTTATAAGTTTAATTGAGAATTTCCAATAATAAAGATCAAAACTACGAAGTCTGCTTTAGAGGACGGTATTAATTAAAAATCAAAATTTCAATTGTTTAATTACGGCACGCTTCGACAAATGAAAATGTTTTGCCATATTTGTGTGTATTTTCAAGGAATAAATTCCTTTTTATTTCTCCTTTGAAATTTTTTGAAATTTAGTAGGACTATTTTAATATTTGAATTCAAGGTTCTGAATAATGAAATTTTTAGGGGAAATAGAAAAAGATAACTTAACGAAACGCTTATTGTGAAATCGATATTTCCTTTTTGATCCTTAATTTTTTAGTGATGGTGGCTTTAATTTCCTACGAAATTATAGAAATGGAAGTCAAAGTATCAATTATTATTAATAATGATTCAAGTATCACTGATTTCCTAATGCTAATTGTAAGCCTCAAATCAATTTATTAATTTCCTATATAATTAAGAAATTAATTTTAAGGCTTAGAATTATAGCTTTAGAAAATCAATAGTTTAAATTTAGACAAGGAAATATATAAATAAAAACACGAGTTATTTCACAAAGCTGCATTAAATTTTATGCTTTTCTTTCTTTCGACATAGAAGAAAATATTTTTTTTTGTCTCATCCTAAATCCTCTCTCTAGAAAAAATAAAAATTATGTAAATAACTATTTTTTTACTATAGAATCCTCAAACTTAAAATATTTCTATTGAGCTAAATTTAATTTTTAAGCATTAATGTTTAATAACATCAGAATTATTTCACAGAATCAAGGAAAACATTTTAATTTTCTGTATTATAATGAATACAATACGTTACAATTACTCAATTTCTATATATATTATTTTTTTCATTATAAAAATAATCTTTAATGATGAACAATGTGTGAACATATTTTTCCTTTTGATATATTCAACGTAAGCTTGTTAATTTTAAGCAAAGACAAAATCATGTTATTCATGAAGGTGTTTTTCTCTCTATACTAATGTTTAAAAAGATTTACTTAATCATTCTTCTTCTTTATATTTTTTTAAAAACTTTTCTATTTAAATTATTCTGCTTGGAGAAAGGGAGAAAAACCATTAATTTAAGGAAATTGTGTGATTTCGAAAATATATAACTGAAATTTAGTTATTCAAAAATATAATCTATAGTCGGGGAAATGAAGAATGTAACAATAAGTGAGATTATGTTTATAGGGACAATTACATTTATTAGAAAAAGTGTTTTTTAGATTCTTCCAATACTAAAAATTAGTCTTGCTAGAAAACAACTCTTCTCCAGGGAATGTTGCCAGAACAATAATATTTTTTTTTATGTGCGTGACAAATATATAGAAATCTCTAACTCCATTATCAAGCCAATATTCATCAATGAAAGGAAAAAAATTTCTCAAAAACTGTTACCGCAACAACAATGCTTAACATAATCACTCACTAGGTACCACTGAATTAATATCTTGGAATATGTCTTTTCTATATTCAGGGTGAATTCCATTAGAAATGAGAGATAGACAACATAATTAGAATATAAAATTAAATATTATGGTGCAATTTTATTCTTACTTATCTCTTCTACCACTTTTTCATTGCTTAATTTCTAATGCCTCTTTGCAAAATTGTTCAGGCATGAAAAACAAGGTTTAAAGGAGAAAAATAATAGTTAAAGAAAGAAATTCCGTAATACGTAATATTATTCAAAATGAATTATTTCGTAGAGTAATATGTGAGGGATTTTGAATGTTTCTTATTTTAACTTTGATTTCAACTCTAAGTTGAGAAATACGTTAATTTAAATTTATTTATAGATATGGAGTATGCTTATGTATTAAATATTGATTCAAAGAATTGCTAGAAAAATAAATTTTTTAATTTAAGGTATTAGGCATTAAAATTAGAATTAGGTTGCCTTAAATATATTGCAAATAATATATATACATATAATAAAATCTTGGACTATGGGTTTCCCATTTATTTGTGTTTCCAATTCCAATCGTAATAGCCTGGAGACTTTAGGTCAGTACAGTGAATTTCCTTTTTGACCTGAGGCGTAACACTCTCCATAATGATTTTTTCGAGTACGACCAACAGCCATTGAAATTGAGGAAGAATCTTTGGTCTTGTGAAATATTATTGCAAGCTAATTAGTTACGGTGGCCAAAGTACAACATCATCATATCTCATGAACTAGGAAAATCATTGTAGATTGAAAAGAAGTAGTCCATTATCTCAAGCATATTTTCAAAACTTATTTGCTTTGTTTCTATCTCGCTATTTTTAACATCACTCTCAAAAAACATATTTGAGCCTGGTCAAAGTATTCAATAGCGTCCGCATTCATATGAAACTTTACTATCAAATTCAGAAAGCTAATGGCAATCCCGATTTTGTGAGACAAATGGCCCTTGAAACTTTTAGTTATATATCTTGTAATACTTTTCAAACTTATGCGGATGGCAGCAACAGTGGTCACGGCCATACTGGAAATGATGTCTACATTAATACCTTTGCTTCCACTCTCAGTCTCAAAAACAGAAAATCAAACTATTTTTTTCGGTTTTTAGATCAGAACTAATTGCTATTGAAAATGGTCTTAATTATGTTGAAATCCTTGCTAAACCTGATTTTAAAAGCATTTGGGATATTGACTAATAACCATTCCTCTATCCAACATTTAAGTAACTGGAAGAGGGTTGGTCACGGGGTTGGAAAATTTATCTTAAAGTTGTTTGACATATTATCTGAAAACTTTGAATTCCATATTCAATGGATTCCATACCAGAATTTTTAGTAACGAGATGGCAGAATCACTGACAAAGCCCTTCCTCTTGGAACACTTCCCATCCTGATATGCCTTCTACTTTCAGAGATGTTTTCTCAAATAGTAAGAAGAAGCAAAGGGATCTCTGGAGAATTCCTTTTAAACATACATGTGGCCCACGAAAGCGCCCTGGTGGTGCCCTACTCTTTGATTGCTTGATTGCCTACTCTTTGAAACTTTGGCCAGCAGATCTGCAAATCTCAATTTGTCACTGGACACTTGAAAGCTGTGTCCTTTGAACGAGGGCTAAACGTTTTTAAGATCTGAATAAAATGTAATGCTGATCAGGCATCTCCTGAACACAATTTACAGTGCGTAAATTGTAACTTGGACGAGGTGCTCTTAAAAACGCTACCATTCTAAGATTTTTTGAAAGTATACGGACTGATGGAGTTAGTCTAGTTTTAGATAGTCCAGCTAGAAATTAAAAACTACAGTATAAATAAAAATTTAATTTTATTATTAGAATATTTGTCGTTACATGTGATTTTTTTGCATACAAGAAAACTTTTTACAATGATGTAATATTGAAAAGCGACATTTTTTTATCTTTGTTACATAATTAATATTAGATGCTTGCATCAAAACAACGCTTATTACGAGTCTATTTAAGAAATATCTCAACAGAAATATTTGAGTTATTGTTTTATTTGCGAGAACAACGACATTATATATAGAAGTATATATTGTGATAACTGTAGTTGCATCCCCTTTCATTAAAGAATAATTAACACAAGCATTTATCTTTTTAGATAATAATACTTTTTATCGCATAAAATGTTTTCGATCTTCTGTTTGTAGCATTTTTTTCCGAAAAAGACAATGAATTTTCTTTCTTAAAACCGAAAGCTATTTTGCGACACATGAAAATCAGTACTTTTTATAGAATAAAAATTCCTGAGCATATTTTTATTGAAAATGGACATTTGATAGACTGAGAAGGATACAAAATAAAAATTTTCAACTTAATTATTATAATTATATTAATCAAATGTGATAATAATATTAGAAAATGAAATATATGAGTGCTAAATGATTATATATTATCCAAAATGCTCTAAGTTTTCTATAATTTAATTAACCAAAACTATTTCAAGAAGACTCTTCTCAAAGTAATTGGAATAGAAGATAATTATATAAATATATCTGCTCATGTTGTTTTATTCAATTCAAAGTAATGGAAATGAGAATACACCTTCGTTTGATATAAATATTTATTAGATATGCTATAAAAATAAGGATGAATAAAACATTTTAGAAAATAATCTCATTCCAATTGCTCGCAAATATCACATAATAAGTATTTAATAAAATATATACATATTCGCATAATAAGTAAATAAATACAAATTATGGAGAGAGAGACACACACTATTATTAAAAATATCTATTATTCTTTCAATGATAAAGTCTTCTCGAGTTTTTACTTGACATCATGTGGTAGTTTCGAGAAACAGTTACCAGAGCTCAGATACTATTCCTGTCACTTGAAAAAGGTTCAAAATTACAAAGTTTGACGTGAATATTCGAAGTGTTGTTTTATAGTGCGTCGTTGATAAGCATTCACTCTCGATTTTTTATTTTGACAAAAGCTTTACTTTTTTAACCCCCTCCCTCGAATGTGATACCCTATCTCTTTAATTCAATTCCTACTATTAGTTCCTATTATTAGTATTACTCGGGCCTATATATATATATATATATATATATATATATATATATATATATATATATATATATATATATATATAAAAGAAATATGTAATATTTATCAAAAACAAGAAATAATAGATAAAGAAAATAACAAGAAATTACGTAATAAAAATATGAAAGCTGAACATGAAGAACAAAATTATAGAGAAATAAAAAGAAGTACAAAAAAGAAGAACCTAGCGAGTCAGAAAGCAATTTCGGACTTAAGACCGAATAAGTGGGTTAAACTAGTTTGAAGGCGCCAACCTTCCCCCTTTGCAACTCGGTAGGAAAACCAAATAAAATAAACAAAGCTTCAGAGAAAGTATAACTCAGAGAGCATGATAAAACCAATCACTACTATTATGTAACAAACTCTCCCAAACTCTTAATGCAGAAAAATCACAAAATAATTATGTAAGAAAAGAAGAAAAATACTAGAACAATTACATAAGAAAAGTATCTTTCAAAAAATAATTTAACAAAATTTCTTTACTCACAAAGCTTTTACGAAGAGAAACAAGCATCTTGCCATTAATGAAAGTCAATTATTCACCAAGTTAAAAAATTCGAAAAAACATAAACACATATTTTGAGCTGACTTTTAAACTAGCCAGCAAAGACAAGTATAGAATGACGACAATCAAATATGGTAAAATTTGAATTGGTTGATTGTCAAAAATGTAAATTTGCTAGGCTCTAATTTGGTTGGTTGTCAAAAATGTGTAAGATGTTTAAGATGTGTGTGGAAAAAATGTAAACTGTGATATGAGTGTTATGATATAATCTTCACAGCAAGACCACTAACATGCTGACTTTGAAAACCTATTGTTGTGTGGTGGATTTGGAATTCGAAGTAGCAAGACGGTTAATGTATTTGTGATGAATATAAGATCTCAAGAAATTAAAGGGTATTCATGATCTAAACAACATTGAAAAAAAAAATTTTTTATATTATTGTATTTATCTATTTTGTGGGTAGTTAAGTTATCATTTCTAAATAAAAAATTCAAAATGATATTTCTGTAAATTGATATATGAAAATTACTGTTCCATACAGGAATTTTAATTATATGGAACTTAAACGAATCTCTTTTGTCAAAAATGTTAGTGACTACATTATTGTTAATAAGATGCAAGTCTAAATCCAAAATTCCACCCTATTAGAGTTGAAGTTAGTTTTAAGGAGCTTGAGATAATCAGGGTAGAATGTAATATTTGGTTTGTATTCACTATTTTTACCAAAAATTATTATATCATCTATATAACGATAAATTAAGTAAGAATCATTTATAACATGATATTTTTCAAAAAAATGTAAATATAGGTTCGCTAAACAATTACTAGCTGGACCACCCTGAGGTAAACCTTTGATCTGTTTATAAAGATTCTGATCAAATGCAATGAAATTTTCTTTTAATACGAGGTTAACAAGAATATCAAATTTTTCTTTTTTTCATTGAAGTATATAATTCATATTTATCATAAATTAACTGTAGAACCTTAATCATATCGTCAATATCTATAGAATTAAAAAGGTCCTCGAAATCAAAGCCATGCTTGGAAAAAGTTAACATATGCTTAGTAACTCTAGCAATCTCTAAGCTACTATTAATTTTTGCCGTGTTTTGTAAATTATCAATTAGATTTTGAAGAAGAGATTGTAAGATCTTCCCAGACTTCGTGATATATGTATTGTATCCATTAGTGATACTACGGAATTTTATAGGGCTTTTATGAAATTTTGGTGTTAAAAAATACTTGGATATTTAATTTTATTTAGATGAATATTCAGACTTTTGTTCAAAGCTAAAAGACGATTATCATCTTTTCTATTGTTGGGAATTGATTTTTGAAATGAATTATTATTTAAAATGTGGTTACTTAATATTTTACTGCAAAAGTATTTACAAATTATGGCATAATTAGCAGATACTTTATCAACATATGTAATAACGAAGTCATTTTGGATATTTACTATTGATGATTTAAGATCTTTATACATAATTTCATTTTCAACAGTAAAATCTAATTCCCGAATTTCTGTTGCCCCACATAAGATCTAAATTGATTGAATGCTTCAATCGGCATTCCGTATTTAATTGCCATTTTAAGGTAAAATTTATCTAAATCTTTTATGATTTGTTTCATAACATTAGATTTATTTTTTGTGATCATAAGTCTAAAACCGGTACCCTTTTCCATAAAATTTCTTAACAAATCATCTTTCACGATGCTAAGGTCTCCTGTGACAACGTGCTGATGATAATCATCAATATAGTCTCGATATAGATTGCATCTACATGATTCAGAACTTAGGAGCTCCGAGATTTGATTATAATTAAATATAAATCTACCAAATTTCTTGTTGTATTTGAAAGCCTTTTAATAATAATATTTTTAATAGGAAAAAGGATTGATATTTTTGAAATATACTTGAAAAATTAATTTTGTTAAAGGATTTATTCATAAATAATAATGTACAATATTCTGTAGAGTAATTTTCACTTGCATCTAATTTAATATTCATTTTTTGTACTAAATAGTTATTAAGGTCTCGAATCATATGCATACCATGAGAATCTCGAAATTTATATCTGCTTAAAATATCTGTCATAGTTTTAATTTCAGTTTTATTCAAGCCAAACATAAACGATTTAATTAAGCCTGTGTTGTAGTTATCATCAAATTTAGCAGCTAATTCTAACATAGAATTCTTGAGGGTTGACATGTCTCTAGTAACTCTTTTTCTGCGTTTAGCTTTTGAAATTCTCGCTAAACGAATATTATTACTATTATCAATAAATTTATTAAAATTCGGAAGATATAATGAATTCTCGGATTTTTGTTTAAAAGTTAATAAGGCACTTTCACCTTTCCATATAACATTCAAACCATAAGGATAATATGATCTAAATGAATCTATAAAAAAGTTTTCGAACCATAATCTTTGTTTAATATTTGGCACTATTCTAAGTATATGTACAGTTATGTTAGTAGTATTACCGTGCTAGTGTCTGGATCACTTGTAACTGGCTAACGCCAGTATGTGGCTGGCGCCAGTATGTGGCTGAAGAATTGTTCGCGAGTATGCGGGGAATGAAATGTTATTGGGTAAGGTGTGTTGTCTGGGTTGAAAGTGTGCTAGTTTCTGGATCAGTTGTGACTGTTTATAGAATGGTTTGCCAGCATGAGGTCGGTGAGGGGAGGTAGAATTAGAAACTCTCTTGGTAGGAGAGGGAGTGCAGGCGTGCCTCTCTGTGAGATGTGTGTGGGCGTGATGAAACGAGATGCGAGAGAGGAGAAATAAAAAATGTTCTTTAAGAAAGCTCTTTTTTCGTTCGACTACGATGATGGTTTGCTAATTAGGAGAGTGTTCGCTTTCAGTGATGATAATAAAAACTGCTGGGTATTCTTTCGAAAGTCATTTAACGGTGGTCTTCATGGTGTTAAACACGTCATGAAGAAGAGCAGTAAAATCTGAAAAAAAAGAATGGCATTTAGTTTATCTACATTTAAGCTGTTATGTTTGATTGTCTCAAGTTTCATAGCCATTTCTCTTATCGCAAGCTTAGCGCTTCCTTGTATTTTTCGCGACGATAATTGTCGGTATACGGATGGGGTAGACTTAACTAACTCGTCATGTATCTATTCAGAAAATTTAGGTAGAAGACTATATTTTCATATTTGTAAGAGAGAAAATTTAAGAGTGTACGACATTCGTTACTTTTGGAAAAAGAGAACCGAACGTTATAAAGCCTCAAATTATTGGCGTGCAGCTTAGCGAAGCTGAATTTGGAAAATTGTGTACACAATGCTTAGTTTAAAGCATCCGAGCAGTTGTTTGATTATAGGTCCTAGCCAGTCTGGTAAAACGTCGCTGGTTCGTAAAATGATAAAGAATAAAATTTATGATCAAGATATTAAAAATATAAAATGGTGTTATAACTACTCTTCTCCTTGGTTCTTGGAAGAGCCAGGTATAGATTTTGTCGAAGGCCTTCCTGAAAACTATGAAAACGTCGACTTAATAGTAATTGATGATTTGATGCATCGACTTAATGAACAAATATCAGAATTATTTACGGTTGTATCCCACCATCGAAACATAAGCGTGATACTTTTATTACAAAATTTGTTTCCGAAATTTAAACTAATGCGAGATATTAGTTTGAATTCTCATTACATAATTTTATTTAAGAACTCCCGTGATATGAGTCAAATCAATTGTTTTGCTCGTCAGTTATACCCACGAAATTCTCAGTTTTTGACCGACGCTTATATAAAAGCAACGACACCTGCTTATGGTTATTTAGTTGTGGATTTACACCCCACCACACACGAAGAACACAGGCTCAGAGAGTTTGTTTCCTGATGTACATGGAATTTACTGGATTTATCGCCCGAAATGAATAGGTTAAAACAAAATTATGATTTTTTGAATTTGCTCGCGAAATCACGACCCAAACAAAGAAGAATACTATTAAAAAATGCGACTAAATCACAAATATTATCTCTGAGTGAAATATGTTTAAATGTTTTAGCGGGTAATATTCCTGTGGACATAAAAAAACTACGCAAATACAAAAGTTGTATTAGAAAAATAGCATGTCGAAAAACGGCTTTGAAAACAAAGAAAAGTACACTAGTTAAACAAAGCGGGGGCTTCTTACCTTTAATTTTGCCCGCAGTAATATCGGGAATAGCAGGGTTGATCGGCAAAGCCATTGGTAAAAGATTGTAAAAGGTTTGAAGAAGTATATAAAACAGAACACAAAGTCGGAACAAGCTCATTGAGAATTTTGAAATCATGTCTAAAAGAATGGCGCTGGTCCCCGGAATTTTTGATTGGACATCACACACAGAAGACAGAATTACGATTAGAGGATGAAGTTTCTAAGCTGTTAGATCGAGAACAATTAGCGGACGATCTGAAAGTGAAATTATTGAGCCAGTTGCTCATTCGATATCAGAACATTGCGCGCGAGCCTTCGGGACCGGTTCGAGTGAGTATCGTCGATGAAAACGAACATCCTACAGCGGTTGCTTCTCAAAAGATGGGTGAACAATTTGGGGATAAAATGCTCGAAAATGCGAAAGCCGATGCGGAACTGGATCCCATTCTGAAAGATATTATAACATCTTCTCCTCGCTCTTATGTAAAATATATTCCTTCTATAGTCGAGAAATTAATAACTCGTGGTTATTCTTGGAATAAATATGGGGAGATGACGCGAGATAATCTTCCTATAAAAGACTCACGCATTGTCGACTTTTTCTCATACCTTTTGAGGAATACAAGAACACAAACAGAACCTGAGCATTTTCAAATATTTTTAAAAGCAATTCAAGAAATAAATATCCCCCACAGCTGGGTGGCTAATAAAAAATTGCTCCCGTTTTTAAAGTATAAAAATGATAACAGCTCGATGAAAAGAAGTGTTTCATCTCCTGAACTAGATGAGGGAAAAGTTGTTATGGTAGGAGAGCATGGGGGATGGCAATCACCAAGTCGAATGATAAAAGAGTGGAGGACATATTAGAGGATATATACTACGATGTTCAAAATCCTGCCTCATATGGGGGAGTGAAAAAACTCGCTAAGGAAGCAAACGTTCCTGTAAAAGTAGCAGAAAAATGGTTGATGACACAAGATACTTACACACTTCACAAACCAGTACGATTCAAGTTTCAACGTCGAAAAACTTTATCCTATGGGATAGGAGATTTAATTCAAAGTGACTTAGTAGATATGTCGAAATTTTCTCGACAAAATAAAGGCATAAAATTTCTTTTGACTTCGATTGATGTATTTTCTAAAAGGCTTATGTACAAGCCCTTAAAAATAAAAGTGCTAATGTGGTCTTAGAAGCCTTTCAGAAACTATTAAAACAGATAGGACCTATAAAACATTTGCAAACAGATCAGGGGAAAGAGTTTTATAACAAAAAACTTCAAAATTTATTTACAAAAAATAAGATTAATCATTACAGTTCACATAGCGAATACAAAGCTAGCGTCGTGGAGATTTAATCGCACTCTTAAAAACAAATTATTTCGAATTTTTACGCATAGAGGATCCTATAAATACATCGATATTTTGTCGAGGGTTTTAAAAAGCTACAACGATAGCATTCATCGTAGTACATCTTTCGCTCCCAACCAAGTCACTTCGAAATTGGAACCTATCATTTTTAGAAAACTATATGGTTATAAAAGAAACTTTAACTACAAATTTAACATCGGTGAGCAAGTAAGAATATCGAAAAGCAGAAAAACTTTCCAGCGCGGCTATTTACCGAACTGGAGCGAGGAAGTATTCGCCATAGTCGAACGTTTTCCTTCTAATCCTCCAACGTATTTTCTGAAAGATTTTGCAGGGATAAAATTAAAAGGCCGCTTCTATGAAAGTGAACTTCAAAAAATTCAAAAAGGTTCAAACTCTTTTTGGAGAATCGAAAAGGTATTAAGGACCAAAGGTATTGGTGCTAACAAGGAATATTTTGTTAAGTGGAAAGGTTTTGATAGTCGTTTTAATTCTTGGTTGAGAGCAAAATGGATGAAAGGATTTCGGATTTCTACCTAACTCTACCGAGTAATGCTAACATGGACTACTTCCCCAAAAACACGCAATCGTTTTATAGAACAAAACTATCTCACCCGCTATTATTATTTGGTGATTGGGAAGTTGCTCTTTCGGAAATTTGTATTCCACGAAACTGGTTTAATATTGGTAATCATAATAACTTTTATACTATATTATTAGAAGAAGAAAGAAAAATAATACAAGAGGAACAACCATTTGAAATTAAATTCAAGTACGGAACAAATGATCCTGAAACGTTCTTTAAATTATTAAACAGGAAAATTGCTAATCATGTTGGTGAAAACGTGAGGTTTTCTTTCAAAGCTCACAAAATGGAAGTCGAACTGTTTCTAGGAGAGGGTTTGAAATACATTTGCAATACACTAACTCTTCGAATTTTTTACATCTATTAAGTTTAGAAAATCATGACACTGTTATAAATATTTCAAAAACGTTTGCGTTTCAACCGCCTCTACAATTGTCTAATGATTTCAGTTTTGTCATAATGAACACAAATCCATTGAGCGTGAGTGAGCATATTATCCCCGTCATACCACATCACAATGAGAATGTTATACCCAAAACACCAAAACAATTATTTGAAGTGTTTAGGGAAAACATAAAATTATTACGTTTAGAACATCTAATCCATTTCATTTATAACGACATCACGAGCGAGGTTGACATCCATCTTGCGAAGAATATCGAAGTTCATTTTTCACAATCTTTAGGTAAATCGCTACTAGAAAAACTGAATTTAAAAAATGATATAATTTTGCAAGGCATCTCTTCGTTCAAAGTAAACAGAGCTCATCCCATCGATAAAAATGATCATTTTAAAATAATAGTAAAGGAATATTTCGAAAAAACAGACATCTTTAAGCAAAGACATGATCTATTCCTAAATATTGGAATGTATAAAACAGAAAAAGAACTGCTCGAGGCCTTTCATTTCATCACTTTAACACATTTACAAAATTCCCACGTAGCTATCGAAGTTCCCTCGCATGTTAAGCTAATTCTCGGCCAGGGTCTGGCTGATCTATTGGGGTATAGCGAAAAGGAAATGACGAGCGGCTCTTACATCGGAAAATATCCAATGCAGTTAAATGCGGGGATCTCTGAAATATTTGTATACAGCGATGTGGTAGAGTCTCACCATGTTGGAGACTCTTTTTCTCCTCTGTTGCGGATAATACCGTGTTTGAATGAAAAAGACGAACAGATAGTTAAATATTATGACAAACCTCTTTATTTCCCAATAAAAAAAGCATTTGTAGAGACAATTGAAATTGATCTCCGAACCAGTTCTGGTGATAATATTATTTTCACAGGAGGAAGAACGTATGCGGTACTTTCGTTTAGACGAAAAGTTATATAATAACTAAGCCTTTAAAAAATTGCTCATTCTCTTACTTTGGACAAGACACGATGCATCTGAGTAAAAAGGATTGTGAGTTATACTATCAACATCAAGTCGGTGGAAATTATTTCCAGGGGTCGCCCTATCAACGAGGATATGGATTTTTTGGGGATCTTCGACGTTATATAACACCACTAGCATTGCGAGCGGGGAAATATTTAGGAAATCATCTGCTGCGAACGGGTAAAAATGTGGTACACGATGTTGCCGGCGGAACTTCGTTTAAAGATTCGGCTCGTAACCGTTTACGAGAAACTTCGAAACAAATTAAGGATGATTTTTTTCGAAAATTACAAGAAGGAAAAGGTATAAAAAGACGTGCGAAGAAAAAAAGGACGCATTCGAAGGCAAAACGACGCAAAACGCAGACAGAAGATATTTTTCATAATGGATGAAAAATCAAATATTTGTCTTAAAAGTGAGCTGGATTTGTTTTCCACTTTGCCAACGCAGCTAGCGATAGATTCCTCGTCTTTCGTGCAAATTCATCCTCTGGCTTCGCTGAGTGATAGCGGCCCGCTCGAATTTTATATCAGCGGGAATGGAGAGCATTATTTAGACCTAGCTCATAGCATTTTGCATTTGCAGATTAAGATTTTAAAAAAAGAATGACAGTGTTATAGGAGACAATGATCATGTTGCTCCGCTCAATTATATTTTGAATACGATGTGGTCAGAATTTAGTGTTTTTTAAATGATAAACAGATTGCCAATCAAAGCAATTATTCTTATCGGTCTTTTTTTGAAAGTTTGCTTTTTCATCAAAATCAAGTCAAGATTCTTTCTTGTCTTCTGCACTGTTTCACAAAGATACGGCCTCAGCTCATGATAATGTGGGTGCTACTAGCACAAATGAGGGGTTCCTCACCAGAAAATCTATTTGTAAAACATCTAAATTGGTTGATTTAATAGGAATCCACCATTATGATTTAGCAGCACAACCTAAGCTTTTAGTTAATGGAGTTAACGTACGAATAAAATTAGAACGACAAAAAGATCCCTTTTCTTTGATGGCGTCCGGAGATAACTACAAAATATGCCTGAAGTCTGCATGCCTTTTCATTCGAAAAATTAACGTAGCAGCCTCTGTTGTTTTAGCATAGGAAAAAGCTTTAGAACTAGGTCTTATTAAAATGCCAATAAGACGCGCAGAAGTTCGATCGTTTGCTCTTAGCAGCGGATTACAATCTTCTACGATTGCTAATGCGTTTATAGGCCAGCTTCCTAGTCGCCTCATTTTAGCGTTCGTCTCAAACGAAGCTTATAATGGAAATTTCGGTAAAAATCCGTTTAATTTCCAGAATTATAATTTAAATTACCTCTCCGTATTAGAGGGATCAAAAATGATTCCATCTAAACCCTTCCAGCCTAATTTTGCTAATAATTTATATGCGCGTAGTTACCTCAGCCTTTTCACCGATTTGAATCGTTTTCATAATTCGCAAAATATAAATATTACCTATGGAGAGTATTCTAAGGGTTATACAATGTATGCGATTGACTTAACTCCGGATATGGCAGGCGGTGAAACTCATATGAGTATTAATAGAACTGGTAACATTGCTATTGATATTAAATTTGGCGTTCCTCTGCCCGAGACGGTTAGTTTAATTGCTTATGCGGAATACAGAAATACGATAGAAATCGATAAGGCACGAAACGTTTTCACCGATTTTTAAAACAAGACGCGAGAATGGATACTTTTACTATTTGCCGCTTGGCGTGTAGTGATTTTAATATTAAGAGACGTTTCGGAGGAGTATTTGCTTCGGATGATTTGCCAGAACAAAAGAATGAATTTGTATCATTTATAGTAAATTTAGACCCTAAGAATCTTCCTGGCAGTCATTGGGTTAGCATTTTCTTTCGACCTAATGTAGTATTTTACTTCGATAGCTATGGTCGTCCGCCGACAAACAAAAATATACTCAAGTTTTTAAAAAATAATTCGATAGAAATTCTTTATAATTCAATTTGTTTTCAAGATTATTTTACCAACACTTGCGGCTATTTTTGCTTATACTTTCTCTGGGTATCAAGTAGACATTTGCCTCTTCTCGGATTGGACGAATTCAATACCCAAAAAAATGAGATTTTCATCAAACGATTTGCGAACCGAAACCTAAAACTAGGCGGTTGTTGTGTATCCTACCTTAGTAGAGGACGCCAACTCTGTCGCGCCCTTTCAAACGTCGAACATTCTCTGCGATAGTAGTTTAAAAGAGAACTCATGCAAATCATGGAACGTTATGGATATTTGATTGCCGACTCTAGCGGGCGTGTGTTTATCAAATACATAACATTTTATACAGAGATATAATAAACTGCGTGAAAAACGCTATAGAACAGAAAAACGATGATGGGAATTCCATTTTGTATTTTAGAATATTAAATAATTCAGATATTGTCAAGTATTTGCACACTGGGAAGAAAGATATCAATTACTCCTATGTCTATTTGCACCAATTATCACTTTCCGAACCGTATTATATCTACCAAGGAGCTAACAAACTTTATAAAGATCTACTTCAATGCATTATTGATGTCAAAAGTACGGAAACGAAAGTTCCGGATAGTCCAAGCCATCGAGTGAAAGTGGGATACCTGAAAATACTCAATGCTGATGAGCTGTTAATCGATCTGCATGCACCAATGTAGGAAAACAAGATATTTTGTATTTCTTTAAATTTATGTAAAAACTTGATTATGATTTATATACAATTTATATTAGTATGAATTATGTATTTCAAATCATTCAAATCTAGTATGTTTTGCGAATACTATATCCTGTAAGCTTTTAGAGTGATTTAATAAAATAAAAAAGTGTTTTTTTAAAAAAAAAGAAATAGTTTGTCTGTTTGTTTTTAATAAAGCATCATGTTATAACATGTTGCACACGTGCAAGACACGAATACTACATCATCCTATTTAAAAATAATTGTTAAAAATAATAAACTTCGTGACTTTTAAAAGATACAACTCTGACGAATACACATTGCAAGATTACTTTTTCTTTAGATCATGTATAAAAATATTTTTGCATAGGATTTTCTTCATTTCGTTGTTTGCCATGGAGCGCTATGGTTATCTCATTCTCAGTTCTGCTAAAACATATGATTATATCCACTACGAACTGTCTCCTAATATCCTTGATTGCCTGCGGGATGTTTTGACGAGCTCGAACCTCGATGAGGCAAGCAAAAAACGAATTTACTATTTTAAAATCCTGAATAATGAAGAAATGGAGGATTTAATACATACAAAGGATCAGAAATACAAATTTGGAAAGTGTTGGCTCCATCGAATGACTCCAAACAAGAACTGTTCTGTTTATGGGCGTGAAAACAGTCTGTATTCTAACATTATAGACTGTATCGAAACTGATTCTCTTTGCCGCTCGGAAAACAATTTTTCAAACAGCGATTCCTTTAAACATGGTTTTTTCCAGATTTTAACTTATAAAGAAATCATAAATTTGTTGAAAATAACAATTGAAAAAAATTCTTTGTAAGCGAACAAAGTGTGTTTTGTAAAATTTACGATTATTCTATATATTTTTAAAATTTTTTATTCTCGAATATTCTGCTGAACTATGATGCATTTTGTCGAATATCTGTATCTCTTGTTTTTTAAAAAAGTAATGAAATAAATATATCTCAAAAATATATATGTGCTCGTGTGTGATCATTTTTCTTCATGTTATTTTTTTTTTATTTAGCGTCAACTTTTCTAAAGATTTGGATGCATAGAAAATTATTCTTAAAATACGAACACACACACCTGGGCGGAAAATATTCATTGCAGGAGGGGGGTTGTTCAAGCAGAGGAGGGATTGCGCTAGGAGAGGTAAGAATCGCTTGAAATAGCTAGACGAAAGAAAACGCAGTAGGAGGGAGATGGGGTTAGGGCAGGAGGTAGGTAACAAACACTCGAAATAAACTCAATATTTAAAAAACATGAGATTTTTGAATAAATAGTTCTTCCGTCGAAGTCGCATTCATTCCGATTCCAGCCAACGAACGAGATCCTTTTTCTCCGCTCTCTTGGATATTCTTTTGCAGAAGTCGTACTTATTCCCGATCCTCTCATCAACAAACGAGATCGTTTTTCTCCGCTCTTTTGATATTTTCTACCAAGTCTTTTTACCACAACGCCATTAATAACGGTAAGTTATTTTTTTCTTCTTCTTGTTAGGAACTTTTTTTGAGCCTTCAAATCTTGGAGATGATTGTTAATTTTAAACCTTTACATCTAGATAGAAAACGTATGTTCGACTTCGCTGACAATGATGAGGATGACTTCCTAATTGCGACCAAAAAACAAAAAAGAGGCTGTGACAAACCCAAATACGATCTAGATCTTTCAACGATCGACGGCGGAGCGGAAAAAAACATTCCTCCCTATGTTATAAACTTGGGGAAAGGCCTTCTGTTAGAAGTAAAATGTTTTCGGGGTAGCTATTATGTTGGCCTATCTAAAGTTGGGGAGGCCGGAGAGGTGAAAAATCGGTTTAATATACCGTTGATCCAGCTGGATACTTTTCATAAAGGGATCGAGGCCATGATGGCGTACGTAAAAGACTATCGATAAAAAAAATTTTTGAAGTTTTTCCATATGTTCTAATTTTCGATTGCTGCGTGTGTGTGTGTTTTTAGATTAGAAGACTTTTGTCTGCATTGTTTGAAACTCTTTTAAATCCTTCGATAGATGTTCTTATGTGATTCATTGTAAATATTACTTTCATCAAATATTTTATGTGTGCATGTTATTTTTACAAAATATTTTATGTGTACGCGCATGCTATAGATTAGAGATTTTTGTTCTTACATGTTATGAAAATATTGTTGAGAAAAATTAGCATTACAAAAGAAAAGGAATTTGTTAAAACCCCTCGCATTCTCTTATGTAGGTTCAGAAATATGATTAATTTTCAAAACTATAGATCTTCTTTTCGGGGTTTCACAATAACATATCGTGCGGTAATTAATTACACTGACCCCCATACACTTTTTCGTGATTCTAGGAGATCGATTTATAATATTTTAAATTCCAACATATTAGCCCTACGGATTCGTTTAATCATTTGCCTAAGTATAATATTTACCAAAACAAATGAACAAGGCGAAGAAATCATAAGTACCTTCTATTTTTGTAGCAATGCTGAAAGAATTCTTTCCCATATTCAAATATTACCAGCAGTCGATTCTGCTTTTTCAAAAATTTTCAATGCTATCGATAATTTTATTCGAAATGGTAGCGGTTGGCAAATAAAAACTATTTCTCATATAGATTTACATATCGGTAACTATCGTAACCCCAGAGGTGGATGTGGTAATGTTTCTCTACCCACTAAGTTAAAAAATAAGAAAGCGATTCTCAACATAAAATGTAATGATAACAAATGTTTTCTTTATTGTGTTCTAGCAAAATTGTATCCATCACATATAAACTCCACACGATCTTCTAAATACCAAAAGTACTTAAAATATCTTAAAACGAATGATATAAAATTTCCAATGACAATAAATAAAGCGGGCAAATTTGAAAAAATAAATAATTTAAGCATTAACGTATATGGTTGGGAGGAGAATGAAGTTTTTCCTTTATACGTTAGCCAACAGAACAAGCGTTGCCGAGTCATCGATTTACTTTACTTTCAACAACACTTCTTTCTCATCAAAAATTTTGATAGGTTCATGCACCAAAAGAATGGAATTTACTTTTACTGTCGGAAATGTTTAAGTGGATTTTCCCGAGAGGAAACTTTAATCTCTCACAAAACGTTATGTAATGAGATGAAACCCCAAAAATATCCATGCCTAAAAGCACAAAACTAAAATTCACTAATTTAGCAAAAATGCTTTATCACCCATTCTGTGTGTTTGCAGATTTCGAATCTTTAACAAAAAAAATTCATACCGTATTACCTTCTTCCCACATAAGTTATAATTCGATAATCGAAAGACATGAGGCAGTTAGTTATACAATTATAGCAATTGATGCGGAAGATAATATAATATTCCATGAATATTATGCAGGTGAAAATGTTATTCAAAATTTTTAAATACGCTCAAAACCTTATCGGAAAAAATTCTGCAAAAGATGCGTACTATTATGCCGATGGTGGAAAATCCTGAGATCAGCTACGATAAAAACACACCACATTTGTAAACAAAAATTTAAAAAGGGTGATATACGCGTACGAGATCATTACCATTGGGGTAGTGGATATATCCTTGGATTAGCTCACCAATCATGTAATCTAAATTATCGCTCGACTTATTTTGTACCCGTAGTTATCCATAACTCTCGAAATTATGACACACACCTCATATTGAAAAATTTACCACCAAATTTTGCTAAGATTGTGAATATTATTCCAATTAACATGGAAAAGTTTACAATGTTTTCCTTAGATGCTCTAAAATTTATCGACTCTTTTCAATTTTTAGACTCTTCTCTTGATGTTTTAGTAAACAATTTAAAGACATCCGATCATGAGTTCAAAATTTTCGAAACATTTTTTGGAACTGAAAAACACAATCATTTATTAAAGCAGAAAGGTATTTTCCCATACTCATATTTAGATTCGCTAGAAAAATTAAATGAGCCGCATCTTCCATCTCAAAGAGATTTCTATAACATCTTAACTAGCACATCGATAAGCAATAAAGATTATGAACATGCTCAATTAGTATATAAAACTTTTAAATGCAAAAAATTAGCAAATTACTTAGAATTGTATCAAAACGTTGATACTATAATGCTAGCAGAGGTTTTCACATCATTTAGAAGAAAAGCAATGCGTTATTACGAACTCGATCCTATACATTTTGTAACCAGCGCGGAGCTAACTTGGAACGCAGGTTTGAAATTCACTAAAGTAGAATTACAACTCTTAACAAATGTAAACGATTATATTTGGTTCGAATCCCAAATGCGAGGTGGAATTTGCTTTTAGGTAAGCGACATGATAAAGCAAATAATCCTTATGTTGTAGAAACTTATAATGAGAAAAAACCACACAATTATATCGTAGCCTTAGACGCTAATAATTTATATGGTTATGTAATGAGCCAGCCTCTGCCAATCGGTAATTTTTCGTGGCTAACTCCAGAAGAAATAAATGATTTTAATGTCTTTAATTATGATCAAAATTCTAAAGTAGGATTCATTATAGAAGTAGATCTAAGATGTCCAAAGCACCTACAACTTAAAACAAATGATTTACCTCTCGCACCAGAGCATTTAAACATCACATATGATATGCTATCTCCTTATTCAAAAAGACTTTGCGATAAATTTAATCTTAGGCACACTCTTCCCAGTAAAAAACTAACCCCCAATTTTTATCCAAAGAAAAATTATATCACACACTATTTAAATCTACAATTTTACATCGACGAGGGTATGATTGTTGAAAAATATCATAGAATATTAGCGTTCAGTCAACGCCCCTGGTTAGCGGAATACATACACTTTAATAACGAAAAAAGAAAACAGGCAAAAGACGAGTTTACTCGCACATTTTGTAAAAAATTAAACAACTCTTTTTTCGGTCGTTTGATGCTTAACCAAAGAAAAAAAATATCCGTACGAGCTTCGACTACTGAAAAGGATTGTAAAAATAATCTCGCAAGTCCTTTGTTGGAATACTTCGAGCCCATTAATGAAAATTTAACAATTTTTAAAATGCGGAAACCCAACTTAATTCTTGATAAACCTATCTATGGAGGTTTTTGTATTCTAGAGCTTTCAAAATTGCATATGTACAAATTATACTATCATAATTTTAAAAAATATATCAAGATCGGAGCGAACTTCTTTACATGGACACAGACTCATTGTATCTTTCGATTCAAACGGAGGACATATTTTCAGACATGAAAACAATTTTTGCAGATATATTCGATTTTAGCAATTATCCCCCACATCATTTCCTACACGATAACTCAAACCAAGGAAAATTAGGTTATTTGAAAAGTGAAGCAATCGAACCGATAAGAGAATTCGTGGGGTTAAAATCTAAAATGTATGCTTATTCTTTTGGTTCGAGCTGTAAAAAAACTGCCAAAGGCATAAAAAAGGCTACTTTACGAAATTTTACACTAGATAGTTATAGAAAAATTTTGGAGGATGAATCCTTTTCAAGACAAACACAATGTTCTATCATTTCGAAAAAACACGAACTGCATACGGTGATACAAAATAAAATCGGCTTGTCAGCATACTATGATAAAAAGTATCTAGCAGATGATGGAATTCATTCTCTATCGTATGGACATTTTTCAGTAAATAACATGGTTGATTAATTTTAAAATGCTATTTTTCTCAACGCCGTATTTGTAACAAGTTTCATATTTTTGTACGAGCAATAGCATGCATGCTCCAAACTATTCATTATTGTCTTTTATATTCTGTAACGATTTCTTTTCTTACACATATACAACTCTTTACTTTGTTTAACACACCCCATTATTTTTTATTTTATACTTGTATTGTCTACTTTGTATAGTATGTTTTCAGTGTGACATTTAGATTTTGTTCAATAAAGATTGGGCCTACCTTGCGGTGGCCTGAAGGTCCCTGGCCATTGTGTATCGTGTTTTCAATATTCGAATCACATGGCTAGTGATTCTTCAGGCTGTTGAATCAGCTAGGATCTAAACTCGAGATCAAATGCTCGAGAATCTCAAGATCTTGAAATTTTTGACTGATTGAAATGCTAATTCTTTTGATTATATTTCCGAACTCGAGAACAAATGCTCGAGCGGTTGTCGGAAATTTAATTTTTTGAAATGTGACTGATATACCAAACTCTTTTGATTATATTTCCGAACTCGAGAACAAATGCTCGAGAGGTTGTCGGAAATTTAATTTTTTGAAATGTGATTGATATGCCAAAACTCTTTTGATTATATTTCCGAACTCGAGAAGAAATGCTCGAGCGGTTGTCGGAAATTTAATTTTTTAAATGTGACTGATATGCCAAAACTCTTTTAATTATATTTCCGAACTCGAGAACAAATGCTCGAGCGGTTGTCGAAAATTTAATTTTTTGAAATGTGCGATATACCTAACTCTTTTGATTATATTTCCGAACTCGAGAACAAATGCTCGAGCGGTTGTCGGAAATTTAATTTTTTGAAATGTGACTGATATACCAAACTCTTTTGATTATATTTCCGAACTCGAGAACAAATGCTCGAGAGGTTGTCGGAAATTTAATTTTTGAAATGTGATTGATATGCCAAAACTCTTTTGATTATATTTCCGAACTCGAGAACAAATGCTCGAGCGGTTGTCGGAAATTCATTTTTTTTGTAGGTCTTCCGGAGTGAAGGCCTGCAGGATGTTCCCCGCCATAATACGTTTATTTATCATTTCGTTTATGGCGTGAGAACATCTTACAGGCTAAATAATGTAAAACTACTTATCGGAGAAACTTTGACAACAACCAGTAGAAGTATCCAATACAGGGTTCATATTCACAGCTAACAAATTCTAAGCCAAGACTTATCCTCGGAGTTAAAAAGGTAAGATCCCATCTCCATAACAAACGAATCATACTAACAACCGATTCTTTAAACAGTTACAAGTGATCCAGAAACTAGACACCTTTCAACCGAGACAACGCATCTTCGCCACACCGTACTGGCAAACAATTCTTTACCCTCGTGCTGGCAAACCATTCTATTAACAGTTACAACTGATCCAGAAATTAACACTCTTTCAACCCCCGGACAACACACCTTACCCAATAACATTTCATTCCCTGCATACTGGCGAACAATTCTTCAGCCACATACTGGCGCTAGCCACATACTGGCGCTAGCCACATACTGGCACGAGCCAGTTACAAGTGATCCAAACACTAGCACAGTCACAACTGATCCAGAAACTAGCACACTTTCAACCCAGACAACACACCTTACCCAATAACATTTCATTCCCCGCATACTCGCGAACAATTCTTCAGCCACATACTGGCGCCAGCCACATACTGGCGTTAGCCAGTTACAAGTGATCCAGACACTAGCACGGTAATACTACTTATGTTATTGAATCCATGTTTATGAAAGTGTCCTATCTCAATCTTAGCCTGGTTTTTGTTGCAATCAAATTTCCTTGTATCAGACCTATGCTGGTTCAATCTAATATTGATAGTGTTAGAGGTCTGACCTATGTAAGCAAATTTACATATGTTGCATGTCATTTTGTAAACACAGTTAAAAGTCTTACAAAATATATAACCTGCATCCATATCCAACTGTTCCCCACTCATCATGCCACACGCCTTGCATCTTTTATCAGTGCAAGATCTAAATTTTAGTTTAAAGCATGAATATCTCTGAAAAACCGAGTTTCTAATATGTTACCAAAATCATTATCTCTTTGATTTTCATCTATACTATCATCTATACCATATATATATATATATATATATATATATATATATATATATATATATATATATATATATATATATATATATATATATATATGGTATAATAAAATAAAAGTGAAGAATAACTAGAACCCATAGTGCTCAAGAAGTAAGAAATTGGAATTCAGCAGACACAACAAATGTAGAAACAAAAAAATCATTGGACTAAACTGGAGACGCATTATGATTTCTAAGGTTGTCGCTGAATTAGGCCAGTGAATTAGGGTTAAGCAGTACTTTGTGGATCCAACTTCCCCGTACAGCGGAAATTTTCAACATAATAGAGAAAAAACAAGTTGAAAAGTTAAGCCTAATACAACACGTGGCTGTAGAACATAATAAACTCGTAAAAAGAAATTGAGAAAAGAGAACATAATAATGACCCTATCAAGAAGAGGAATAATAAAAAAAATTTAAATAGAAAATATTAGGAAAAACTTACTTGTAAAACAAAAATCTTGAGTTCAATAATACATCCTGCTGCAATGAGATCCTACGAGAAATGGCGTCAAAGATTGAAACGCTTGCGCAGGAAGGAAAAAACCGTGGCGCCATCTGAATAATTATTTTGCAATTAAACTAACCCCAAAGATAAATAATTAAGTAAACAAAACATAAGAAGTTTTAAATAAAATAAAGAACAAGGTTCAGAATAGATAGTATCAAATAGAAATATATTAAAGTAAATTTACTTGGATAATTATATACTAGAAAGTTATATTGCAATTAAATTAAACGCCTAAAATATTTTTTTAAAAATAAACTAAATAGAAAGAGAGAAGAAATATTAATTAAAATATCGAACAAAAATAAAACTAGATTTAATTAGAAATAGAAATATATTTAAAAATAAATTTACTAGGATAATTGTATTCTAAACAATTATTGCCAAATTTCACAAAATTATTTTGTATTAAAATTTTATCTGTAACTAAATCATTGTTTCTTTTTATAAAATTTAAGATAATATTTCTAAATATTGGTAGGTGTAAGTTACTACTCCTGAAAGGTATTTTTATCATGTTAAAATCAAATGAGTCTCTTTTATCAAAAATATTAATTGAAAGCAAATTATTCTTAACGTTTGATTGAAGGTCCAAAAATTTAGCTGACTAATTATTATAATTAGTTTTAAATAATTTTACATAGTGGGGATAATAATTAAAGCTAGAAACATATTCATTTATATCACTAAAAATAATTAAGTCATCTATGTATCTAAAAAAGTAACAAGAATCATAACTAATACTTTAATTTTCATAAATATGCAAATAAATATTTGCTAAGCAGTTGCTAGCTGGTCCACCTTGTGGTAATCCTTTAATTTGCTGATAATGAGCGTTATTATGGAAAATATAATTTTCTTTTAATATTAATTCAATAATAGAAATATATTTATCATATTTTATTATCTTATTCAAAAAATATTTGCTATATGCTATTTTAAGAATCTTAAACATGTCTTCTGTATCAATGGAGTTAAATAAACCTTCAAAATCATAGGTATAAATAGAAATATTTTTTTTTACCATGCGTATTCTTAATAATGTCCATACTATTCTTAACTATAATAGAATTATCAATTTTGTCTAATGTAGATTGAATAATATTTTGCAGCTTCTTGCCCGTATGTGTAATATAAGTTTTGAAACCATTCGTAATAGCTCTAAGTTTAACAGGATTTTTATGAAATTTAGGAGTTAGGAAAATAAGTGGGAATTTAATATCCAGAAAACGTAAATCTATTTTGTTTTATAAAAAGTAGAGATTCGATTAAAAATTTCTCTTTTGCTTGAATTAGATTTTTTAAAAGCAGAATTATTATGAAAATGTTTGTTTAGCATATTATTATAAAGTCACTTACAAATAATTGCATAATTACCCGGTACTTTATCAACATAAACGATAATAAAGTAGTTACAACCAAAAATATAATAGTATAGAAAGGAAAACGGGATATTAAATGGAGAATCGTTTTCTATTTTGCCACTTAATATTGTGGATCTGCCATATATTTACATATTTATATTAATTGTAATTATTTTAAAAATAGCTCAAATAAAATTTGTCTTTGTTGACCTAAGTAGAAATTTACTTTAAATTTTTGTTTTTTTACATTACTTTTTGCTTTTACTTTTCTTTCATTTTTAGTTCAAACACTAATTGTAACTGTTAGTATTCCACTATTCGATCTCTTTCTTTTATTTACACGATAAGCAAAATCTCAACGAAATGGGATTAAAAGTTAAAATCACATTCACATTTTGTACTTTATGAATCATATCAAACTGCATTTTTTAAAAATCTCTATCGTAATTTATTATTGTACCATCGTACTTCATTGTAGAACTTAACAATAAATCAACGCATTTACTGAAGAAGCTCATACAAACCATGAAAGCTTCTTCGAAGTAAAGCTAGTTTTGATAAAAAGAACCTACTCTTCAAGAGAATGATTTTCTCTAAGTTCTACTCTTCCTTTTTATCAATGATTGACACTTTAAAGCATCGTCGGACAATGCCACTCAGATATTGTGCTGCTCTCCAACTTAACAATGTAGATCCAACAATGTAACAATGTGGTTCAGAAAGAAAGGTACAAGTATAGGGGTACTTTAAAATACTCTTATCTCAAAACAAGACGTTTAGGTCAAGTGATTGACGTTAGTAGATTTAACATTCTACCTTATGTTTAGATTAACTATACTCGCCATGGAGAAGTTTCATGATTTTGTGTCATGGTGACAGTACTCGTCATGCGTAAAAATTAGTGACCATTGGCTATTTAAATTATAACTTTTGTGAAATACAAAGCGTATTCTCAAGTTTTATAATGTTTAGAACAATTTGAGGTCAGGCCAGATTAAAACAAATTTTAAAAAAATGAAAAATTTAAGATAAACGTATGCATTTCCGCTTACAGCGGTTGAAACGACATAATTTCGCATAATGAATTTATTTATTTGCGATGATATTGTTTTTTCAGATATTAGCCTAAAAAAGGCAATGGTAAAAGTCGGAAAGCAGATTTATAATAAAGTTCCTTCAGGTGTGGTCAGCTTGTTGATTAGCTGCAGACCTAAAATTACCTTGCTATCGAGTGGTGTAAATGCCAATTGCTGGATGTTACAACCATGTGCTAAAATGAGAATAATGAACAATGCAGTGCTGTCTAAAAAGCAGTTATTTTATTGGGGCGGGAAAAGAGGGGATGATTTCTGGTAAGAGGACCTATGTACAGCACCTACTACTGAATTTCATGTAAAGACACGCAGAAAATATTTTGTCAGTAAAGAAGGAAATAAATCAATGTGTGCTTAGGCTCCTCAATCAATGAAATTGGATGGTACCTAAAATTCATAGATATCTATAAAAACTTACTTTATAGCTAAATTGCTTGTAATGTCTTATTCCAAGTGTCCAATAGCTGGAGGAACTTAGGTACATTTTATAAAATAAGCCCATTTTTATATCTAATATTTTAACAGCAACACTTACTTTGTGATTGACAAGTATAATCATCATCGCTCGATTTCCGAGACACAGCCTAGTTGCACGCTTTCAAATGGTTGCGCCACAGTTAACGAGTTAAGAGAGGAAGAATCTTCTTGGCTGATGTGTCTCTCAACTAAGCCTATACTTTAATAGATTATTCCTTTTGGTTGAATATCTACAATGCCCGACCTTTAATAGATATAAAAGAATATAACTTTTTTTCTTTAATGTAAAATATTTTCACCATATTTATAAGTATTTTGATATCATGTCATACATATGCAACCTCTGGCAATAAAGTTCGGTGAATGAAGTCAGAACGGCCAATCTGGCGAAACAAAACTCTGCACATAAGTAGCGGTACATGTTTACATTCTGCCCCCCTTTGTTCAGTTGAGCGTCTGTTCCGTGTAAGACTTGTTTCACAAAATCCATGTTTAGTGCATTGGTTTTTAACTGAGAACAAGAAAATTAAGGAACAAAAAATCAATTTAAAGCTTTGTTTTAAGCTTGGCAAGACACTGAAAGAATCTTATGCGATGCTAGTACGTGCTTACAAAGATCAAGCACTCATCTCTAACTATGACTCAAATTCGGTTTTAAAGGAAAGAGATTTGACGATATTCCTGATATCCAACGAAACGTTACGAGGCTTTTGAACTCTATTCCAAAAGAAGACTTCTTGCAAAGTTTCCAGAACAAACATAGTAGATCTGAATGGAGCACATTTTTAGAAGGTGACTATTTCGAAGGACAGTAAGGTAGCTTTCGTTAATATTTCATCTACGTTAATGTTACAGGACTATTGGCCGAGCTTTATTGCCAGAGGTTATATCTTGTTTAATAAACTACATATCCTAACAGGCATTATTTTTCTTTCCGTATTTTCCTAGTTTCTCTTTGTGAAGGCTTTGTCGCATTTTATATTTACTTAGAGTATTACGTCAAATAGAAGAATTTGGAACGCATTGAGCATATACGGTACGATAAATTATTATTCCAGTTCAAGCTATACGAACTTTATACATTACAGATTCACTCTTTTGTAATGTCTGTTTATTCTAATTAGAGTGTAAAAAGACAAACACAATTTTGCTTCATTTATCACTGTTGCTGGTTGAAAACAATTTTTCTCTTAAATATAGTTGATGATATGTATATTGATTTATGATTATGATATGCATGGTTGTATATAATCAGTTGTCTGTTGTATTAGGAAATTTGGTCTCTATTCCAAAAATGAAAAGCAGCGATATCAGTTGTAAATATGCAAATAGTTCTATTTATTTGTGATTTTAGTATTTGTTGGAAGAATACATAAATGGGGAGCTATATAATGGTTCATTCGAAATATGTACCATAAATAACACATTATCGTGAGATAATATTTGTCTGGTTTCAGGATATCTTATATAACATTATTTATTAATATTCATTATGTTAACATATTATTCATAAATCTAAGTTATCCTTCTGAAGGAAACTGTGTATTTATTACTCCTAAATATATATTACATCTATAAACATTTTAT
Organism: Trichonephila clavipes; assembly: GCA_019973935.1. Classification (NCBI taxonomy): domain Eukaryota; kingdom Metazoa; phylum Arthropoda; class Arachnida; order Araneae; family Nephilidae; genus Trichonephila; species Trichonephila clavipes. The sequence continues at coordinate 228,807 of BMAU01005690.1, read as the reverse complement.
GTGCATTTACCTATATTTATTACATACATGTATTGGATTAAATATGAATGATATAAATAAGTTCTCTCCCTTGATATATTTCCTTATATTTCAGAAAGAGTAACAGATTTCTCAATATACCTAGTTTTCTGCTTTTACTGTTGAAATTCCATAAAATACATGTTTTTTAATTTACTGGTTTTTAAATATACGTTATTGAGATTATTTACAAAACACGCACTCATTTTTTAACTTACTATATTTTAATACCATCGTAAGTTGAGTTACATTGACGTAATTTAATTTTGTTCCATTTGAGTCTTTAATAAATTTTTAATATTTATTTTATTACATAATATTTTCATTCTTCCCCCCATTCAAACTATTAATCATACATAAAAAAACTCAAAATGATTTAATTAGTTTAATTTTATTAAATTTAATACAGTTTAATTAGTCCTCCCTTTGGCGTGCGGTGGAAGTCCAAAGATGGGAGGAGGTTGCCAGCTCAGGTTTCAACCTCGTCACTTGATCATGGTTTAAAACCGCGAAGTTCATCAACAATAGCTCTCGTGTTGTTTTATAGTGCGAAGTAAATATTCACTCGCTCATCATGCTACCAGATAAACTGAGAGTCAACTGTATATTTTTAATTTTTTTAACAGAAAACAATGCAAAATAATTTCGACTTTAAATATATCGAAAACGTACACGACGAAAGAATTTATTTATCTCATTTAAAAAAAATATTAATAAAATTCATAAATTACTTAGACAGATACTTTAAACACTAGTAAGAAAGGGAATGCCATTTCTCCATACAATACTTTCCAAATTATTACACCACTTATACATGGACTAACATGTGATGGGAGGTCGCCGGTCCCTAAGGTTACAACTGTAATTTTTACATCTGCCCTGCTCTTGTTGTTTACAACAAAAGGAATTTGGAATATCTCTCTCTTACCCCTTCAAATAGGGTGACATGTTCCCACGCCTAGAAAAGGGCATCGTACCCATAAATATATCGTGGTATCGGGGTGTCTTTAGAATTTCCCGCGCTTGAGGATGTCACTGACCGTGAGACGGTATTCATCCGCTGACTCTAGACCAATGAGAGAGAATTATGCAGACATTGTAAAGAATCCGCTCCAGCACACAGAAGCAAGTCGCCGCGGAATAAAAAGGAGATGCACCCCGATTTATCGCTCTCTCTCTCTCTGACGCACTCTCTCACACCCACTTGGTCTGACACGTCCCTTCCCATTCTGAAAGCCTCCGGACTCCAAGCAGCGACATGACTCCTCTTCCTCGCCTCTTTCTCAGAGTTAAGTAAAATCCTGTTATGTGTCTCTTTATGCTTTAACTTAATTTCAGTCTTATTGTTAAAAATAAATTAATGGTTATTTAAAGAATGTCTTTTGATTTAGCGTACTGTTTATTTGTCTTTAAAAGATCTAATGTTTAAACTTAAGCTATAATGTGACGCTAATAGAAGAGTAGAACCGGGTTTTATTTAAAATGGATTTAATGGGAATAAATTAATTAGTTTAAGTTTAACCAGCGTCGCATTACATGGTATATTGAGCAAAATTAATCTCTATTAAAAAATACCGTCATGCAGGGTGTCCGGAATATAGCATTCAAAGTCTGCGCATTTAGATTCGTCGTCGGGAGTATATAAAACGATGTTCGAAGACAGAACTGTACATAGTTTACCAAAAAAGTACGTTACATGATAATGAATAAACGGTGATCCACATTACGGTTCATGGTGGTGCTCCTCTACGAGATTGGATGGATATTGCATACTCCAGCCACTGGATTGGACGTTGACTTATGGTTCTGTGGCCATCGTGATTGCCAGATCTTACACCATTGGGTTTATTTTTACGATGTAGTATTAGAGGGGGAATCAAGGATTTGGTGCATCGAGACATAGAAAAACACAAACGGACACAGTCCTCGTCACTTGACCATGGTTCAAAATTACGAGGTTCGTCGATTAAAACCCTCGTGTGCTGAACAATGCGACGTTAATCTTTACTCACTCAATCACGTATGCAGTAAAATGTCATTTATCCGAAAATTTACTATCCGGAGCGTCAAATATCTGGACCAGTTTTTTTGGCAACTACATGTACTGTATACGAATACGTTTCCGAACAGTGCAATGCTCAGCAGTTGTTTCACGTGAGGCCAAAGTGACGGGAAAATCCAAGGTCAGGGATTTTTGGAGAATTTAAGTTGTGTGATTTGGTAAACATCTGTGCGGAATATTAGGTCAGTTTGTTTCCAAATGAGGGGGTGTATCACAGGGAGGATATTACCCCCTTTGTCCAATCGATCTCAGGATTTCAAGAATGCGATGAAGAAGATGAAGAAACCTGGATGGCATGCGATGCAGAAGACTGTGGACTTCAAATGCTAAATGATGACGAGATTGTGACTTCCATGGAAGAAGAATCCGTCTCTGTCGCCGATGAAATGGATGAAGAAAAGGACAACAACAGCATCGAAAGTAGCAAAGGTCCATCAAAGACTGACGCGTTTTCTGCGTTAGAGACATCTATGAAGCGGTACGAACAACAATCAGAGTGCTGTCCCACTCAACTACCGCTGCTCAAGAGAATCAGAGACCTTGCAGCAAAAAAACGAGGGTGTACAATGATACAACGAAAATAATTGATTATTTTCCACCATAAAGGTAACATTGCGACATTTTAAACCTATTTTGCTTTTTTTTTCAAGCTTGTTTCCCACATGTGATGATTTTCAATATTCGTATAGTGTCCGGTTTCCTATACTGCATTAAAAGCATTCGGTTTTCGGTTATCCAAACAATCGTATATCCGAACTGTGTCCGGTTCTAATTGATTCGGATAAACGACGTTCTACTGCACTATGGATCGTACAGGTACAATTCTTTGGCCATTTTTATGTACACCCAAAAAGGAACCTAGAGTTTGTACGCTGTTTTTAAACATTCAGAGTATGGTATACTCTAATTTAAGAAAACAAAAAATTAATATAGTTTTTATAATGAATTATTTATGCATTAAATTTTCAACGTACTTCATTATAATTGCTTTGGAATAATGCCTCTCTTTCCCAGCAAAGTCTTGATTACTAGCTGTCATTCATTAAATTTAGGAAGCTGGTCTCCGCTGTTCATTTCTGGAGAAATGGGGAAATTTACACCTAGTATAAGTGAACTCAAGTTACAGACACCGCGATCATTTGTTAGTGAAAGGACTTTTGGTCTACCGAAACCATCAATTAAATTAAATTAGCTGCTATCTCCGTAGGATTAAACACGCTATCAGGCATTTTATAGCGGACATTTGAATTAAATTGAAGACAAGCTTATTTTAATGAGGTAATTTATTTATGTATATTAACTTAATTTTTATGCCTGTAAACTGTACTGTTGGAAATATTAGTTAATGAGTAATCCCAAGTTAGGTCTAATGTCATTTAAGTAACATTTTGTTAACCATAAGCAGGAATGAAAACATTGTTTATTACACACTTTTATTAGTTGAGCTTCCCCTTTGACTCCATACGTATATAAAACACCTGTCCATCATTTTCATGTTTATATCTTTATGTGATTGTTTCTCAATTTTGAAAATTCATTGTTAATATTTTTTTTCCTAAGTATTATTTTGAATTTATTTTCCGATTCCCCGAATTGAAATAAAAATATTAGTTATACGAATTTTAGATTTTTTATTCATAATATAACAATTTATTTGTATAAATTATCGTATTGCAAATAAGAATTTTAGAATCGTGAAAATAAAGCCGTGAAATTCGGCGTTTATCGCGCACCGCCGTTTTCAGGAAGAAACCTGAAAGGTATCTATGGAATGCTCCTATGTTTTAAAGTCATTTGTTCGAGGTATAATTACAAACTTTATAGTATACTTCTTTAAAAAATTTAAGTTCGCAAGGAATGTTATTTCTTTTAAATAAACGGTATCTCGATGTATAGAAGTCCAACTTTTTTCTATGCTCATATTTTTAAAGCTCTTATTTTTATACCTGGCGTATAACAAGCAACCTTAAATTTCGATCCTATTGTGTGCTACATTAAGATTTGCCCTTAGAAGTGCTGGTGTATACATAATCCGTCGAAGTTTAAAATCATCGTGTTTTAGTGGTGAAAACAATCCGGTAAGTGGGTTGCATTTAAGTGTCATTCTCGTCACCTGCCCAAAATTTAAAGTGTTAAGTCCTTTATCAATAGTCCCATATGCTTCTTTCGAAATTCGGTTTTAAATTTTAACCATCCATCTAATGGTTAATAGGAAACCTTATACGACCGTATGGATGCTAAGAGTAAATGTACTATGTAAATGTTTATTTTCATTTATTTAGAAATAAGAGAAAGAATACCAAGGGAAAATGCATTTTTAACTTTATTGTAATGGAATAGACTTATTCCCTTAAGGTATCCGACTACTTTCGGAACCGTGATTTTGCAAAAGAGTATAGATGGATAGTATTTATGATATTTAATGTCATTTAGATTAGAAAATGTATACAAAATTGTTTCAGAATAGTATTGCAATAAAGAATTATTTAAGTACAATATTTTGACAAAAAAATGTGAATAGAATAACGCATTTTCAAAATATTTTTCTTTTGTGAAAAGTGATTCTATTATAATAATAGTTTGTTTGCCTGTATATAGTTAAGACCTCTGTACAGAGGCTCAGCTAGAATTTTTGAAATATATATTACTTAGAAGTGGGTTTATCCATGTTTTACGACAACAGAGAAGATAAATTTTAAAAAAATAAACGCCGATAATTATTTCAATAGGTTGTTACACTGAAAATAATGTTAGTTTTTCAAAAATCATAGTTGAATCTCTGTACTGAGATCTGAGCTATATACAGGCAAAGTATTAGTAAAATAGAAGCATTTTTTACGCTAAAGGAGGTTATTCTAAGTTAATTTTTTGCCGAAATATTATATTTAAATAATGCTTTTTGTCAAAATGTCCTTAAAACAATTTTATACATGAATTCTAATCTAAGTTACTCTAATTATCATGAAAATTATACATTTATGCCCTTTTGCAAATTCACGGCTCCGAACGTAGTCAAATATTTTAACTTTCTTTGTCATCATCAAGCATTAATTTTCATTTGTCCAAAAATACTTCATTACTAAACAAAATTATCCTTATCGAATAAAAATATATGTGAGAAGGCACAGCAATGTATCATTACACGACACAATGAACTTATATAACAGAGTACACACACATGTATAGCCTGTGAATGTTTTATTTTTTATTGGCGCCAATTGATTTGACCCTTTTTTAAACGTTCTTGTTTACGTAATTGCTTTCGAGATATGAATTATTTTGACATTCTGCATAAAACTGCAGATAAGATTGCAATTGATTATAACAATCATCAATTTTAAAAAGGGTAAAATGTCTCACACTTTTAATCGCTAACGCGGTTTAAATAAATTCAGGCTCAGATTTTTTTCTAAATTTAGTTTAAATATTTTTATACACATTACTTTTAATCCCTTAACTACCGATTAAACGTTACGGTATTAAATCCTAAATGTCTTCGTTTTTCACATAGGCGCACGTTTGTAGTGTATTGGTGGGGGGAGAAGGCATAAATAAGCAAATTTTTCTTGGAAATATGCGAGTCCTTTGCAAACACTGTTAAGGTTATTGTATTGCATTGCAAAGCCTTCGAAATAGTTTCACTTATAGCAGCGTTAAGCAATGGATCGTATTTCGGAAAGACGCATATATACGTCAGGGACATTTAAAGCACCAGTTGGGTGAGACGTATATATACGCCGGTAAAGGGACTGATCTACAAATATCTTATCTGTAATTATTAATTAAATTATAAAAACGTAATAGTTATCTTAAATAAAAAATGTCTGTTATTTATTTTCTATATCATCTTTCATCTACATTATTTTTAATCTCTGCAATCCCAACGAAAATACCGAAGAACCTCAAACCCCAACATACTTATACCACTACTAGTGGAAATTCACTTAGATATATGAAGCTGCAACGAACTATAATAGCATTAATAAATACACATCTTAATGGAAGCTTTTGTTAGACCCGTGGAGCATTTTTAACCGTGGTGCTAATGGATTTTGAAACTATGCCATATTTTCTGTACCAAATAAAAGACATGTCCTGGTAGGCATATATTTTACTTTTCATGGCTTTACTCCGTTCCTCTTCGGATAGGTTTTATCTTGGTGATTTAATAGATGTGAATTGTTCTTGTTTGTTTTGTGGGTTTTGTCATAAATAGAACAGTATTTGAGGGTTATCTCTGAGAATATGCGTCGAGGAAAAAGTATTGTTCTAATGCAGTTGATAAATATAAAATACTTTTGCGTTATTTCATTAGTAATCGTTTTGTCGGTGAGAAAAGATTAGGACTATGTTGTATTATAAATTTTGTTGGTGTTGATTGTTTCAAACTGTTTTAAATCAGCACTAAAGTGGAAAGGCACCTACTGATAAATGTGCGGTATTGTGTATACTAAAAATTTATTCGTATTTCATAAAATAAATATAACGATTTCGGTTATGTATATACAAATATTAATCTTCCCTCACGGGAAGTCATTAAATAATTTTCACCATTCATATTATCTGTATTTATTAATGAAATATGTCAAGATTCCTTTGAAATCTAGGCATCAATAAATCAGATACTTAAATCAAGATAATCATTATCTGGATTTAATACACATTATACATATATGTGTATCTGCTCTTTTAAATTTAATTATAGATTGTTAATATATGTGTACATTACCTACATAAATAATATTTTGTTATAAATGTTACACTTATTGGTAAACTAATTTAAATTTTGCAAAGCTAGCAGTGAAATTTTTGTGTCGAGGAGGCATGAAGACGAAAAACAGTTTCTTAAAATTGGCCTTTAATAATCAATCATAAAGTCACTTTGCTCGTTACTGGAGCGATAAAAAAAATAAGTTCAAAAATCAACATTACCAGAGACATCCGATTCGAACCGTCTTCTAATATCGTAAAATTAATTTCTAATCTAAAATGGTGATGCAACCTGCAGTTGCATTGCCAACCAGCCTTTCTCTCCCTCTAAGAGAGAAACCACTCACACACTTCTTATATTTCCGTTTCTCCTTCCTTTCTGAAAAACTAACATGAGCCGAGTTTAAATACTCGCTCGATTTGCATGGTAGTTGCTGCCAACCACAAATCACGAAACTCAAAAAGATCGGGTTCGAATCGGTGTGCTTACTTTCATTGAGATCATGGAACGGGATTGGAAAAACAACACAAGGAGATCATAAAAATTTGGATCCGATTTTTTTTTAAATGTCTAACAATCGGCCCCCTTTTTTCCAATCTCTCGTACCATTATCTCTTACAAATCAGTAAATTTTAATCTATAATCACATGTTATACAATTTAACACAAAAAATACATTTTATTCACAATCTTTATTGTAATAAACAAACTAATATTTTAATCTTAAAGAAACAAAGTCTTATTCTCTAAAAAGAAATAATTTTCTACAAAATTGTAACAATTTTTCCTTTACCATGGGTTTGGTAAAAATGTCCGCCAAATTATTTTTGGTACCTATATATTTAATTTGGAAAACGTTGTCGTATATCAAATTCCTTAGAAAATAATAACGAACATCGATATGTTTTGTTCTATAATTTTCTACCGGTGACTTTGAAAAACTTATAGCAGCTTGATTATCACAAAACATTACATTTTCACTTAATTCCAAATTTAAACTTTTATTATCAATTACATTCTTTAGCCAAATGAATTCCTTAGCTGCTTCTGTTAAACTAACATACTCAGCTTCCATGGTCGACAGACTAACGGATTTTTGCTTGAAAGTTCGCGATGAAATTGGAGTTTCGTCTATAAAAGTTATGAACCCTCCCATCGACACTCGATCATCCCTATTTGTAGCAAAATCTGTGTCTGAATAACATGTTAGTTTTAATGATTTAACTTTTGAAAGTTCTAATTGGTATTCTTGAAATACCTCGTCAAATGACTCACCTCGTAATTGTGTGTTACCTCGCGCAACTAAGCGGGCCTTGTATCTAACAATTTTATTATTTTCATCATATTTAATGGTATAAACCCAACGGTTTTCTAAAATTTTTATATTATCCGGATGATCAACTAAATCCCAAACTTTACGTTCCTTCATTACGTTAATTTCTTTATCCATTGCATCATGCCATTTAGATGCGTCTCTGGATCTTATCGCCTGTTTGTAACAGTTAGGAATAGTTACTTCAACCATAAGAGCTTCTTGTTGCTCTGACAAATCTGAAAATCCCTGGGATTCGGTATTATCTTTTCTAAAATTAAATAAACTAGGATCATACTTAATTATTATGCCTCTTACAGTATCTTTCTATTTCGTTAAAAGATTTCAATCGGGTTGCTTCCCCTTCTATACTATAATATACGTTTGATCCAGTTACTTTCCTACCTATATTTCGAATCCACTTAACCTCTGTACATGGGATCAAGCTATGATTATCGGAAGATACATCTGGTTTTTCAGATGTTGAGGAGTTTCCATACTTGTCTCTGAAACTAAACGACTCGTTAATGAATCTTTTACTCTATCAAAATCATCCTCATCATCATAATAATCAGGAAGGTTTAAATTATATCCAAGGTTACTATTAACTTTTTGTCTAAAGTTAATTCCCCTCTTATTTTCATCGAATCTTACATTAATAGTCTCGACTAATTTATTTTCATCTATCAACCATATTCTATAACCCTTAGTACGTTGTGCGTATCCCATCATAATTCCCATTTTCGCACGCATATCGAATTTTTTCTAATTTGTTTTGGCACACCAGCATATGCCAAACATCCAAAAGGTTTTAGATGCAATACCGATGGTTTTCTACCTGAATATTTTTCGAAAGGCGTTTTGTTACCGTCTTTGTGACAAATTCGATTCCACGCATAAGTGAAACAAAGTAATGCTTCTCCCCAAAACTTATGGGGAACTTCGCTAGATTTAAGCAATGTTTTGATGCCATCTAGAGCGGTTAAATTGAATCTCTCCGCGATCCCATTCATTTCTGGCGTATATGAATTTGTTACCTCATGCTTTATACCCAGTTCTGTCAAGAAATTATCCATATCTTTATTACAAAATTCTAGTCCGGCATCAGTTCTAACTGCTATTACCTTTCTACTTAGAAAACGTTCTGCTCGTTTCTGAAATCTTATAAACGTATGAAATACGTCAGATTTATTTCGGATGGGAAATACAGTCACCTTTCTTGAATAATCGTCAATTATACTCAAGAAATATTTATTACCGCCTTGGCTTTCAGTTGGCATTGGACCACAGAGGTCCATATGCAACAATTCCAATGGACGTTTTGATCTTACGGCCCCCGTCTTTTTGAATGAAACTCTCTTGGACTTTGCTAATTTACATGGTATACAATGAGTCTTACCATTATCAGTTAAGCGTGGGAGACCTTTTACACTATCATTTTTTACTAGTTTTTACCAAGTAATCGTTATTAACATGACAAAAGTGTTGATGCCATATTTCTATTGATCCGTTTTTTGTTTTAGCGGTTACATCACTAAAAAAACTAATTTCTTTACTCTTTGGTATAATATAATGATCCGGCTTAAAAAAATACAAATTTTCATGGCGTGTCGCCGAGAACAATTTTATCCAGTCTTTATTAAAAACATTAATTTTACCTTTAGTACCCACAAAATGCGCACCTTTACTATCTAATCTGGAACCGGATAACAAATTTCTCCTCAACTTAGGATTAAATAATACATCAGTCAAAGTTATTTCATGAAAACTCCCCTTATATTTTACCCGAAATCTAAGTGTACCGATTCCTTCTACGGGACAACTTTTATCCTCCGTTGCTAACGACATTTTCATGTTAGTTATCGGTTTAAGATCTAAAATAGACTCTTGTCATTACAAAAATGACTCGTGGCAGCAGTATCTATTACCCAAACACCTTTATCAAACTCTGTGTTAAAAGTTTCATTTACAGTTGAAGGAGATTTTTGTAGAGACTTTTTCTCTTTACAATTTACTTTAAGATGCCCGTACTTATTACATACATAACACGGACCTATAGTCTTAATAGATTGTTTAACATTTTTAATAGTTTTACAGTTAAATACCTTACCAACTTTCTTTTGGTAATCATTCTTGCCATTTGGATCTCCATGAGCTGCAGCCGTAGCACCAGGTAACGTCTTCGACTTCTTCGAAGTGAAACTGCTCAAGTAAGCATTCTCCGCTTTCTCCAAATCTTGTTTCATCAACTGAAGACGATTGGCTTCTAATATCAGCTCTGCTTCAATTTTGACAACTCTGAAGTCCTCTTCTTTCCATCTGTAGATTTGTTGCACGGTAGACTGGAATTCCTGAGGAAGCCACCTTATTAACTGAAATCCTATGTACAGGTCGTCCAATTTATGACCCGCTTCTTGTAGTCTGGTTGCCGCTGTCTTTACACGAGATATGAAGATTCCAACATCTTCCCCTGGTTGGTATTTTGTTCCAAAAAATTGATCTAATAGTTGAATTACTCTTGCTTTTGTGACTGGTTCGAAGTGATCTTTTAATATCTTCCATGCCGCTACTCCGTCAGTTGTTTTCGTTATCAGATTTTCAAATCTGAACTGATGTTAGTATAGATCAACGTATAACATCTATCCTTACGAAGTTGTAGATCTAATTTTTCCTTGTATGTTGCCTCTTCATCAGGTTGCTCTGGCTTGGTCTGTATTATAAACTGCCAGCAACCATAATGCATTAAGAGTACTTGCATATCATGCTTCCACGTGTTCCAGTTATTTGGAGTCAACACTGATATCTGGTTGTTAAACTCCATACCTGTTACTCGATTTAGCGTACTAGCAACAGAGTTCATAAAAAATAGTTCTAGACTGGAACAGTATTTAAATAGACAAAGTTCATGGCCTGGTTCAACTGTTTAGCCTGCCTCGACACAGTACATGGACTGGGCCCATAACCAAATTTGTTACACTTATTGGTAAACTAATTTAAATTTTGCAAAGCTAGCAGTGAAATTTATGTGTCGAGGAGGCATGAAGACGAAAAACAGTTTCTTAAAATTGGCCTTTAATAATCAATCATAAAGTCACTTTGCTCGTTACTGGAGCGATAAAAAAATAAGTTCAAAAATCAACATTACCAGAGACATCCGATTCGAACCGTCTTCTAATATCGTAAAATTAATTTCTAATCTAAAATGGTGATGCAACCTGCAGTTGCATTGCCAACCAGCCTTTCTCTCCCTCTAAGAGAGAAACCACTCACACACTTCTTATATTTCCGTTTCTCCTTCCTTTCTGAAAAACTAGCATGAGCCGAGTTTAAATACTCGCTCGATTTGCATGGTAGTTGCTGCCAACCACAAATCACGAAACTCAAAAAGATCGGGTTCGAATCGGTGTGCTTACTTTCGTTGAGATCATGGAACGGGATTGGAAAAACAACACAAGGAGATCATAAAAATTTGGATCCGATTTTTTTTTTTAAATGTCTAACAATAAATAATGTGATTGTAAAGATTTAAAGTTCTATCAACGCCTTATTTTATGATTATTTTATCTAAAGGCCATTTATTCTATCTATAGTATATTTATTATTTGCATATCAGAAATTATGAGCATAATATATATTTAAAATTAGTGGAACTACTGTAAACAGATTGGTAAATGTTTTACAGTCTATTTTTTCTTTCCTAATGACAGCAAGTTTCTAAATTTGTTTTTATTCATAAAATGATGTGCAAACAGTTTAAAAGCTAGTGTGGGTTTCTTTTTTTAAAAAATGTATTGCTGTTCGACAAGAATAATTTAACATAATTATTAGTTTCCGAATAGAAAAACCAATAAATTGGTGAAAAATAATTATCGATATTTTTAAAATTTTTGAAATCCATTTGTTTTCTCAAAGATATTTCTTTTAATTCCATTCATTTGTTCTACTCTTTCCAGCTAAAATATTTCAATTTCCTTGAATAACTAATGTAATTATTTTTTTAAATAAAAATATAGGATATTTAAAGATTTTATTTTCATCATGTTATTTTTTGAAATATTAACTTAAATATGGAGGACGAATAGAAATATATTATTTCTTTCAATCAGTTTATTACGGAAACCAGGAAGTAAATTTATACATTTAAAATATGTTGGAATGTTACTTACTTCATTAAAAAAATTAAGACTTAGATACAACAAGTACTTACACAGAGATATATAGCACTTTTAAAAATGCAGTCCCGTCAATTTGCGTCCCAACTCCATTCATCGTGATATTAAATCACATTTATCTTTATTTAAAGGAATGATTATTGAAATTATGCTATATTATGCGATAATTTAAGCAAAAACCACTACACCATTATTTCAATGTAATCAATGTATGGATAAAACCTCCCTCGTGTCTCATCATAACTGTTTCAAAATTCCTCTGTCCAACCCAACCCAAGTATTTATTAATAGCTGTCTCTTGTTAAATATAGGACATTGGTCTCTGTTGTCCACTCGGTGAGAAATGATGAAACCTACACCTAGTACAAATGACCCTTAAGTGTCGTTTCAAACACCACCATCGTTTATTATTCGTGAGTTAGATTTTTAGTTCCCTTAAGCAATTCTTTAACTAACTTATTTGAAATGACTGGAGTGCAGTGACGCCTTTTTAAGAGATGGTGTTTAAACGAAATTGTAAGTGAGGTTTTGGTAATCTAGTGCAGGATGTAGAGAAACCATCTATAATTAGTCATGACTATAACTGTACATTTGCTGCTTGTGTTTAATTTTTATTTATATAGACTTTTGTCAAAGTATACTTTAATTGATATACCATTTCGTGTTAAAAATTTATCGTAGTCTCTAATATTTCCCATCCATACATTTTGAATGTATGTGCATTTTTTAATCACTTATACATATTTTTTCTAATTTTAAATATTTAGATATATTTCTAAGATTTAATGTCAATTCATTTTTTATCAATATTTAATGTTTCTTTTTGCACTTATATGTTTTAAATAATCAAAAACATTTTATTCCCAAATTTTCAATGATAATACTTTTTTAAATAAATATAAAACTACATTTCACTCTGTATCAAATACACATTTTAGCTTTACAAAAAAGTTGGATTTTATTTGTCGAATTGGCCCTCCTCCAGCTATTGATGGGTCCATAATGGTGGTGCTTGATTTTGCATGGCATGGATTAGGTCCTCTAGTCAGACTGACATAATCATTGTCCGTAAACGAAAATGCTCTGCTACCTTAAGGTCATTGGAAACCATCCATGGTCTTCATGCCACAATGATTGGACTTTCCAGTCACCTCGGTAACTTTGTGAAGATCCCCTTGGATCTCACTTTGAGAACGAGAATGATTTTGAGTCAAAGAATAACCAGTAGCCATTTTAATGAATAACTTTCTTTATTTAGTTATCTTTCCCAAATAGAATCAAAGACTTTTAATAACAAATAACTTAAAATAGATATATGAGGTTTAAAAGGGACTTTCCTTTATATTAACTTAAATATTTAATGATCAAATTAATTAACAATTAGAATATCGGTCACGCAGAGATTACCGCAATAAGAGATCCCAGAATTATATTCAATAATATTCCTATTGAACATTTAATTTTAATCTCACTCTTAATATAAAGCTTTAATGAGACTTTAATTATAAATCAATATTTACCACACTGCAGCTCAGTTCTTCCTGAGATTAATTTATCCACCTAGAAATCTTCAATAATAAATCTCTAACTTCACTATTATACCTTCCTGCTTCAATCTCTCTCTCCTACTGCTTTTTACTTTACTATTCCATTTGACTTAAATACTTTATCTAATCTGCATAACAAGGAATCCTTGTCCTCTTTTTGGAGCTGATTGGAAATAGGTAGGGGAATTAAATTTCCCTAAAAAAGACGTCTCAGAAGGTTAGTGATAAAGTTCCGTATAGATTTGTCACAACTTAGTGGTCAAGGTATTGGATTGCGACTGGCTTGTCACGATTTCGAGCCCAGTACCTCTAAAGACCCGACATGTAAGGGAGCAATGCACGTTAAATATGTCGAGAGCTCAAACGTCCTACCATTGGTGTGGTAATTAGGAGAGGGGGTACCATCTCAGGTGTCGCCTTTGTCACTTGAGCATGGTTCAAACTTACGAGGACCGTCGCCAAACGCTCACGTGTAGCTGAACAGTGCGACGTTAATATTCACTCCCTCACTCACTCGATTGAACCTTTCAAAATACAAATGCTCTACAATACTGATCCAAACTGATTATCTATTGGTTTAAAGAACATTCATCACTATTTGCAAACTGTCTCCGAGATTTCTAGATATAAAACATATCGAATATATACAAGGCATGATATAAAGATCAATTGGTGCAAAACACTCTGTGTCTGTTACTATAAAGCACCATAGAGGCACCACGACTGAGTATTTCTTTCTTGAAATATTCACCTGACTTTTTTCTGATGACTTGTTGAAACCATATAATGGTTCTTTCTCTCTCAGTGCGATAAACTTCACTGTGAATAAAATAAATACTCACTGGATTTACCCTACAACTAAATCAAAATGAGATGAACTTTTACAGTTAGCCGTATTAAGCAAATCAATAAACTGAGTTCTCAAATACAGACTTTTCTAATTGGGATCTTCCCTTAAGCTATCCATACTTTCACAATTATTCCTATACGTTTTAATTTAATATGAGAATTATATATGATTAAAAAGGTATTTCAATATGAGTTGGCATGAAGCCAAGTTTCATTGATGAACAACTCTTAATAATTCAAAAGTTAATGCTTTTAATTTAATTTATAAATAAATGCAATTATTACGGTTCATTAATTTATTGTACATACAGTCTTCATTATCCTTATATTCATTACAATGCCCAACGATAAATTATTTCACTTTATTAATATAGAAACAATTATTATTTCTCAAGACAATTTCTTGTTCTATACACTTATTAGAATTAAGTATTAATTATTATGTGCATTTTACACCAGATATCAAAATTTATGTGGGAGGTGTTCAGAAATTATTTTTCAAGCTGGTTTCCCATTTTTTAGCAAAACACCCAGCATATATAGATGTTGATATTTAATTTGAATCCCTCGCGTGATTGTGAGCAATTTTGCCAATGTTTTCTTGGCTGGAACTCGCGATGTTGTGACTATTATAGCTTTGTGGTTATAGTCATGAAGTCGCAACCGAAGTGTCAAAGGTTCGAGTATTTGTACCACTGAAGACACACTATGTAAAGGGCACCGATACTTCTGACATTCTTAATGGCCGTTCACTTATTACTTGGCCATTACTTCAAGTTCGGGTTTGATATGCACCAAGTCAGATCTACATCAACTACAAAAGTTGTTATCCGTGTCAGTAAATATAATATTCAGTAAAATCTCAAAATATCAGCCTAATGGGAACTGAATGGTGGTCGAGGTTAACGAGAATAATATAAAAAATAAGGACGAGTGCTTGCACAGAAAATATTGTACTGAAATTGTACATATTGTTTAAGTGAGAATACAGCATAGAAGAAACTGTTCAAATATCCACATAAGATTTAACGTACTTTATGAAGGCATACATCATTTACTACATGAAGACGAAAATTAACGAATGCAGTAATTTACCTGATCAGGCACGCCTCAGAAAAACACTTTACGAAAGCATAAAGCTGTCTACAATGAAAATTAAGTAGCCGACTTCGCAAAAACTGGCTATTTCTATTAACACCATAATGTTCTGCGGGACCTTGAACAGGTTTGCTTGAGGTTTTTTTTCGATTTCCCAGGGTCTGACCGTGTTATCCGGACTACCGGGTTATCTAGCGTCTAATTATTTCCAGCTGTATCTATGTAGATGTTTCTTTTCTTTTCTTTGATTTTTTTGAGTTAATTTTAAATATCAGTTAACTCCTTTTTTTTACCATGTTTGTATAAAAAAAATAAGTAAATTAATGTTTTCTGTGTAAGGTTCAGTTAAAATTAATAAAATCAAATGCACGATCCAAAAAAGAGCAATCTAGGTGCATAAATAACTGTTATCTTAACGTCAAATGAAATATTTTATACACAGCTGTTTTCATTTTTTAGAAGCATAGTAAATTTTGATAATATATGTTTGACTTCTCTGCATCTCATAGAAATCATAATCATTGAGAACCATTGGGTTTGCATGATTCTGTGTGGGATATAGACAGGGGGAATAAATGAATTTGAATGAAACAATGAACTGAATATAAAAATTATATTGAATAATGTATGTGCATCATATCTTAAGTCAATATTTATCATTTTAAAATGGCAAGTGAACTATAAATTAAACATTTCTAACTTAACTAAATATTTGACTAAAAGGGAAAATATAATACTCTATCATTCAATACAAATTATTCATTTACGGAATTATGTTAGAGAAATAATTTTATATTCATTGAAGGCATTAAATATCCATAGATCATTTTCGATGCAGCAAGAGCAAAAGATATATCCCAGCATTAATTTCTCCGAATTAATTCAGAGGCTCTAAAATTCATTTAAATATTTTGTAATGTTTCAAAAGCAGTTATTTTACAATGATTAATAAATAGACAGATATTCAAATGCTGTTTTAAAGATTTACTGTGATTTATTTTGATTGTGCATTATTTTTATGTTATCAGTCATAATAATTAATCTTTTTAATTCATAATTAACAAAAATAGCTATGAAAGGTTGAATGAACAGAAAATTCAAAATATATATGTACATAATTAACACCTTATTATGCGTGTGAGATATACTGGTTATCCGAAAAGTATGGCAACACTTTCCAAAATGTATTGCAAAAAATAAATAGATACGAGGGTTTCTCAAATCAAGAGTGGACCAGTTGAATAAAAAAATAATTTCTTGGAAATCTAAATAAATTACCATGAGCGTTGTAACCCCGGTCCCATCGTTTCGATAGTATGTCTGTGCCTTCGATGTAGAAAGATCGTGTTTGATTCTTGACATAGTCCTGCTTAGCTTCCTTTACCTCATCGTCCGAATGCAAACGTAATGATATTTTAAGAGGAAAAAGTGTGGAAAGTTTCAGGGAGACAGATCTGGACTGTACGGAGGGTGTTCCAAAACTTTAAAACTGATCTTTCTAAAGGTTGTTTGAGTTTCCTGGGAGAATTGGAGTCTGTATTGTCATGGAGATTTGGTATCGTTTGTCGCCCTTCACAAAAACTTTTGCATCAATTGTCCGAACTAAGCAAAACTCACCGTAGGCTCCCTCCCTTCAAGGACAGTTACCCTCATCCAGCTCGCTTTCCGCAATCGGAAACCATACTACTACGCATTATTCCAATATGGAAACATCCATGAATAGTGCAACCTTACTTTTGATCTATTTCCTCTACCTCGAACAAGTTTCATTTTTACATATCGTATGCGGTGTGCACCTCCTACTTCCGTTTATATTCATGTTCGGTGGCGCTATTATAGCTGAAATCATTGTGATGCAATTTTCATTTAGACAATATTTAAATATTCACTTGCGTTTCTTTTTTCTGTTTGAAAAGGAAAGTTTTTTTTTTCTTTTTGCATTGCTTCATAGTACTGTTTCAATGTGAATGTTGCAGGAAAATGATGAAATTAGGAATCTCATCCAATCCCTAAGGGAGAGGATCACTTCACGGTAGATGTTAAAGTAACGTGTCTTCAAGGTCATTTCCCTCATGAAAGTAAGGGATTTGAACGAATACCTGAGCTGCTTCAGTGAAATGAAGAAATACTATTGTCAAGAGTTTAAAAGTGTTTATTTAACAAATAGGGTGCATTATTAAACGTGGAAGTATGTAATATAGCAATAGTGAATGAAATACAAATTATTTATTGGAAACTAATTAACAAATAATTAGAAAATTACGCTGGTGTTTTCTGACGTATTACGTCTTTTCTCTCGGTTGCTTACGCACTAAAATATCAATCAACATGTTAATCCTATGGTGCCATTTTTTCAAATATATGGGGTGATATTAAGAGGATCAAAAACCATACTACCAGTATGGTAAGAAAGTACAAGGACTCGACCCCCCCCGAGTGTCTCCCCCCTGCATAGCATTTTGCCAATGCAAATCTTGACTTGTTCATTTCATCATTTCACTGAAACAGTTCGGGGATTTGATGAAATCACTTACTTTCATCAGGGAAATGACCTTGAAGAGACGTTATTTTAACATCTTCCGTCAATTGATCATCTCTCTTAGGGATTTGATGAAATTTCTAATTCCGTCGTCCCTGCACTACTAGTTCCGCATCAAGTCTGTACGAGATTCCTATTCATGATCGTTGAGACTTTTCCGTATGGCCACCGTAATTCTGATCTTCATTTCATCAGTGTCACTAATTGAAGGTTGATAAATGATATTTTTCACGTTTTCGTGTAGTCCAAATGTGTGATGTCTAGAAAACTGGGTAGCCACTCTATTGGACTTCCTCTGTTGATCTATCACCCAGTAAAATTTTCATCTAATCCGAATTCTAGTTTGGTGGTGTCCCATTCACCCTGTACATGTGTGGCACACTTGATTCTATAAACCACGCTGCAACTTGAACTTGTTTTTGCAGTTACAGCATTTTGAAACGAGAATGCTGAAAAAAAGGGACGTTGCGCCATCTAGTTTGCATTTAATAAAACCGAATCTGTAATCATCTTGCGGTTTTTATGTTTTATGAAACATAAAAACCGCAGTTGAAAAAATCTTTTTGTTTATTTTAAATTCATTTCTGAAAGTGTATTCATACTTTTTGGACACCCTACATTGTAAGCGATGTTGAATTTGAAATGATACATTTTTGAAAATACTTGGAAATTATTATTGATGGCACAATTTATTTTATTCGTATTCTGCCAGATTTGATACGGTTGTAATAAAAGAAAATGTAATTCTCGACTGCCCTAATAAATTTAAAACATTTTTGAACATTTCTCACAATAACCGAAAGGCTTTTTTCCAACACCGAATAATCATTAATTCTTGTTGACGATGTTTCTAACCTTAACATATAATGTTAATGCCCTATAAAATTAGTTAAAAATATTACCTTTTTGAAAAGAATTCAATATAAATTCATTTTTTTTGTCCTTTATTCTAGTAAGTCAGTCTCTTAGTTATCATATTGATATTCTTTTATATTCACATTTATACTTATTTTTGCCGAATGCCTATGACTTATAAGCTCTTGTTACTTTCATGCAAGTGTAATCGTTTGGAAAAATGTATACAGCAAATGCATAATTACATTGGAATATTTGGTGAAATTGACCGTTGAGTACTTGTTTTTAGAGGATGCCTACATTTTCTTGTTTAATTATTTAAACCCCTTGATAATTATACAAATAATCAATATGGCTTACCTCAAAATGGCAATACATTATTTTTTACTGAATAGTCATTAAATTATGACCCCCACAACCAATTTACACAGATGAGATCAGCCTGAGACAAAACTACGCGAACGTGGTTGATGCTGAAGTATATGCTGAACGCCGTATTGCTCCCGAGCAATCGTTGTGAGCACTTATTGAAAGTGGTGAATGTATGGTGAAACGATACGTCACCAGTCAGTGTTTGGTTGACAATGGTGTACTGATTTCTGATTAGAACGGCAACTGTTACGCATTCTCTGCCAAAACCGAAAGACTACAACAACCAATATTACCTGCAGCTACAGCACATTTGGCTCAGATGGTGTATCTCAATATACAGTACACTTCACTTATATTTCTGCCTGTGATCCAAAGCAGTCGGAGCTTGAATACATTCCTCCGTTAACGGCCCATTATTGCCAAAAATACCTGTAACGGTCATGGAACATTCCATTGGACCGTATAAGAACGGAAAAAAGATGCATGGTCCAAAGAATCCTCTTTTCTGTTCAACCACGTTGAATTGTGAATTCAAGTATGCAGTCTTCTAACGGAAATCTTGGCCCCCGCGAGCATATTTGATGGAGTAAAAGGAAGTGTTTGCAATATTGTGGTGTGAGATATGTTTTAGTGGGGCACATTAGAAACCATGTGCAGTGCTTCTTAAACTACCAATATTTGTGACTCAATTTTCAATCATAACTTTCATCGCGTTTCCCTTCCATACGATAAAAATGTATTGAATTCAATAATATGCACTTTTACCAAAGCTTCAATAAGACTCTAATTATCAACCGTACAATTTATCAGGTTAAGAATTAAATTTTTATATAATTTACAGTGGTAAGCCCATGGGGTAACTGGTATTTACCAAACTTGTCCTTACCTTTGTATTGTTAAATTAACTTATCAAAAACATTGTACAGTAATAATACATAAATAAGTTTATTACATCAGTGTAAGTGAGTATTTTTTTATGTCAGATTGTATTCTGTTTGGCTTTTTTCAGTAAATTAATAATATTTTTAATAATGTTTTATTTTCAAATTTTCGATATAATTGCGCCCTCCACGTAAGGTTATTATACCCCCTAGAGAGGGGGTTGCATCACAGTTTAAGAAACGCTGCCATAAGTCTGAGCTGTGTGAACGTTATTGCACACCTGATGCTCTCCATGGATTGTTTTCAACATTAAAGAGGACAAAATTTACTGAAAATTGTCTTAATTATATGTTTAGATAACTTTTATTTGAAACATAACAATAATTAAATTCAGTTCAATCCCGTTTTGGAACAATTAGGTCTGCAGATTTAAAATTTGGCACACATGTTTCAAATGTTAGAGATCCACAAAAAAAGGGGTTTGAGAAAATCATCTTCGAAGGAGTTGGCTACAGTGAAGTAAATATTCTGTTTGAGAGCTCCAAGTTCTGTCGTTCTTAGATCAAGAGACGAAATCTATAAGAACATTTTTCTATACAATCGAAATTTTAATGTTAGGGCTTAGAAATTAATAATATAAAAAATGAATGTATAGTCTTACATCGTGTCTAAATACCCAGAAAAGTGTGTGTTGTCAACCTCTATCTTAGTGTATTGTATATTTTTGAAAGTATGTATCATGATTCTCTTTGTTATTTTGAAAATATCTTATGAGAATGATTTCATTTGATAGACTAATTTTTCAGTTAAATAAATATTTTAATGCTGACCTTATAGTTTTAAAAAATAAAAATACATTTATCTGCTTAAAAATAAAATATTTTTTTTCATATATTCTAACTTTAAATGAGAATCTTAGTTCTTAAATTTAAAAAAAAATATTGAACTTTTATTCAGATATATGAAAAACACAAAGTGCATTTGTGTTTAACTGTTACACTCTTGATATAATATTGTTGGATCTATCGCAAATCTTGACGGTTCTTTCTAAGCTGTTACACAAGCCATATATGATATCAATGTCTGATGTGTCTTATCAGTATCTGCAACTTATGAGTCTTAATAACTGTAATAAATATTGATTTCACATCCAAGTTCTCCAACAATGGGTGTTCTGTAATTTCGGGAAAATAATGTATATTTTGGTTACGACGCTGAGTATCGAAAAAGCTATTTATCCATTTGATAGTAGAATATATTTATTTTTTTATTCATTTGATTTGAGTACCCAGGATTTATCGTCTGTGGAAACGCCAAAATGATAAAACAACTATTAAGAAAATTAATGTTTTTTTCCCCTTATCGGATAGAATTATCTTCAGCATGTATTGAAGCTGCTAAGTTTAGTTCAAAATTTACACCCGAAAATGTGTCAATTTATATTTGTAGCTAATCTTGCCAAAGGAAATAATTGTTCAATGTTTTACATGAATGACAAATTATAATTATATGAAGTTTAATATGGCGTCTTGTGTTTAACATGATATACCAACTACACACCTTGGAACTACAACATACAAAAAAAAGGTAATCAAAGACTATGTTATAGTTAATATTTTTACAGAATATGTATGCTCAAAAACGAAATTGTATTGAACAGTTAACAGTTATATACCTTTTTTAAAGAACAAAATAGCCTACGCTTCAAGAAAAGTGCATGCATGAAAATGGGTTTATTGTACTTAAAGCCTGGGGAACTATTGTCTTAATATATTTTCTTGTCAATTGCTATCCTAGAGTCCGATACTGGATGAAGTTGGCCTTGATAGCAACCTGAAGGTAAGTATGATGCTAAGGTGGCATTTCAAAATATTGTCTTGTGAACAGTCATCGCAGAACTTTATGTTCGATATAATTAATCTTGACAACAAACTTTAAAAAAGCATGATACTACAGTTTAAATTATTGTGTTGTCAATGTATATCGCAGATTCAGATGAAAAATGTAAAGAACAGAAGAAAAGTATTAGTGTTACTAAGATGGCAGTTTAAATAGATCTCTTGGCACTATATATATATCCATTGAGGAGCCAATTGTTGGACGAAATTGTTTCTGTAAGATAACTGAGAAAAAGTATCATCGCTCCTAAGATGGACAATTTAGACTGTTTTCTTAATATAATTGATTAACCAATTAACTGTGCCGCTCCAGTTTGTGAGTGCGCAATTGTGCGTCGTCAATCTCAGAATAAGTTGCGCTGTTAAAATATTGGATAAAAAAAGTGGATTTATTTTATAAAATTGCAAATTTTGTTACTAATACTTATTATACTACGGGGGGGACAGGGCTATAAAGCAATTTAGCTGGGTCGTGGGTTCCTGAGGCCGATGGTCCTTCCGACCTTAAGATTTTACGGATATCTATGAATTTTAGAGACCATCAAAATTCTCGAACTAAAACCTAAACACACAGATTTACTTCCCCCTTCACTGACAAGGTATTTTTTACTTGTCTGGACACTAAGGAAGTTCCGGAAAGGTGCTGTAGCGTTGATCATAGTCTTCTTACCACAAACCATTCTTTTTCCCACCTCAATAAAAAAAACTGTTCTTTAGTTAGCACGGGATTGGGATCTAATGTCAGCACATGGTTGTAACATCAAACAATTGGCAGGTACACCTCTCGATAGCTAGGTTCAGGCCAACAGCTATCAATGGGCTCAGCTCCTAATCGCCATTGCACATTTATCCCATGTCTAACCATACCTGAAAGAACACTATTTCAATCAACTTTCCGACTTTTGCTCTTGCCCTTTTTAGGCTATTATCTAAAAAAACATTATCATCGCCCATAAATAAATTCGTTATACGAACTTATAGCGAACTTCAGCCCGTGCCTTACGGGGACCCATGAATCTCATCTTAAATTTTTCATATTTTTTATTTATTTGTTTTACCTAAGACTGGTTTGAAAATATTTTAAACATCTTGGAATTTGAGAATATATTTTGTTCTTCTCAAAAATTGCGATTTAAATAGCCAATGGTTTTAATTATTTACGTGTGACGAGTATACTTGTTCATATATAAAATCCTGCAACTTCTCCATGACGAGTATACTCGTCAATCACAGTTAACTGGTTAAAGAACCAGATGTTGAGTAAAGGTGTCTCTGGAAAGAAAAACTAGAGTAAAGTATTAGTGCTGCTAAGAAAGCAATTATAATTTTTTCCTTTAAGGTATCCAACTACGTTTGGAACCGTGATTTTCAAAAGCGCATAAATGGATAATTTTCATGATATTTAGTGTCACTTAGATAAGAATAAATGCACGAAATTGTTAAAAGAACAGTTTGACAAAAACGATTTATTTAAATACAATATTTTGGCACAGAATTAATTTAGAATAATCGTTTTTCCAAATGCTCTCCTTTTGTGAAAAATGCTTCTATTATAGAAATTTTTTGCCTGTATATTGTTCAGACCTCTGTTCAGAGGCTCAACTAGAATTTTTGAAATATATAACTTATAAGTGGGTTTATTCATATTTTACGACAACAGAGGGGAGCAATTTTAAGAAAAAAACGCCAATAATTATTTCAATTGGTGGTAACTCTGAAAATAATGTGAATTTCTTAAAAATTCTAGTTGAGCCTCTGTATAAAGGTCTGAGCTATATACAGGCAAAATATCATTATAATAGAACCATTTTTCACAAAAGGAGAACATTTGGAAAAAAGATTATTCTAAGTTAATTTTTTGCTAAAATATTATATTTAAATATTTTTTTTGTTGTCAAAATGACTTTAAAACAATTTTATGCATGTATTCTAATCTGAGTGACACTAAATATCATGAAAACTATTCATTTTTGCGCTTTTTTAAAATCATAGTTTCGAACGTAGTCGTATACCTTAAACTACTTAATGAGGAGTTAGATGTTGGATGGCTTTGTTCCTGAAAGAGAACCGAAGTAAATTACCAGTTCTTCTAACACGACAATTTAAATTATTCTCTTGGCAGTTTCCAAGGATGAGTCAGATGTTGGTGGAAAAACTTAATTAAATCAACAGTGCTGCTTAGATGAAAATTGATAGATGGATCACATAAGCTACTTTGAAAATAAATTGATAGCTGTATAGATACATATTGCATGCTTCTTTCTTATGACTAGAGGATTTAACATTAAAAATAGTAAAAAGAGTCAAACTTTCAGGCATTTTTTACACTGAATTCTTCTATTTACCCGTTCAGGACCATGATCACACATATGTGATCACGCGTTTCTTCCTCCAAATGCTACGGTATCATATATGTGATTGCGTTGTGATTCGAGTTTGGAACGTTTTTATATTAATCTTTACAAGGCACTAGAGGGGGGTTAAAGTATGTGATTTCGGATTCGAGTTTTGTTTTTTAAATTAGGTCAGGAATATTTATAAATGTAAACAACTACACATGTTTAACTTTTTTGAGAGAATCGAGCATTTAAATGTTCGTGATTTATTGCGCTCTATATTTCTGTTTATATTTTGACTATGTTGAGAGCTTATTAGTTTATTGGGCATCAGACATTCATATAATAACAGTTTTAATATTTATTTTATTTTTGTTTATTGTTTTTTTGTTCAGTATTACCTAAGAAATATATAAGGATTAATTAAAAATAAAAAATGATATATATATATTAGCTGTTATTTAAAAGATTTACATCTGTTAAGTTTAAGCAAAGTTTGTGTGAGAGTAAATTTACCGTTTGGGATGTTACAGAAAGTATTTTGTAAGCTGTGCGTTTATTTTATTTTAATCATTATGGAGAAAAGACTGTGTGTATCTTTTTTTTTTTTTTATTAAAATGAAAACATTTCTTAAAAATTTACAATTTTAAAGAAAAAATGCAGCGAACATGTTTGTCCTGTATATTCAGATATTATCAAGGATAGTAAATTGTAAATTTTAGCGTATTTGATTGTATTAATAATTTTAAATGGATTTTTAAATGAAGTTAGGCTTAGCAGTGAAATTCGCCCGGTCCCATGCGAGCGTGTAATCTCGGAAAGTGCGGGTCCGGGGAAGTGTTTCTTTCTCCTTTTGCTGCTTCTGAAAAGGCTAAAAATATTTTGGAATTATATATGCGCAATGTGCAATTGTAAATTATGGTAACTCATTAATAAAAAAGTTGAGTTAAGAAATGTATCAATGTAAATAACTATTTTGAACCAAAAACTGATATTCCATTCAAATTTTGGAAATACCAATTTCGAGCATGTCTATACACATTTTATACGATATTTATTTGCAATTACGAGTATAAACCACTCTGAAAAATTAGGCAATTAAGTGTTCCAGACCATAAATAAATCCTTTCTGATGTACTACTCGTGGCCACCTTAGCGTATTGGTTATGGGTATGAGCACGTGATTAGCGTGTCTTGAGTTCGAGCCCTACTAACACTGAAAACCCGCCATATAGAAGGGTTGACGTGTGAGAGGCTTGCACCTCTCTCTCGGGCACCTAGATGTGTGGGAGATAGGGAAGAAACATTCGACATTATCAAATTAATCTATTTATTTACCACACAAAGAACAGACACAATTTCAAATAATAATAGTAAGAGAATTTCTCGATGCCAATCGTGAAAGTAGAACAACGACGGTAAAACGCGAACGATTAAGAGACTATCAAACTTGATCCTTACATTAATAAAGGTTCTAACATATCATTCGATTTAATCTAATATCAATTCAATCGATGTGGACAATCGTCACTTTAAAGTCTCCTCCAGATAAGTCTCAAATCACAATAATTCTAATATTATACTTTCGGTAGCAATCTCACTTGGCTCAAATATATCTTCTCTCCTACTCTCTTTTCAAGCTAGAAAATCTCGACTATATATATTATTAATTTAGTTCTTATAATATTTTTAAAAAAAATATTCGATCGAGCTTTTTATGTAGTGAACTTGTACAATACACAGTCGGTAAATTTAATTTAAATTCCACATTTAATGTATGAATTTGAAGTTTATGCATTAACATCTTTTCAAATTATTTACAACGCCCACTTCAGCCATTACATATTTAGAATGTTTGTGAGGTTTTATCCATAAGAGTAAGAATTAAATCTACATACATAAACACCTTTTTCTCAGAAAATAATTTACATATGCTTTGCTATACCCTTCTCTCACATACTCACAATAAAACAGTCCCAAGGTAAACAAACTCCTGAAAACTTTTTATGCATACGTTTCATCCTTTTGTTCAAGAAGCATTCCGTCACTATCAAAAATGCAAACTTCTTAAAGGTGAAGGAAAACATTTTATGAAAGAGATATTTTGAAAATGTTTGAATATTTCTCTGTTTGCGTATGTTTATGTACATAAAGTTCACCTAGATGAAAAATAGCAAAATGTTTTTTTTTTCTTTTTTACATTTCTTTCATTTCTTGCTTTGACGGGTTTTCTTTAAAAAGAAATAAAAAACTTGAGGATATACCACCAGAGGGCATGCAATTTCTGTTTTCTAGAAAAAGAAATAAACTTTATAACACAGTAGCTCTATATAAGGTTTTAACTTTTCAGATATTTCACAGTTCGGTAACAATCGGTTAAAAAAAGTAATCTTAAGTGACTTAAAAAATCAAACTATATGCATATTTATTCTTATTTTTTCTTTCCCCTTAATTAATAGTTCTTTTCTTAATACACGAAAAATACAAAATTGAATATTATACTTTAACTTTTTAACGTATCCTCACTACGAGATAAAAACTTTCTTCACACGCAAACTTTCCCAAAATATAATTTAATTATGTATTTTCTTCATTCGTATTAAACCCCCATGCAGAGGTTGTCGATGTACTTTAAATATATTGAGGCTCAAATGTTCTTCCACAAGTGTTG
The DNA here is from genome assembly GCA_019973935.1 of Trichonephila clavipes. Taxonomy (NCBI): domain Eukaryota; kingdom Metazoa; phylum Arthropoda; class Arachnida; order Araneae; family Nephilidae; genus Trichonephila; species Trichonephila clavipes. The sequence continues at coordinate 201,485 of BMAU01005690.1, read as the reverse complement.
TGTGGAAGCCAAGTGAGGTGGTGCCAATTCTGGTGTCGTCATCGTCACTTGACCATGGTTTAAAATAATGATGTCGTCGCCAAAACTTCTCGTGTCGCCAAACGTTAATATTGACTCATTTACTCACTGCTAACTGAGACCGGTTAGTAATAATAGCAACAACAAATATCAATTTGTCCAAAATTTTCCTCATCTATTGCTTGAACATGGTTCATAGTTAAGAAATCCGTTGTAGCCTCCTACACGTTGCTTCAAAGTACAAAATAAATGAAAAATCATCGAACTTCTTTTTGTCTGCCTCTTTGAATGCCTCAATGAATTTAGTTGCGAACGAATATTTTACATAAAATTTTAACGCAACTGTTATCTAATATATATATATATATATATATATATATATATATATATATATATATATATATATATATATATATATATATATGAATATATATATATATATATATGTATATATGTATATATATATATATATATATATATGTATATATATATATATATATGTATATATATATATATATGTATATATATATATATATACAGTTATTGAAACTCATTACATGTATCTCAATAAATATTCATGACACAATCTTGCAATGTAAAATATTTGCCGTATATGGAAAATGAAGCATTTATTCTACAGAACACTTGTTGCTAATGAGATACATATGCAGCAATATATTTTAAAGTGTACAGTCATATTTAATAAATTGAGACAGATTTAAAATTCATAGCAAACATGAAACAGTTATTTTATTTGGGTTCGATATTCTACGATTAAATCAAAACAAATTATTCAGATTATTTGCATATGTCTAAGAATTAATCAAAAAGTATTAACCATCAAAGCAGACCTTAATCCGTCAAGAAATAAATTACCTTACCGAAAACATTTAAAATACCCAACATATGCTAACATTTCGCATAGGAACCTCACCATGCGTGCTCATATTAGAACAAAGTAATTTAAATAAACGTGGAAATTATTTTTGATTGCAACAAGGATGATGAAGTTTTCATTGTTAAGAATTCCAACTTAATGAAAAGAGTAAGCTGTGAAATTAATTCAGGAATAAATAAATTTAGAATATTTAACTCTTAATGGCTTGCTTTAATAACATTTGCTGTTAAATTCTGAATGATAGTCTGTAAAGACGATGTGTTTCCCAGTTTCAGATGTTATATATTACAGTAAAAATTTAGCAGCATTGATTGATTGTTAAGTTATGCTTTTTTTTAAATTTATCATTATTCGTACAAAGTATTTAGCATTCACAGAATTTCATAAAAATCCTTGTCTAATATTTCAATTTCTTCTTTCAACACGATACACGTTCCGTGAATTATTTGATAAATGTTTTCTTAAATTTTTCCTTAGCCTCTCTCTCTCTCATTTTGTCTCTTAAACAATGATAATGTTCTTAAGAATAAGTGATACGGATTTTTTTGGAAGTCAAACATGAATTCAACTGCAACTTAAAATTGGCAACACTAACAGATAAACCTTTGTGAAAATGGACACAACCTAATGTTGCCAACTAATGTCACAACCAAAACAGATTTCTCCAAAGAAATTCTCTGAAAGTGAATTCGCTTACAAAAGCCTATACTAGTTCAAAAGAAGTAATTGTGTTGATTCAAGCTCTGATTGAAAACAAATGCATTAAAAATTCCTTTGGAATAATTAGTGGGTATTTTTCCGTTACGCAGGCGCAATCCACGCCAAGCAGGTTTTATTGGCGACAACACACAATACACACTTAAAAAAACGTTCATAAATATAAGTTCTCATTGGTTTCATTATTTTGAAGTGATATGAAAAATACGTTACTGATAAGAAAAAACCGCTATTTGTTTTGAAAATGTGTTGGTAAAAGGTTAAAAGAGGAAAAATTCCGTTTGGCGTCAGTGTTGTATCATGTTTGGCGATTTAATAGTCTGCTCCAGCAAAATGGAAGCATACCCATTCATACATATTCGATTTAAGTACCATTTCTTTTACATTACTTATGGTTTAAGTTTAAATATTTTCATATGTCTATGTGAATTTTTCATTGTTTTCCTTACACTGAATTGTTTTTAGAAATTTTATTTTAAGACGTGGTTGTTTTTGAATCATCCTTTAACTGAATAAAAGAAAAAATGAACTATTTTTTTCTCGTCTTTCTCCGTTAAATTACTATTACGTCCCCATTAAACAACATAATTTTCCGCATTAATTATTGGATTCTAAATGGCAAATATTAATAAATTTTTTATTACTGAGCCATATAATATAATATAAGAGTACGTAATATTTCTCCTCTTCAAATTGCTGAAAAATAACTTAGAAACATAAAAGAGTAATGAACGGAGCAATAATTAAAAACTTTAATAAGAATAACTGAAAATATTTGTAATATTGTACACTCTGAATGCCATGTGTATTATAAAAGAAGTGATAACAATTTCGAAATTATGCATATTAGTTTTATTTACTCAGAAACAACTTTCTTTGAATTAAAAATATTAATAATCATTAAAAATGTTAATAATATAGTTTAAGATCATACTACAAACAGATTGTCAAAATTTTTTGTCTTTGAGAGTGTGAAAGAATAATGAAATAAAACATTGCATCAGTTTTCAAATAGAAAAAAGGAAAACATCTCTTGTGCAAAATGGAATTCTTACATTTAGTAAAATCTTCATAAAATAATAATTGTTGGTCTCCTAATACCTTACGAGTAATTAATGTACAGAAATTATATACGAATTATCCCTCCAAATGTAATCAGTGAAATCAAAATTTTAGATTCATTAGTTTTAAATGTTCAATATTCATCAGTTTGATTAAATTATAATTCATTATCCAAAATACAGAATGGATTTCGAATATTTGTGAGAAGTATGTACTCAGAACTTCAGTTTCTCAATTATAATCATTTACCATTATTCAGAATCCTATTTGAGAGCAGGAATGTGTTGATATATTAAACATAATTACTGATTATATAAGCATTAATTGCTAATGAATTTCAGAATCGATAAATGGATGATAGCAAATACCTCGAAGCCCAGATTTTATCGGGAATTTTCAATTTAGATTTACTGTTATCAAGGAAGTTCTATCCAATAACATTGGTTATTGGATAGAAATATATTATGCAATTATATATTATGCAAAAAAAATGAAAGGAATGCAAAATGCAGTTCCCAGGCAACTTCTATACTACATCCAAATGCACTTTTTGTTTTATGTATTTCATATTATAGCATGTTTTGGTACATATATACACTATCAAGTTAAAACATTATGATCATCCCCACATTTTTTGTTTTAACTAATTTGGAAGATATGGATGACTCGTTATTAAGAGGGAATGGTATTAAACTGCTGCTGAAGAAGAGAAGAAAACATTCGGGCACTTACTTTTGCACGTTGTGGGAAAGGCCACTGAGTTCAGCGAATTTGAACGACAGCAGATTGTAATGACTCGCACGCGCGCGGAACGAGTATCTTTGAAAAAGCACGACTGGTAGGTAGTTCGGGTTCTACTGTTTTTAGAATTTATGCAAAATGGATATAAAACGGTGAAACCAGAAATACACAACTAGCTGTTGGACGTTCAACCACCCTAAAAACGGCATCAGAAACTGCCCAACTTGGTAAAGCAAAATTGGTGCTGAACACTGGCTCAGCTGAAAAGCCAATCTAATGCAGGTACAAGCGCAACTGCTCCAGAACACACAGTTCATTGGAGACTTTTGAGTATGTAGGTACGCAGCAGACAACCCACTCGTGTGACTCTGTTGACTAAGCGTTGTTGTCAAATAGGCTTACAGCTGGTCTAAAAACATCAAAAACAAACCATAAAAAAGTCGGAGAGTTGCCTGCTCGGATGGATCAAAATTTCTCATTTCTCATGCCACTGGTTATGTTAGGAGGTGCCATTCTTCCAGGCAATCTGTTGCTCCTCCATGAATAGCACACAGTTTGGTGCTGGCGATGTTATGTTTTGGGGAAAGTTCTCTTGGGTGGCTTTGGGACCTTTAGTTTTAAGTAGGACACACCAGAAAAACTGCAGACCGTCTGAGCATAATTGCGGATCAGTTGAGCCCTTACATGCCATCTATTTTCTCTATTGGAAATATAACCTTCAAGCAAGGCAACACCCCATGTCACAAAGCTCAAATTTGGTTACATTGTTTTAAGAAGAATGTCGAATTCTAGTTAAAATGCAGTGGTCATTTAATGCAATAGATCTTAATCTGATAGAGCCCATTTAGTCCTTCATAGAAACACAGCTCAAATACCGAATCTCATTATGTCAGAATATCTGAGCTTCTCTCGACCAAGGCTTAGATATTTGGAACAATATGTCTCCAGTCATCTAGCAAGAACTTTTGCTATCCACGCCAAGGCGAGTTGCAACTGTTTTGCGGGCCTAAGGTGGCTCAACGTAATATTGAATAGGAGTTTATAGTATTTTTGCTCTTTGGTGATTGTTCTTGGCACATAAAAGTTCAAAGATCAATATATGATCAAATGCATTTCCTGAAGTTTTATTAAGCGAATCATTTTAAAATCGTGAGAGAAATTATTTATGTATTTCAATTTTTGTTTTTTTATTGACTTATGTTTGACTCTTACGTTTCATGAATAGTAATATATTCGTGAAACAGTGTGTCCAAGAATTTTTCCAAAATTAAATTCTACAGAAACCGATTCAGAATGAAATATCTCAATTCGACCAAAAAAATGTCACAAATTTTAGATTTAAAGATGTTACAAATTCAGTACTACTTAGGCAATTGAATAACCAACTAAATAAAAGTGCGGATTGAGACGAGTGTGTAATACGAAGGGATGTAATTTTTTTTATCTAAAATTGAATTCGGGATCTATTAACTAATATCAATCCGATGCCTTTGAATTTAAGCAGAAATATTCCAAAATGCTAAAAAAATATATTCGCTTTAAATTTTACAAAATCACATTCAAGAATATTCATAAATTGATCTTTACACCAAATCATAGGAGTAAATTTGTATTTACATCGGTGAATTGAGCGGTGGACGCGGACATAGGAATATCATGGCATTTTTTCACAGATGATTCTACAGTGTTGGCCAAAATTGTGGACACTTTTTTTTAAAATTATGTTTTTTTTAAGTTTGTATGCTTATAGAACACTTTACGTTGCACAAAATGCAAAGTATTTTATATCATTTTAAAGAGAATTTAAAACTGAATTCATTATAAAAATGAAACATCAAATATTTGCAACACAAAAAGAGTTATGCTGCGATAACTGTCGATATACATTGGATACTGATGACAGCAGTGAATTATCAGACCTTAGTGAAGCTGCGCTTATTCTTTATTACAGCTTCACATAAATGTTTCATTGAGCTGAAAATAACTTGAAGCTCTTCCTTCGTCATTGCATGATGCCAAGAAACAATTATATCCTCAACTTTTTCCTTTTTATTTCATGGGTTCCTCATTCGGACAAGTTTTCAAACGGTGCCACAAGTTTTTGATAGAATCGAGATCAGGACTGTTAATTAGCCCGGATAACAATGGTATTTAGTCAAAAAGCTATAACATAAAAAAGAGTAGATTGGACACATGTGTGACGAAAAAGTGGTATTTCCTTTTTTTAAATTATGTAATAAGTGGGTAGTTCAGTGAAAACATTTGCAGACTGAACGTTTTGTTTAAGATGTCATTAAAAAAACAGAAAAAGACCGAAAAAGTTACACCGCATCTGATAATGATAGAAGAATGAAAATACTATGTTTCAGAGATAAAAGAATTTCATGGTGATCTAAGTGATGCTGGTGTTTCTGTCATTTCAGAAACAACCAGGAGTAGATTAGCAGATGCAAGACTAAAAAATAGAATTCTATATAAAATGCCCAATCTCAATTTACAGCAGCATTAAAAGGGACTATAGTGTACATTGAAACCCATTTATTGGACAAATAATTATTTTTCACAAGTTATATGGAGGGAGGAAACTAAAATATCGTTTTTCAGTAATGATGGCCTAAAAATATGTAAGACATAGAAACTAGAATCGCTACATCCTGACTGCATGCAGGCAACTGTGAAGTAGTGACATAGTTTTATTATTTTGTCATGCATATCAGCTGATGATATTGGGCGTCTTCATATCATTGATGTTACACTGAATGTCATAAAATGCATTGACACCATTCTAGAACCCAAACTTCTGTCTTCCAACAGGGATCTATTTACCAACAATGCTTTATTTATTTTTCAGCCCGATTCTGCTCCTTGCCACATAATAAAGTAATTGAAAGACTGGTACCGTTCTAAGATCATTGCATTGTTGTGCTAGCTAGGAAACAGTACTGACCTCGATTCTATCAAAAACTTGCGGCACCGTTTGGAAACTCTTGTCCGAATGAGGTACCCATGAAGTAAAAAGGACCTAATTGAGAATATAATTGTTTCCTGGCATCATGTAATAACGAAAGAAAGAGCTTCAAACTATTTTCAGCTCAATGAAACATTGATTTGAAGCTGTAATAAAGAATAAACGCAGCCTCACTCTAAGCTCTAATAACTGACTTCAGTCATTAGTATTCTATGTATATCGACAGTTATCGCAGCATAACCCTTTTTACGAGGCAAATATTTAAAGCCTCTTTTTTAAACTGAATTCTGTATTAAGCTGTCGTTAAAATGATATAAAGTACTTAGTATTTTGTGCAACGTAAAATGTTCTATAAGCATACAAACTTAAAAAACATAACAATTTTAAAAAAGTGTCCACAATTTTGGCCACCACTGTAATTTCAGCCTGACACATCGCAAGGATTCAGGCCACCAGAGTGAGAAGTTGACTAACTGTTGCCTTATGTATTCCCAAAAAGTACTGCCACCGTGATAATGATTTGGAGTGAGATATTGGATTCCACTCTTTCCTCCTCTAGTACTCATTTTCGGTAGAATGACCAGTGGGTACCGTATCTCTGGTGTTTTGCAGTCTTTCTTAGAGCTTGTCTGCTGTAATATTGTAATAAAACTGTGAGCTATGACACGTCACATGCATATTTAGGGATTTTTTGCCTCCCAGATGGCCTTGTCGCCTTGATTTGCCAATGCAGTACATGCCATCTATACCTGATCAGATTTTACGTTATAGGGAGTCATGGACTTCCATATTTATTTAACACATTCAAAACCGATTATTCAACGATCATTGTGAGCCATGGAAGAAATATTCAACAATGATCAACCCTCATCTCACTGAGGGCGGTATTTTCAATCATTCAATCCTTGAATTATTATTTGTCTAATCAATTTTGCTTTTACATCTCTTGCCGTTCATATTGCTGTACTTTAAATGTAGCCGGTGGGATATATTATGGGTCATATGACCTAGATTGGCTCAGTGTGTGAGGCATAGTGCACGCATCGTTAGCCCAAGGTTGCGGGTTTGATACCGGCAAGATTCAATAAATTTTCTGAATGTGAAAATCTTAGGCACGCATGTCATATGATTCTGTGGCATGTAAATATCACTCGAGTTCCATTTTGGCTCTTGTACTCTCGGCAAAATTCAATCGCTACAATTTACAGCATCCGAGGAGTGAAATTCAATTTAGTAGTGGAAGCCATCACTAAATGGTGCCACCAATTAAATGGATTCCAATCTTGGGTACTAGCCGTGTCTGCAAATGGAATAACTGCAAAATGCAACCTATTGAAGCCTACAAAAGTTAATCAATCGTAATATTTACCTTTCCATTATTTGCTTAGGATATAAAGAATTTCTTGCAACTGCACATACATTAAATGAGCAATCTGTTTCGTCGTTCCTTCTGCATTGATAAATTACAAAATCCTAATGACTGGTTCATGGTTACGTCCATTACGATTTCCAGTTCCCCAGAAAGGCAAATTGTATTATCTATAGACAAAAATTATTCCTAAATACTAGTCAACAATGTATTCAAATGAAGCTCTTACTCTTTTTTGGAATATTCTAACACCGAGAAAACAAGATGACGTGAGAAAAAGCAATTCAACTTCTTCCAAAAACAGCATTCTGTTTTCTTTCTACATAGTAGTTGTTGGTGACTCTACGGGTGCTTTTAAAGTTCATCTGCCCTGAAGAACTAATCATTTACATATCCAATTGAAAATTTCACATGGGTTGAATATTTCCTTTAATTTAGGTGACCAGCATTGCATTTAAGATCATTGGTACATCTGTTTCTGTTCCTTTTTGGTTTATTTATTTTATTCAATTTTGTTATGTTTTGTGTGTGTTAACTCAAGTTCTTCCAGTTATTTTTTGTTCATTTCCGGAGTAGTTCTTACAAATACACTAATGGAGGAAGTGAACTTCATTTTAAGTGCTTGTGTATATGGACGCTTTTCGATTCAAAAGAATGAAAAGATTTAATTAATTAATGACATTATTAATTGACATGGATTTAGCTTGAATTACGAAGAATTTAAACTAGAATTGATTTTCTGAATTTATTAGGCTCCCCGATTTCAACATGCATAAATGCATAAACTTTTTCATTTTCTTATAAAAGTGGTTTAGTTTTGTTACATCAAAATGTTGAAATGTTTTATTATGCTTAAATTGAGCGTTAGTAAATTATTTTATTAAATAAGAAGAGCGTATATATGTATAATTCTTAGTTTTCATGAGTGAATGTCTGGCCCATTGTATATTTTAAATTATTTAAGTTGCTTGAAAATCAAGCCTCAATCTTATGTAATTTTTTTTCAAAAATAAGTTTTCACAGAAATGTATTGTTTAACTCAACAGATTAAAAGACGACGGGAAAGTTAAAATTTTTTTTGTCCTTCTTATGTCTAGACGAGACTACCATTAAAATAAACCTGTCTAGCGTTTTTGTTTTAATACATGATTTGGGTAACACACAGTTTATTGTCTTTATGATTTGCAAGTAGTTTTGCTTCACTCACGGTAAAATAAACTTGCAGCATTATGTTCTTTTAAATTTTGAAGAAATGTTCTCAAGTCTTACAAGGAAAATTCTTATTTGAATAATAATAGGAAAATCTATTTTTACGAATAGTAATATTTAAATTATTGTTGACGACAGAATGTTTGGTAAATTTATTCTGAACAAATATGTCAAGAGTAATGTTAAAATTTAATAATTTTAAAAGAATAATCACAATATTATTGATAAAGAAGAATAGTGCATTGTGTCTTCTTTAAGTTAAAAATTTTCTGCATTATCAGACAATGAATTTATGAAAACAATTGTTATTTTCAGTTATAACAATATTTTTACCCCCTCAAGTCCTGCAGGCCGCCTCAAAGTGGCGAGGGGGTGTACCTGGGCGGAGTGGGCGATGTACGTCGGGAGTATCTACTCCTGGTAGGGCCACCCAAGGCGTGAAGGCCACTCCATTTTGCTCAGCTAAGGCCTGTAGGTGAAGGAGCCAAATCAGTCCCCTACCTTCGGGTGCTCCAGGTCTTCGAACTTCAGGGGCTGTACCACATTTCCTTTTTTTCATGAGGATTTCCTGAGGACTCTTGGGCTCATGGACCTGGTCTAGCCTGCGGCTAGACAGGAGGAATTAGTCAACAACAACAACAAAACTTAAAAAAATATATACTGTATTTATTCGATTCTAAAAAGCCATTTTTACCCTTAAACCAGTGCTTCTCAAAGTTGCCATATTCGTGACCCAATATTCCATCATAATTTTCATCGCGCCCCCCTCATACAAGAACAGCGTATTGAATTCAATGACAACATACTTTCACACTAAAACCACGATACGACTTTTTTCTCTTAAGTATCATCACGTGTATAAACGTCTCGCTAACCAAACATGTTTATTTTCTCGGACGTATATATACGTCTTTCCGAAGAACGATCTTTTCTGCACACTACTAACCATAAAATTTTTCCGAAGGCTTTGGAATGCAATAAAAGGTTCTTGACGATGTTTGAGAAAGATTTAATTATTTGAGATTATTTTTTTCTTTATTCCTTCCCCTACCCCTCAATGCATCCCATACCCGCACCTACGTGGCATTGTGAAGCGGATTGCGTAACTTTCAATCGACAGTTAATGGATTTTAATTATTAACCGTACAAAGGATACAGATAAGTGGTAATTTTTGTAAATAATTTTATATATGATAATCAAATGGGGTCACTGGTAATTATTAAACTTGTTCTTAACTTAGTATTGTTAGATTAATTGTAAAATAAATTGTGTAGCATTGATACATTTATAAGTATAACTGTGTATTTTATTTTTTATTACGTCAGAATATATTTTGTTTGTTTACTTTCAGTAAATTAATAATTTTTTAAAGTAGTCTTCTGTTTTCAACTTTTCAATGTGCTCGCGCCCCCTTGTACAGTTTTCATGCCCCCAAGAGAGGCGCGCCACACAGTTTGAGAAACACTGCCTTAAACCAACAATGTTAATTCTACTAATCGGCTGCAGCTTAGAATCAAAAATGAAATGTATGAAACAATTAGAGGTTAATGTACGTATTTAAAGGTTTATAATACTGGTAAAATAATTATTCACTTCTTTTATTTTAGTTCTCCTCTTATATATATAAATTTATTTTATTTTATATATATATATATATATATATATATATATATATATATATATATATATATATATATAAATTTATTTTATTTTCGTAAAGCTGGATATGGATAAACCATTTTAAACTATTTTTCATTTTTTTAAAAAATTTGCTGTGAAAGGGGGTGCGGATTAGAATCGATGGTGATTAATACATTTATTGTGATTGTTAATCACCTTACAAATATCAATCAGGAATCATGTTTTAGTATCTTGTTAATACTTTACCAATGTTCAAGTTTTTCTTTAAAAAATATTATATTTATTATATATGAATAAATCTAAAAAAATAATAAAAACTTCTGTTCGTAAACTTTGAAATTCCACTAAATAGTCAATGTATCGAACTGACAGCAATGGTACACAGGGTGCACCGCTATTCAACTTGAACGGGCACGAAGTAAAGGAACGAAGTCATATCAGTTCTGAGGAAAATAAAAATAATAAATTCCTTATTTCTGGTTTAAGCGGTGTCTAGCATACATTTGAAAATGTGGAAAATTGATACACTCCATCGCACCTTGGGGTACTTTGATTACATATTTCACAAATTCACTGTGAATCAGTCACTAAAATGATCTTACATAGTCATGCTATAAATAATAAACTATAGAGGAAGAAAAAACCTTTTCTGGTTTCATAAAATTTAACGTAGTTTTCTTAAGGTATTCGACTACGTTCGGAACCTTGATTTTGTAAAAGCGCATGAATGGATAATAATTATGATATTTAGTGTCACTTATATTAGAAAATGTGTATAAAATTGTTTTAAGATTCTTTTAGTATCACAATAAAAAAAATACAATAATTTGACAAAAAAAAACATAGAATGACGCACTTTCAAGATATTCTCCTTTTGTGAAAAATGCTTCTATTATAATACTTTGCCTGTATATAGCTCTGAACTCTGTACAGAGACTCAACTAGAATTTTTGAAATTTATAACTTAGAAGTGTGTTTATCCATGTTTTACGACAACAGAGGGGAGAAATTTTAAGAAAAAAACGCCGTTAATTATTTCAATTTGGGGTAACTCTGAAAGTAATGAGAAATTTTCAAAAATCATTGTTGAGCCTCTGTACAGAGGTCTGAGCTATATATAGGCAAAATAGTATTATAATAGAGGCATTTTTCACAAAAGAAGACCATTTTGAAAAAAAATGTTATTCTAAGTTAATTTTTGCCGAAATATTGTATTTAAATATTGTTTTTGTCAAAATGTCCTTAAAAAATTTTACATATGTATTCTAATCTATGTGACACTAAATATCACAAAAATTATCCATTTATGCCCTTTTTTAAAATCATTGTTCCGAACGTATTCGGATACCTTAAATAAGCTGGGCTATTTAGCTAAGATTCCAAAATGGTACAACATTGTTCTATTCTGTCCATTACAATCATAGCGATTATTTTTTCTTGTGAAAATACTTAATTTTAAAAAACCTCAATCTTTAAACTGTAACTCAAATAAAGCAATAATTTTAAATATAAAACAAAACATTTTGATAATACTTTAATGTTTTTTTGTTCAAAATGTTAAACTTCGACACGAATTAAGGTTTTATATCTTTTTAAAACCGTTTTTTTTTTAATTGTGAGTGATAAGCTAAATTTATTTCATACCTTAGTAGTACGGTTATGTGAGATCGTGTTAGTGTAAAACTTTTGTTTGTAAACTGTAAATTTTTTAATGTCTGATTACAGGATCAAATGATGTATCGGAGGGTGCCAATTTTCGCCACTTTCCAAAATATACTAATTATCACTTTACAATATCGTTTTCTTCCCCATTTTTTCAAGAAATTATATGACTCTTTTTTTACGTCTTTCAGGCCGTAATTGCTAGACATTTAGTTTCTGGACACTTTGTTTGAAATTGTTTTGTGAGAATGGTTGGAATTTTCGAGATCCTGCAACTAATGGGTGTCAGGGGTGTTAAATTTCTCTAGAGGGCTGAAAATATAAACTTTTTAAACAGATACAATTCTTTTAAATTTAAATGAAATAAATTATTTAGAAAGGAATGGGGCTTTAGAAGAGTGCAAAATGTTTAAAATATAAGCATAATTTTTAAAATAATATGCATACGAAAATAAGAAACATTTCTATAAGAAATATTATTTAAGTTTTACGTTGCGCGTGCTATTTTCTAAAATGGTAGCTTTAATTACTAGCTATAAGTTGGTTTATAAAGCTAAATGCACACTAACATCCTTATTACACTGTAGTAGTTTTATATAAATAGAATAATAAATTATATTTTTAAAAAAGTAATAAAATTACATTTTCAATTCCTTTTACAAAATTTCAGTATTTTTCAAATATTTTTAAATACAAAAGATATATTATTCTTAATCGATGTAGGTTTTAAAATGTAGGATACATTTTATAATTCTATAAAGTTTTACACATTAGAGGCTGCTAGTTTAGAAAATAGCGTGCGCAACGCAAAAATTACTTACATAATTATTTCTTATTTTCATATGCTTATTATGTTTATAATTATGATTCTATTTCATATATTTTATACTTTTTTGAAACCATAATCCTTTATAAATAATGTGTAAAAGATTCGAATTATTTAATTTAAATTTAAAAGAATTATACCTGTTTGAAAATGGTTTATATTTTCAGCCCTCTAGAGAAATTTAACACCCCTGAGACCTCTTAAGCAGTACTCTGTTAACTTATTAATTTATCAGTATTAGCGTTGTATCGAAACGATGAAAAATAGTTTATAGTTTCTTTCATTTACAACTTCTCGAGAACAATAAAGATTTAACAATACCACCATATTAGCCTGTTACGAAGTATAAACGGACACCAATGATTTTCCTTCAAAGGGTATTTCTAATTGTACAATAGTCTTTCATATGGTGCACAATACCATCACTGTGAGGGTATGTAGAAGCAATGAATAAGTGAACGGGATACGCTGAAGCTAGAGCAGCAAATAACGAAAGGTTATGCCAACAATAAAGTTTTCAGGTACATCATTCCGTATGGAATCTTAACTCCATAGACATCTCATCTGTATTCTTTGCCACACGTCTAGGAATAATGATCGCCAACAAATCCATTTTCTTATGAAATCTGCTTTTCATTTAGGTTACAGTTAGTTACAACTATAACTGAGTTAGAAGCTGTGCAGGAGGATGTCAACTTCCGTAATGGATTACCCAAAATGATAGACTAATGAAAATTATGATGGTTTGGAATGTTATTAAATATCAAGGACGGTCTCATATGCAATTAATTGGAATTTCTGCAGTCAGTACTCGGTAGAACACAGAAAATCTGGATACTGAACTCGTATCCTTTTTTTCTTCCTAGAGCTGCATTTCAATAGGACACAGTTTTTCCCCATATTGCCAAGAATGATTAAACCTTCCTTGCTGAAAAATTATTTTTTTCCATTTTTTAGTTGCAAACTGGATATAATGATTGAGCGTGTCATTCTTAATGCTTATACCTTGCATGAATTGCAACTCCGCTATAACGGTGTTTCCCAAACTATAGGGCGCCCCCCAGGAGGGCGTTATAACCATAGAAGAGGGACACGAGCACACATCTAAAAGTCGAAAGTAAAAGTTTTTTTAAAAAAAATATCAATTTACTAAAATGAAGCAAAGCGAAATATATTATAAAAATAAAATACACACATTTACTCTGATATACTATATGCTATACTATATTTATAAATGCATCAGTGCGGCATAATATATTTGATACTAAGTATCAATACTAAGTTAAGAAAAAGATTAATAATTACTAGTGATTTTTTTCCATGGGCTTAGCATATAAAAAATTGTATACGAAATTTAATACTTATATTCATAATTTGTACGGTTTATAATTAAGGTGAAAGAGTATTTTACATTATCCCTGCATTCAATACATTGTCATTGTATAGGGGAGTGACGATGAAAGTTATGATTGAAAATTAGGTCGCGAATATCGGGATATGGAAAGTTTGAGAAGCACTGCGCTAGAAAAAAAAATTAGAATGATCTCCTATATATTTTAACGTACATTTATATTGCGTTCATGTACTTGTCTTGTTCTTCGCATTGTAACTTTCTCAAATACTGATTTCAGCGTTTAATTTTATTGTTCTTTTTAAATTTAATAATTTATTTATATTCCGAAATAAATTCAATACCATTAAAATAATTTGTTCATAAGGTTTTAAATTTTAAAATTATGAATATATATCTTTCTAGTAAGGAAATTGTAGATTTTAATTTAAAAAAAATTATAAATTTTAATAACATCTTGGAAGCAATAAAATTTATATGAATTATTAACAATATCAAAATATCTGCTACATACAAATTTAAATAATTGAATAAATTTATTTTCTTTCCTTTTATTCTAAGAAATAAAATGCATAATGCCTTTTAAAACCATGTTTTTAATGGACATGTAACTTTTATCTAATGTCAAAGTTATAAATATATCTGCAGCCTACAAATATGAATAGTTATAATAAATATATATTTCACGTATTTACGGGTTAGAGTTACATAAGTTTTTTTTGTAAAGGAAAGATGCTTGTTTTTTATCATAACCTGAAAAAACAACCGAAGCATTTATTTATCTCCCTGATCAGGGATTTATTACCTTTTTTATTTGTTCTAAGATTTATTGTCCGGGAAGATATAACAAATGCTCCCATAGAAGTGTTATGAAGTAGAAAAATATGTTATATACTTTCATAGAAGTCGAGCATTAACATGGGTTATAAGTGGCATATATTATATTTTTATATGATTAAGGTATCCGACAATGCGTTCGGAACCCTGATTTTAAAAAAGCGCATAAATGGATAATTTTCATGATATTTAGTGTCACTTAGATTAGAATACACGCATAAAATTGTTTTAAGGACATTTTCACAAAAAAAATTCATTTAAATATAATATTTTGGTAAAAAATTAACTTAGAATAATCTTTTTTCCAAATGTTCTCCTTTTGTGAAAAAATGTTCTATGATAATAATATTTTGCCTGTATATAGCTCAGACCTGTCTACAGAGGCTCAATTAGAATATTTTTGAAAAATTCACATTATTTTCAGAGTTACCACCCATTGAAATAATTATTCGCATTTTTTTTTCTTAAAATTGCTCTCCTCTGTTGTCGTAAAATATGAATATAAACCTACTTCTAAATTATATATTTCAAAACTTCTAGTTGAGCCTCTGTACAGTAGTCTGAACTATATACAGGCAAAATATTATTCTAATAGAAGCACTTCTCACAAAACGAGAACATTTGTAAAAAAAGATTATTCTAAGTTAATTGTTTGCCAAAATATTGTATTTAAATTATTTTTTTTTGTCAATGTCCTTAACATAATTTTATGCATGTATTCTTATCTAAGTGACACTAAATATGATGAAATTTATCCATTTATGCGCTTTTGAAAATCACGATTCCGAACGTAGTCGGATAACTTAATACCTCTCTTTTACTAACCATTTTTGAATATAATAATAGTTTCTATTGGAAAGTACTTATGACGTGTGTGTATACTTTTGAAAGAAATATTTAGTGAAATATTGATGTATTTTATCATATTTTTCATAATTAACTATTTTACTTCCATTAATAAGAATGTAGAGAAAATTGTATAAAGTAAATAAGATTCATATTGAGGACAGAACTATCTGTTAGTTTCAACGCCAAGTCACGAAGATAACTCATTGAAACAATATGCTCGCAGTCTACTTATACTCAATTTTCAATTAGGAATCTGGTTTACAGAAACATACTAAAATATTTTTCAAATCATTTTTCAAAGATATGAATAGAAAAATTGATGTGGAAACAGATTTTATTAAATGTTTTTAAGTTCCTAAGAATCTATCTAAGGTAATGACATTGGATCTTATATTTTGTTTGAATTTGATTATGATCCATAGGTTTTGTTTTTCCCAGAGAGCTCACATTCCTTGTTTACACATTTCTATAAATAGTAAAATCTGAAATAAACTAAATTTTGCTAAATTTATAATATGCGTGTCGGGGATAGAACCCACGACCTATGGATTCGTAACCACGAAACATACCACTAGAAAAAAGTGGTTACTCCTGTCCGTAGGCTATTATTGGCTTATTTAGATACCACCATAGTACTTCCCCACCGGTGAGTAGGTAGATAGGCAAATGAACGAGATATTTGTTGTTATGGCGAGAGTGGTAGTTGTTACTCTTGCGTTAAGTGAGTCTGACGAATTTGGTTGCTCCTTCAAGTTGGTCTGACGACTTTCGATCGCTCTTTTTGAGGGTAGAGGACGCCACGACAGATCAGAAGGCTTAGCGTTTTTCTTTCCAGCCAAGGTCATCAATGTTAAAGATTAGAACCCACAGCCTACGGACTCGTAAGCACGTAAGATACTACTAAAAAAGGGATCGCTCTTGTCCAAAGGCTGTTACTGGCTTGTTTATATACAGCCACAACAACTGCTTAACCCTCCGGGTGGTTCGCTTCCTCCTGAAAAGTTATTCCGAAAGCGTTTACTCTTATTTTACCGTTCGCTTTAAGAATGCAACATACTTTTTTTCCTTTCCCCTTTTAAAACTTGGGAGGTCGAACGGGGACAATTTTATGACTTAGTTCTGTCTCTTTGTCAAGTGAGAACCCAGAGATCAATCGTTTACAGCTAGCTGTTAAGTTGACTTGGGCAATCTTGTATGAAAGTAGTAGTTCTACTCTGTCGTTTTCCCGATAGGTTCAGTCACAGTAAAATTAAAACAAAATGAAGGGTAAAAAAAAGGAAAAAATGAAATAAATGGTGTGTTAGAAGTTGAAAAATAATTATATTTTCTTCAAACAAAATTGATTTTTCTGTCATTTTTTAAAAATTAAAAAATATATATATATATAAATTTGGTATTGCGATTTGAACTAGAAAAAGCATCCTGTATTCATTTTTGAATATGAGAGTAAGAAAACGCGTTCACTTTCCTGTTTTTAAAAAAAGTAACGAGGTAAAGGGAGTAAAGACCCTATCTCTTGTTTTAAACAATAAGACAATAAATGGGGCATACGGTGATATACATACGATGATTATATTTATGAAATGAAACCGATCTTTCTCTATTCAATTATATTTTTAATTTAAAATAACATAAAAAAAGATTTCAATACTTTTAATTTATTTTAATTAAAATCATATAAATGATATTTTTATGTTAACTGATTATTTTTCGGAGAAAATATAAATTTTCATTCCTAGTTTTCTCCTTTTCGAACTTCTTGTATTAAATAAAAGTATCTTTTCTACATCGGATTTGTGATGGACATAACACACATTCAGTCAATAATTTTTAACTTTAATGGGGGATATACTTCTTCAAATGCGCGTAACAGTACTTCTAACCATTTTCTTCTCAAGTTTAATTTATTGTTTTTCTGTTCCTTTATTACAAGGAAAAATGTCACACATCGATAACTACATTTTCACACAATTCAGTCATTACAAATTCTGTTGTGAGAAAAGTTCTCCCTAGTTAATCTTGTCTTTCAAAACAGTACACTTAAAACAATTTTGTTCAGTGAAGTTAATCAACAGTTCCACAGTGTATTCATACCAAATTTTAAAAACAATTTTAACATTTGATAATGTATCCTGTATTAAATTTTTTGAGTATACACAAATATTTCCTGCTGTAGGGAAGATAGTATGAGATGTGGTGTGTGGTTTTGAAAGAATGTTTTCGTACGTGTAGACTATTTTTCAAAATTTAAATATCACTGAAGCTGATCATATAACTGCAAATGAGCCTTATTTTAATGTGTGCTGGTATCAAAATAAAACACTTTACTATTAAACAGCCTATGAGTTTATATTCAGTATCAAACTATTCGCAAAATAGCTTAAAACTTCTATTCAAATTGTAAAGAAACTGAAATATAAATATATCTTACTGCAGTCAAAAATATTCATAATATATAAATATCCTATTCTTCCCCTTATTTCAGTACATTTTAAAAACTGTAGCTGAAAGCAATTTTTTATATTTATAAACGAGGCCTAAAAGTTCATACAGCTATAAAAATGTCTTTATCATTTTTAAATATACTACTATAAAACGTATATGGATTGTAAGATCAGTTCTAAAATCCTAAAAGCTTTTAGAGGAGCAAAAAACATGTAATTTTGGATGGATCAAAATTTTAATAAAATACACAAATATACATGTTATTAGCAAATACATTTGAAAAATCAATGTTCCTTCTGAAATAAACGTAATTGAAAGAAAATGTTTTAATAGCAAATGAGCGGAAATACATGTTTACAAACTTAAAATGTAAACTCAGCGGCACAAAAATCCATGAGGGCCAGGAACTACTATGCCCATCCCAATATACGTGACCATTGGGCACTGAGGTATATGAACAGATGTCCCGATTTGGTAGTCTTTCTGAAGAGAGCCCTTCAGTGTTTAAGACCTTAAGCAAGCTTGGTACTCATATATCAACCCAATGCAGCGGGGATGAAAGGCAGAGTCGACCTTGCCCAACCCTTTAATAGAACCCCAGACCTGTGGTGTGGAAGCACGATACACTACCACTCGACCCTATTCGGTGAAAAATAAAACTTAATGTTGGAATCTTATATAAATCCCTAATGAATGAGGGAGTCCAAACTTTTTTTCATGTAAACTGTTTAGACGGAAATGGTTAATTATGAACAGTTCACAAGTTTCATAAATTAAAATTAACCGTTATAGTTTACATAAATTTTTAAGTGTGCAAACGGTTTATTTTGTCTAAACGAATTAATTTTAAAAGGAATACGGTTACGAAAAAGTAGTACAAATCTATCTAAAATAGGGTTGGTTACCTTAGATATTTTCAAACACAACAATGTATTGGAAGCCAATCACACAATTCATTGTTATAAAAATGTACGGAAAATTACAAGATTTATTTTTGCATTTCTAATTTATATATATATTTTTTCCTGAGAATTTTAAAAGCTAGAGCGGCATCCATCAAATCCACGGGTCCCTCTCTATTTTCCCAGATCGCCCCTGACTAAGCCGGCTCTGCCATAGTAAGTGAAAATGCCGTATTTTGTTTGTGAAGATCGTTTTATAGCAGACTGCATTTTTCATGTATTTTATATGGTCGTTTTATATTTTCTACATTAATATCTTAATGTTTGAATTTAAAATTACATAAAATTCTTGACATTCGCATCAATGACCATTATAATTTTTATTAGTATATGAATGCGTCGTCAAATGATTACATGACTATTATTAACATATTATTTTAACCATTTAATTAATATTAAGTATAACATAACGCACACAAATTTTCTGAACTTTAAAATAAATATTTCGAAAACTACTTCAATATACTCAAAATTTTTCATTCCTACGGTTAGCTTCTCAGTTTTGCTTCTATGTAAGAATTTATTGTAATTGTATATTCATCAATTTTTTTAGTATATTTTTTACTCTTAACATGCAGTTTTCAACCGAATTGTATGAAATTTTCGAAATCTAATAAAAAATACTAAAGAAGCTATATAATAAAATTTGAAATTTATATTATCCTCAAAGAATTGCTAGAACTTATTGTAAATAATTATTAACTGCGCGATACATTTTTTTTCGAAATTTCAAATGTAATTTCTAACATAAAATTTCTAGCCTTATACGGTCGAGATTTCAAAAAAATATCCAGATTTTAATTACTTATTCAGCTAGCCTTTAAAAAATATAAATGTTGAGGTATTTTGCATAAATCGATATTTTTGAATAATTCAAATGTCTTTGAATATCTCGAATTTAAAATTGATTTTTATGTTTATTTATATGCATAAATGTCTACTGTAAATGTTTCCGTATATTTTTGATTACCATTTATTCAAACATTCAAGTTATAATAAAAATGTGGGAAAATATTCATTCATGTTGTCTTTGATGTAAAATGAAGTTCAAGCACTTAAAATTCAAATATAATTCGGTGTATTTTAACAATATATAACTAGGCACTGTACGTAAATTTTCCGTGAACACTTGGGCTTTGAAATATAAAAAAAAAAAAAACCTAATATATCTTAATTAGTTTTTTTTTCGTTATTATTTTTATCAAAGTGTAAGAAAATGTTTCAAATTATATTTGATGAAATTATTTTTTTAGATGAAGTTTAAATGTATTCATTTTCTGTGGTTGGAAAAATAAGAAAAATGAAGTTATACTTAAAAAAGTAATTTGCCTAACTATATAAAATAGCATGTTGCCCTGACACGCCCCAACTTGTTACAGTTTCAAATTAATATGAAACCAAAAGGGAATTGTAACATATTTTACTTATGCGTTGGGACTTTTCAAAACTTTTAAAATACAAGCTAACAATCAAAAACTTCCTGGGGTCTTAAGAAATTCTTCCCCGATTTTTTACGATTGCTCCAGGGTCAAAACACGGGGCTCCCTGTGAACCATAAAACTTCCTATCAGTGTCCTGCTGTGTGGCTTCCACCGTCCCTAATTATCTTTCAACATGTTAAACCTTTAAAAGGGGGAAAGGATTTCAGAAAAGTACGGCTCAATCGCTTTTGAGAATGTTACTTGAAGACAAATTTATACGTGAGGTGCATTTTCGAAGCATCTTTACAATGACGGAATTTTCTGTGTGGAACGCTTGGAGGGTTAAGATATAATTGTTTTTTTTTTAGTTTAACATTTAACAATATTGTTTTTTTGATAGAGTGCATTAAATGTCTTCTTGTGGGGAAACTATTCACTTTTAGTTTATGAGGTTCACTTGAAGTATGATATAGTTTCTTATCTAAAAATAACGGTAATTTTTTCCAGATTCAAATGTTTCTTAGATGCAACGTGCATTTCTTTAAATTTTACATTGAGGTATGCTGATTATATGTTAATTTTAAGCTGAAAATTTATTTTGCTATAGCCTTGAAATTAAAAGATGTTAATATTTTATTTAAATCGAAAAAAATGATTTCATTTTTTATCCATTTTGTATGATTGTATTGGACTATCGAGTGATTGAGCTGTTTATGTGAAACAAAATATAAAGTTATATTCACCATATAACGAATTATAATCAAGATTACCTTTAATATACTTTTAAAATAATTAAAATCATATAATTTTTTTGTTCTTCGAGTTCAGTTCTTTGAACGAAGAATACACAATGAAAGCATAGTTGTCAAAAAAGGAGACCCTAAACAGCTTTCATAATTATTTTAGTAGTTCATTCACTATACTATCTAAATTATAACTTTAAATTAATAATAAAATAAAATAGAATAAAACATAAGTTAATAAATAAAGTTAATGAACACTTTTTTTAATATTAAGATAATTGCACGTTATGTCGAATTTCTAGAAAACTAAAGGTCACAGATTTTAACGACAAATGATATGAATGTATATTTATAACAGAATGAAAGACATGTAGCATTCAAAAGTCATTATATGGATGCATAATTATCACTGAAACTTATGTTTCGTGATTATCCAAAATCCGCATTATAAATATCAAATTGAAAATAAGTCTAATATTGGGCAAGATCCCTTCGCACAGCAAAATAGGTAGCACAGTGTAACGGCATGGAACGGCCGCGGTAGCCGAGTAGTTAGAGTATCGGATCGTGGCTATTCTTGTCACGAGTTCGAGCCCAGTACCACTTAAGACCCGCCGTGTAGGGCAGCGATGCACGTTAAATATGTCGAGAGCTGAAATGTCCTCCCGTTGGTGTGGTGTGGTAGTTAGGAGAGGGGGGTGCCAGCTCAGGTGTCGTCCACGTCACTTGACATGGTTCAAAATTACGTGGTCCGTCACCAAAAGCCCTCGCGTAGCTGAACAGTGCGACGTTAATATTAAATAAAATCAAATAAAATGTAACGGCATGGAGAAATGGAGTTTCAAAGGGATATAGTGTATTGCAATTCCCTCCCAGTAGCATCTCAATTATATTTTATTGGGTAGGTCAGAAGATCTGCGAATCAAAATGTGGTGAATATCCTCACTTTCCTGGTAATCATCGACCAGCAAACTCTTATGTGGAAGAGTTCTATCGTTCATTAACTGCGACCAACTACGCCGCAGAAAAGTCAAACACGGGGCTCTTAAATCTTTTTTCAATGCCTCACAGCAGTCAGGGAGTCTTTGTCAATTCTTGCTGGGTATATAGCTGCCCAACATAATCCCTGACCAAATATTACATTGCATATGCCGGAAATATCAAAATCATTTGTAAAAAAATGTTAAGATAGAGAGAGAGAGGAAACCGAAATGAAGTTAAGATATCCGACTACGTTCGGAACCGTGATTTTAAAAAAGCGCTAAATGGATACCTTCCAAGATATTTAGTGTCACTCAGGTTAGAATACGTGCATAAAATTGTTTTAAAGACATTTTGACAAAAGCAATTTATTTAAATATAATATTTTGGCAAACAATTAACTTAGAATAACCTTTTTTTAAAAAAGTTCTCCTTTTCTGAAAAATGATTATATTATAATAATGTTTTGCCTGTATATAGCTCAGACCTCTCTACAGAGGCTCAACTAGAATTTTTGAAAAATTCAAATTATTTTCTGAGTTACAACCAATTGAAATAATTTTTCGTGTTTTTTTTCTTAAAATTGCTCCCCTCTCTTGTCGTAAAATATGAATAAACCCACTTCTAAATTATATATTTCAAAAATTTTAGTTGAACCCCTGAACAGAGGTCGAAGCTATATACAGGCAAAATATTATTCTAATAGAGGTATTTTTCACAAAATGAGAACTTTTTTAAAAAAGGTTATTCTAAGTTAATTGTTTGCCAAAATATTGTATTTAAATACATTTTTTTATCAAAATGTCCTTAAAACAATTTTATGCATATAGTCTAATCTAAGTGACACTAAATGTCATGAAAATTATCTATTTATCCGCTTTTGAAAATCACGATTCTGAACTTATTCGGATTCCTTAAAATGTGGAACACCGTCACAAATTAAGTATAGGAATGTAGGTAGAGAAAAATAGCATTAAATACTAGCACATAAATAAATATTAACAACAGCACTAAGTAAAAAAAGAATTACGAAGTCGGAGGAAATAAAATTTCTATGATTAAACTTTTACAAGAGATGTTCGAAACAGCTATCAGCAACAATTATACGTTTATAGCGTGCGGTGGTGTATGGATTAGTGTAAATTAGCAAAATTCTCAGGCCTGTCGCGCAGGAACAACTGATAATCTGACCACCCTATATTCATCAAACTTAATTGGAATTTTCTTACACCAATTCCTTAATATGACCCTAGAACAGTGGTTCTAAAACCTCTCTCTCTCTCTCCAATGTTTGCGACCTAATATTCAATCATAATTTGCATCGCGCCCCCTCCATACCATTGCGAGGCAATAAATTCAGTTTTCCTCTGACGTTAAACCTCTTAAGCCCCCAACGTATAAAAACGTCTCACTCAGATACTCTATTTATTGCTCTAAGACGTATATATACGTCTATCCGAAGTTATATCTTTTCTGTGAACTGCTATCCATAAAATCATTCCGAAGGCTTTAGAAAGCAATAAAATGACCTTGACATTGTTTGTGAAGGATTCAATTATTTCAGAGGATTTGATTCTTTATTCCTTTTGTACCTCCCACCCCCTCAATACACCACATATGTTTACTTGCGCTCTAAACAGGGCATTGGAAAGCGAATCGTATAATTTTTAATGGGCATTTAAGAGATTATTTATAAACCGTACAAATTGTCAAGGAAAGCTTTAACGTTGGCATATAATTAGATATATGACAAACCCATTGGGTCACAGTTAATTATCAAACTTGTCCTTAACTTAGTATTGTTTAGTTAATTATAAAATAGATTGCGCACTACTGATACATTTATAAGTGTATTATATATTGTAAATGAATACTTTATTTTTTATTATATCAGAATATATGTTTGTTTACTTTCAGTAAGTTAATAATTTTTAAAAGATTTTTTTTCGTTATTCAAGAGGCTCGCGCCCTCCTCGAAGGGTTATGACGCCCCCTTAGGGGAGGCACACCCCACAGTTTGAGAAGCAATGCCTTAGAAACAGAAATACAAGCGTGTCAAATCAAGGGAATTCTATGGCTTTTCAATACATCATTTAACTAGCGCCTTCATTTCCGTTTACAGCCTCATACATGAAATGCATACCCATGACTTTTGAATGGGTGTAACGATTCCTTCAAATCGAAATTTGTATCAGTAATAATGGTTAAAGTCAACAAATCACTTTCAAATATATCAGGAGCTGGTTCTCCTGCTACAACACGTCATTTCAGCACCCAAAATCTATACTAAATTTCCTTATTTCATTACTCTCTACCTGTCTTTAGGATTTTGACCATCTTTTTTAAAATTCTGTATATATACACTGACATATACCTAAATATATCTTTAAGGAGACGGTGGACCATTAAACTTATTTATTAAATTGTTAGCTTAATTATCTGAAAATGGAATCAATATAATAAATGATTATTATATCTCAAATTTAAATGTATTTTCTAAAAAAAACTATTATAAACTGATTGTTATAAAAAATATATAATTTTTAAAATTGTTTTTAAAAATGTTCCTTGCTCATTGGTTTTTAAAAGAATTGTTCATAGTTTTTGTTTTATACGTAGATGAACTACCAAATATACAGTTGTGCATGGATTTTAAATTCAGAATAAAATCTGATGAGAAAAAGATAAGTTTTCTATATTATATGAAATATGACATCAATTATCACTCATTCAAGGTATTCAAAACAACAGCGAATATGATCCGTTAAATTTTTTTAGAAAAATAATGCACAAATTTGTGAACTATATCATTTTTATAAGTTGTGAAAATTTCAAAGAGATATGACGTAATTTGAAACGCAAGGAGTTTTACGTAACAATGAAAAGGGGAAGTTTACAAATAAAGAAAAGTGCATTTTAAACATTTATTTAAATAAAATAAAAAAATAACTCAATAATTGTTATAATCAAAGTGACAAAATTCTTTGATATAATTATTCTATAAATTAAAAGGAATATTATTAGCATAAAAAAACAAAATTGCAATTTTGACCAAAATTTGACATTTGAGGGTCCACCATCCCCTTAAATGCAAAATAAAATTACAATAAAAGCAATAATTATATATAACTACAGTTAAAAACTACCTATAACAGATAGATCAAATCACGTTAGCTTAGAATTCCTGAAACGGATAAAATATGACTCAAGTGTTGACTCAAACCAAATTGCCAAAACTAAAATTTAATCAGTAAAGAATACCGTTTTACGATTCATTCGACACAAACGTGTAATTATATTACAAAGACCATAATAGTAAATAAATACAATGCAATGAAAATATGTAATGATCTCCAAAATCCTTCAAAAATCATAATGTGTTACCATCAAAGATAGACGTCATGCTTCATGTATAACGTCATATCACTAAAGTTATGACAAATTACTTCAAAATTGTACATTATACTAAACTGAAATTTCTTTGAGGTGCAAATTTTCACTAGCAGTTTTAATGAACCAAATTTATTAAATCTGAGTATTTCCGGTTTTGTGCTACATCGCACATACATGCATGACAAATTTCTTTTATCAGTATAAATTTCAGAAGTTTTTTCGGTGTCGCCTTCGCTACGATTCGAAAGAATTCACATCCGCGTTCTTTGACACAATCTTCTGAGACCAATTTGCATGTGTTTTGCCTTACTCCAGGCGCAATAAAATAGTCCTTAGAAGCAAACTGGTGGAATTTTTTGTACATCGATTTCATTTCCTTTTTTCTTAGGGTTTCTCATTCCAATCTAAAATTCAAGCGTTGAAAATAAATAATAAACCTAAAAATTCCTTAGAGAACAGATGCTTTTAAAAAAGTGTTTGGGTTTTTATTTATCCTTATGTTATATGTACACATTGTAAAGAATTTATCAGTTCTCCCTGATTGGAAGTATGGAGAAGAAGATATTTTATTTATTTTTATATTCTACACTTCAGTGTTTCCTTAATAAAAAGGGCATGGGGTATCAACGTGAAGAGTAATCTCGTCTTTCCTTAGAGAAAAGTAAAATTTATTTTACAGCATCTTTTGTTTATGATTATATATCTTGTCCCATACGAACTTTTTTAAGTGTGGATATTTTTATAAGCAAAATCATTTTCTGAAATTTATTATTTTTGTTTTTTATGTCATCTGTGAAATGAATAGTTTCTGGGTGTTATTAATAAGATATTCCCAATCTCCCATTTTTAAAATTAATTTGTTCAAGAAAAATAAATCGATAGAAAAGGAATTTCGAAATTTTTCGGTAGCTAAAAATATTCGTTATTATATAACAATACTGTAAATTTACAGCACTGTAAAAAACTGAGTCAATGAAACAATGATATTTGTGTTTTGAAGTATATACACATCTGAATAAAAAATCCTTACACTCTACATCATCCTGGTAATATTTGGTTTCAAAACTCAGTATATTTTTATTTGCATAAAAGTCTTTATTAAATTTATTATATACTAGCCTTTACCCAACCGCTTCACTGGGTATTTAACGATGTTGTATAAATGTATACTGTTTACATATATATTAATTATTGATATCTAGCATTAAGAATTCGATTGTATTGAAAAATAAATTTATAGCTGTAACTCTCCCCTCTTGATATAAAAAGGACATAAATTATAATATCTAATTTCTATTTATATCTAAAGTAGAATTAGAAAGATTTTTTGCGCTCACTTAACCTAATAATCAAGTGGATTTCCACCGAAGCAACTTTCAGTGGATCTCTACTCCATAAAATAAGCATGCGTGCTAAATTTCAAGTCTGAATCTAACAGAGCAAAAATGGAATTTTTATCATCAATACCTCGTTGAGAGCATTCTTAGCGGTTTCCAATTCAACAAAAGAAGCATGTAAACCAAATTTTATTATTATAGTCTTAGCAGATCGGAAACGGGAATTTTGTCTATCAATACGCCAAAATAATCTTCCCCTCTTCCCCTGGAGTTGATTTCCGTAAAATTCATTCTTAGTGGAAGTCTATTGAACTAAAGAAACGAGCTCAATAAATTTCAAGTAAATGGGTTAAGTTCAAAAACAGGAATTTTTCTATAACACGCCTTAATCCCTCGCAACCCCACTCCTTTGGGGTCCGTTTTCGCAAAACTCTTTGTAAAAAGAACTCTATTCCATGAACGGAACATACCTTCTAATTTTCAAGCAGGTGGGTCTAATAGTTGAAAAGCGGAAATATTTATCTATTACGCCCCTCAGTGACCCTTGGGGATCAATTTTCTCCAAAACTATTTTGCAGCGGATCTCTACGCCATGAAATAAATCCGCTTACCAAATTTTAAGACTGTACGTCTAATAGTTTAAAGACGGAATAATTTATATATAACGCCCCTTAAGCCCCTGCAACGCTACTTAGGGAACGATTTTCACAAAACCCGTCTTATAGCAGATCTCTACTCAATGAATCGAATCTGCTAACTCATTTTCAAGATTTTACGTCTAATAGCTTAAAAAAAGGAGTTAATTGCCTGTAACGCCCCTTAATTCTCCACAATGCCATTTGGGGGTCGATTTTCACAAAACCCATTTTGTAGCGGATCTGTACTCAAATAAAAAAATTTGCTTATCAAATTTCAAGACTGTTTGTCTAATAGCTTAAAAATGGAAATAGTTATCTATAACGCCCCTTAATGACCTGCAACGCCACTTAGGTAGCGATTTTCAAAAAACTCATCTGATAGCGGATCTCTACTCAATGAATGGAATCTTCTTACTCAATTTCAAGATCTTACGTCTAATAGCTTAAAAAAGGAGTTAATTGCCTGTAACGCCCCTTAATTCTCCACAATGCCATTTGGGGGTCGATTTTCGCAAAACCCATTTTGTAGCGGATCTGTACTCAAATAAAAAAAATTTTGCTTATCAAATTTCAAGACTGTTCGTCTAATAGCTTAAAAATGGAAATAGTTATCTATAACGCCCCTTAATGACCTGCAACGCCACTTAGGTAGCGATTTTCAAAAAACTCATCTTATAGCGGATCTCTACTCAATGAATGGAATCTTCTTACTCAATTTCAAGATTTTACGTCTAATACTTTAAAAAAGAAGTTAATTGCCTATAACGCCCCTTAATTCTCCACAACGCCACTTGGGGGTCAATTTTAGAAACCCGATTCGTAGCGGATCTCTACTCTATGAAAGGAATTCACTTGCCAAATTTCAAGACTGTACGTCTAACAGTTTAAAAATTGAAATAATTATGCATAACGCCCCTTAAGCGCTCTCAACACCCCTTGGAGGTTGATTTTCGTAAAAATCATTATGTAGGGAATCTCTACTTTATAAAAGTTATCTGTGTACCGAGTTTTTCAAGACTGTACATCTAATAGTTTAATAATGGAAATAATTATCTATAACACCCCTTAAACCCCCGTAACGCCCCTTGGGGTTCGATCCTTGCAAATTCCGTTCTTAGCTGATGTCTACTCCATGAAGGGAACCTACTTACGAAATTTCAAATCTGTAGATTAGTAGTTCCGGAGATATCGTGATTAGTCAGTGAGTGATTGAGTCGCTTTTCTCCTTTATATATATAGATAATATGTGGCCATTATATATATATATTCTTTAATATCTTTTAAAGTATATTTATGATTAAGGTAAAATATCTCTTAATTGTTAAGATGTGGTCAAATTATTCCTTATCTTATACTTAAATGTGTTGTTGCTACGTAAAAATCATCATGAAAAAGTTTTCATCATGAAATACGTTGTATCATCAAATAAACAGGCGTATAACATATAGCAATGGAGTTCGTACTTACTTAAGAACAACAAAATGAAACTCCTTTTAATATAATTTTTGGGAATACATAAATATTACTTTACTACTGAGAATACCTTTTAAGGGAACACATAAATATAGAAGCAATTAAGGTATCTCAACACGCAGGAATGAGCGAATTCGAGCAAAACACATTATTTTTATTTTTATTTTATTTTTATTTAATAAAGCTATCTCTTTTGGCTTTACAGAACATACTTTTTTTCTTTCTACGCTAAGTCAAATTGCCACCAATTCTATAAAATTGGAGAAACCGGATGCGGTGCTTTGTTCTACCAAAAGTGAGCATTTAAATAATTCAAAATCTATCATGGCGGGGCTGATAACTCAAACTTTTACAAATGTATTTCTAAAAAATTTTTTGAACCTGATATCTATATTACTTTCTAGAGAATGTCAATTTTTGTTTTATTTTAAGAATAATTTTTGAGTTATGACATGTTATTTAAGTTATGGTTTATAAAAAATGTCGCATTTCTTATAATATGTACTCATTCATCTCTAAATTTTTTAAACTTTTATAAAACATTATATAATTTGAATGCATTCTATAGATAAGTACATCTAATTAGTTTTTGTAGCACTTATACGGATTTGAGTTTTTTACATGTTTTAGCTAATAGATTTGAAGTTTTTCAAAAATATTGCAAAAATTTCACTTATAATTGTGATTTTTGTAACATTTAGACATATTTTAGTATCGTTAGTTAAATGTTAGTATATATTGGTATTGATTCATAAAAAAGTATTTATAAAATGTTTTAGCATGCTATTTTTAAAAAAAAAAGTATTCCAAACGTGTTCAGATCATCTTAAACAAAATAAATTAAAATTTATAAAGCTTCAACCTTTAATTTTTTTCTCTATCTGAAACTGGTTGAGTGTTCTCAGAAACATTATGATTCCCTCAAGAGCTAAAAATTTGAGTATTTTTCTTTAAGAAATAATTTATCGAAATTTAAATAAATGATTTCGGTTGTGATCTTATACAAGTTTGGTAACTCGTCAAACACTTTTACAGGTTTGGATGGTATATACTATTATGTTCACCTTATTCTATACATCTGTCTATTATTTATTCTGATTCTAAAAAATTTAAAAGCTACAAAAACTTTATTTCTAATGAATATGTCCAAAAAGACTTGAATCAGTTTTTGGCTAGTAAAGATGAGAAATTTCATGGTCATAGAATCAAACTTCTACCTGAAGGATGGTAAAAGGTATTGCACTAGAATGAACAGTAAATTATTTTTGGAATTATATATATGCAGTGTAAGGCAGGGTGGGAAAATAGCTTCCGCTTCCCATCCTGCCTTCTAAGACAGTCAGAAAATCTACTTTAAATAAAGGTGTGTTTCTCGCACGCGATCACAGATTCGTCTTTTATTTTTCGATATTATGAAAACAAAGGACCTAAAAGTGTTTCTAGTATGAGATCATCAGCAGAGCTTGGAGAACGTTGTCAAGAAGATTTCAGAACGGCAGATTCTGATAATGAAACAGAGAACACATATGGATCTACAACTTGAACTCATTGACTTCAGTCAGATCAGTGAGAAAAAATTGTTAATGCTATGACACTGAATTTTACAAATATTTTTAAGCTGGAAAATTACCATGTATGTAGAAATTTGCGGAGAAATTGTTCCTCATATTTTAGTCGACATATAATTGTGAGCAGAGTTTTCATTGCATAAATATCAACAAGAGTAAAATACATTCAAGTTGGTTTACATAAACTTGCAGGATGTGATGAGAATTTCAACAAGCCCTCTCACTCCTGATTTAAAAAAAATTTAGAAGGGTATGATAGGGTTGATTTGTCTCATTAAACTGATTCTAAAAACTAAATGTGCTTGCAACATTAGACAATATGCTATTAGCACGGTAAATAAATTGAATAAAATTGGCAGTATTTAATTTAACTTATATTTATTATTTTTTATGATGACTTCAATTAATTTAAAAAGGTATCCTCCCCTCGCACAATGTGGCTTGCAAGCCAAAGCAAGTTGTCTATCCCTGGTGTAAGGAGATAATATTTCATTTAGACAAGAAAAATAAACGAAATTAATTTTACACAAGCATATATTTAACTTATATTTGTTTGTCTCGATTGCTAAATAACATCATTTTCATCTCATTTTTTAATTATATTTCAGTTTGATGATATTTATTTTATCTTTTCAAGAAGATAATGAAATTCTACTAACACCCTTATACTTAAATGTCTGTAATATTAATGCTACTGCCATATTCATTTGACTATTAAGAAAATAATTGTTTTCTGATCTTTATTGTCCTTAGAAGAAAATTAAACTGTCAGAACAACTCGAGTGAATAAACGGATACCTCTTTGTCAACAAAAGAAGAGCTGCTTTTGGTTGTTTTAGCTGACAAAGAATGCCCCTGATCTTTAGCCAGTAAGAACTTTCTTTTGAAGCATCCTTCCCACACATTTTGGTTTTTATACTACAAAGGAGAAACACATGCCAGTTCTTTTTATTTTTAGGATCAAATAAACCGCTACCCATATTTCAGAAACTTTCAAACACTTTTTAGAATGTGATATTTTTTTTCAAGTATTATAAATGAATTCATTGTATTTAATGAATCGAAATGTGAGGTCGAATCCGCCATTAGACACGCGAATCTCTCAGATGCAGAATAAAAATAGTTTCGGTGCTGTGTCCACACGACGGGTTGGAACACGCCCATCTTTCTTCTATCTGCCCTTCGTCACTTGCTCTATGTTTCAATGTCAAGGATGATTACGAATTTTTCATATTTTGGGCAGCAGGAGCCATTGAGTCTAAGACACTGGTTCTCAAACTTTCACTACTGGCGACCCAATTTTCAATCACAATTTTTATCGCGCCCCCCTAAAAATAATAATGTATTGAATGCAATAATAATGCACTTTGGCGCTAAAGCTACAATACGATCATAATTATAAACCGTACAAAGTAACAAGATAAGTATTAAATTTTGTATATGTTACTTTTAAGTAATATTTTTTTTTTACTTTTTAGTTCGATTCACTATAAAAGCGCGTTTTTTGTTTGTTTCAAAACTATAATTTGTTTTATAATTATTTTTACTATACACGATAATCATCAGAATTCCAGTGAATAATTTAATTAAGAGAAAATATACTTACCTGCTTTCAAGAACTTTTCAATTTTTCTTTGAAAATTTGAGACAAAATCCAATAAAACTAAGGAAAATGTTTTAAATGTGCGTGTCCTTAATAAAGGATGTAAATCACAGACACTTTTCGCTAACACAGGAACGTTATTTTCCACAGCAAAACTATCATATTTTGTTCACTTTTTTGTAGTTTTCTGTAGTTTGATGATCTACAAATAGCATTTTGAACTTTTTCTTCTTTGTGTCTTTTTGACAAGGTGAAGTGCTACATTATGGCTTCATAGTTTTCTTCATAGAGATCTTTAGGCAGCATTTGAAACTTTCAAATCAACTCAAACGTTTCATGTTTAACGCTTTTCTGATATTTACTTTCGCTATCTTGATTAATATGCATTATTTCAGTAGGTTCTTCAATAGCTTGAACAGTTTCAACTTTTTTCAATAGGAATCACAGATGCCCATTTTTTTAATATTCTGCTCATTTACATTTATAAACCATAATAAGTCACACAAAACTGCAATCAAAACCACAAAATTGTTCATGGGGAAAGTGTATCATGTGTTCTAAGCAATAATTTTGCAAAACGTTTTTCATTATGCATTATATGTTTCAAATTACTCAAAAATAAATCTTGGCCAAATAATTCTTCAAAGTGCTCAATATGCTTATCCATATATCATAAAACTCTTTCACATGGAAAAAGGCGAAACAGAAATATATTATTTACAACTTCCCTAAAAAAACGACGGAGATCACCATACCTGTAAGTTCGAAGGTCCGCTAAAGTAATATTTTAGGTTAAAAGAGACGTAATAAAAAATCCCTCATCGTGGAATAACAGCAAAGCAAACAAAATATTTTTTTTAATTTGGTTATAGGATCAAAGATGGCTAATGAGCGTTTGAAGTAGAATATTTTATTTTTGATGATCCCCAGATGATAAAAATAAATTATATCAGTGTAAATGTGTATTTTTTAGTATGTCAGAGAGCATTTTGTTTTACTTCATTCCAAAAAATTATTATTTAATCCTTTTATTTTCAATACGCTCGCGCCCCCCTCGCAGGGTTACCGCGCCCCCCAGGGGGGGCGCGCCCCACAGTTTGAGAAACACTGGTCTAAGAGATGCAGCGTGCCCAACAACATCAGTTTTTAAGGCTTTGTACTCTTTCGATATTTCAATTTTTATTTGTTTATTTTTTAAAAGTTTCGTGTGAAAGTTATGTAGTTTTCAGTTTTATACGCGAAAGTAATTCGAAACAAATATTTTGTAACTTCTGTTTGATACAGCAGTGCTCAACCTGCAGCCCGCCGAGCCTTTTTAAATGGCCCGGTCATGGCCCATTTCTCTGAGAAATTTACTTGTTGAAGAACATTGTATAAAAAATTTGGTGGGAAATTTTTTGTCAAGTAGTCAAATATATCAATTTTGGTTTTTGCTGTCGGAGTCGTATAGGTATGAATTGATATTCTTTTTTTGGATGCTTATGTTTGAAGATAACAGACAACAGTGGAGTAGTGACTATTTTATGGGTGGAACTAATTTTTTGCTATCTTTCATATCTTGCAAGCGAAAAGTATTCGAAGAAAATATATAATTTCAAGACGATTGGGAGGTTGAATATACTGTAGAGAAAAACAAACTTGTATCAGAAATTGTTTGAATGGTCACGAAAGTGCTCTACTTAAAAAATAACAATTAACAGGAATCATTCAATGACACTTTTCCTCAAAGTTATCTTTCAAGAGATGATAATTAGGCTTTCTTGAATAATCTTTGCAACAGCAACAAATTGTTCGTCAGTTAATTATCTCAGAGATAACAAAGACGTCCCATGAAGTTTGTTATATCATTGGAAATCATATGAAACTGTTTACTGATGCAGAAATTGTGAAGGAGTGTTTCTTAAGGTATCCGAACACGTTGAAAATGACCCAATTCGGTTAAAACATATATTTTTGTTTTCTCTTTTATTGAATAGAGCCATCTTTTGGCTTTACAAAACATATTTTGTTTTGTTTCTACTCCACCTAGAGGCCAAGCTACAATCAATTTTATTAAGTTAGAAAAACCGGAAGTGGGTCTTTGATCTACCAGAAGTGGGCATTTAAATTACTCGAAATCTATCATGGCGAGTCTGATTACTCAAAATATTACAAATGTATTATTATAAAACTTTTTGAACCAGATATTTATGCTATTTTCTAGAGAATGTACTAAAATATTTCTTATTGTATGAATATTTTTTGAGTTAGAGCTTGTTATTTAAATAATGGTCTCATAAAGAATGTTATTTCTCTTATAATGTTTACTCAATCAACTCTAAAATTTTCAAATTTTAATAAAACATTAAAATTTTAGTACATACTCTAGATAAATGCATCTAGATTGTTTTGGTAATACTTTTACTAATATAAGTTTATTACTTTATTCTTTAATTGATTTGAAGTTTTACAAAAATGTTGTTAAAATTTTACTTATAATTGTGATTTTTGTGAAATTTAGGGAATTTATTTTAAATATTGTTAGTTAAATATTAGTATTTATTGGTATTGAGTCCTATAAAAGCATATATAATGTTTAAATATGTTATTTTGTTAAAAAGAACTCCGAATGTGTTCGGATACCTTAAATGTTTCTAATTTAGTGTTTGCGACAAAAATAAAAATATATATAAGGGATAGTATTTAAAAAAAGCGAAAGATGAGTTATAATATTTTAATCAATTCACCAGATTTTAAATTTTCTATGTTATCTTGGTCTTAAAGCATTTCTCCCTCCCCCTTCCCCCATTTATCTTCATGGTGTGACCTAAGTGAAGTAACTAACATGTATGAAGGCCCGCGTGAAATAAGAAACATATGTATGCGACACAGCAGAAAGAAAGGCTGAGAACCCCTGGTTTGATGGGTTTCTTTTTATTTTGCTGGTAGTTGAGATGCATCTGAGGGATGCATCTATGCCTAGCCAGAGAATGTATTTTATTCATTTCTCAATGTAATTGGAATAAACTCCTAAAACATCTATATGAGAATCAAAATCACTCAAAAAGACTAGGTCACGAACTTTTGAAAGAGCATTAATCTCTATACCCGTTAATCTCTATATTCAACATATGCCAGACATGAAGAGATAGTTTACCAAAGAAGTGCACAATTTTTAACAAACATGTTTCGAATATGCCGAAGAATGGTCTGAAAAAATATGACAGAATATAACAGTTAACAAAAGTGATTTTGAAATCATAGCTAGTAAATTGGGCAGATATAGAAAACTGTGTTGAGTTTTTCTCAAAAGAAATGCCTGATATTAAAATCGATACCAATTGTCTGTTTGAAGAAATTAGAAGACTGAATGAATATTTAAAGTATGATAAATTACAACAATGGACACAAAATCAGCATGTTGAAGTTATAAAAGATGGGTGGAAATATTTAACCACTTTAAAAATAAACACATTCTCTCTCTCTCTCATATGAGAACTTATTTATTCTTGTTGAATTTATGTTGTGCTGTCCTACAACTAATTCAGCGGTTGCAAAAGTTTTTCGATTGGTAAGGATTTTTAGACAAGTGAGAAATATCAAGATTGAATGTTGATACTTTAGCAGCAGCACTTACTGTAAAATTCAATGTGATGAATATTCCTTGCTCAAAAAATTAGAAAATGATGTATTGATAAAAAAATTTCATTCAATGGAAAAATACTCGTTTAAGGCTGTCTTCGGTAAAATTACTAGAAATCTAACTAAACGCTAAGCACATTTTCAGACAGATAAATGACCCAATTTCCATGGAAATTCGCAATATTTTAATTCCTACCTTTTTTAACAATATAGTGTTTTTAAAAATTTCAAAATATTTCGTGAATACTTTTTTGTTTTAATACGTGAAGGCAAAGCCCATCTAACATTACGGTATAGGATAAAAGATGCGAAACACATTTTATATCAGACAAAATGAATCGACTCGGTTAAAAACGGGAAGTAATAACAAAAAATGATGATCTCTAAAGGATAGTGAACCCAGAATATCATATTAATTTTTCATTTCTTTTATATCTAAACAAAATTTTTCAAATTCGGGTCCTAGTCTTTAATATTCACCGAAAACAGCCTTAAGTAAATAAAAGGAATAGAAGCATAATTAGTGTTTTTTGTTTGAATTAATAAAATGTTTAAGCATACATTTACTTTGTAATTTACTTAATTTTTTTATATTACTTGTTTACTCTTTTATATTGTGCAAACAGCTTCAGTAAGTCACGAAGAATACGAGAGTCATTTGAGTACGTTTATGAATTCAACTTGTGATGTACCTCCCCTTGGAAGTACATCCCTCGAAGTATCAGCGTGAGCTAGAGGTGTTGGGTTAACGTAAGAACTGGAGTCAAACATTATCTTAATATGACTTTATTAAGATATTCAACTTAAACTTTGAACAAATATAATGTTATAAATTACTGAATGCGAGAATCTACGCCGACACAATGCGCAACACACAATATAATACAGACCTATATCAATAATTGAACCGC
The DNA here is from genome assembly GCA_019973935.1 of Trichonephila clavipes. Classification (NCBI taxonomy): domain Eukaryota; kingdom Metazoa; phylum Arthropoda; class Arachnida; order Araneae; family Nephilidae; genus Trichonephila; species Trichonephila clavipes. The sequence continues at coordinate 164,240 of BMAU01005690.1, read as the reverse complement.
CTAATCTTCAAATATAATTATAGTAAGTAATCAATCCTACCTTATATTATTCTGTAATAAACTTGTATTTATCTACAGTGGTAGCAGCTGTACGGTACCGTCATTTAACGGTAAAATCCTAGGAGGACCCACTGCTGTTTTTGGCACCAAAATCTTTTCGCCAAAAAGCGCCAAATTGAAGGTTTTCAAAAAGGCGTCAATGACGAAAAACTCTTGGGAAGCGCATGCGTCAGAATGGGGGAGAAGGGGGGATGAAATGGGCGTTTCGCAAAGATGAAATCGAATAAATACATTAAATTAATCATTATATAAAGGAAAAAAACGGAGAAAGCAATGAAATTCATTTTTAAAAAGCATTCTAAAACCAGTGTGTACAACATGATTTACATTTTTAAAAAGGACGAAAGGGGAGTTTCACAAAGATAAAATCGAAGAAATACATGAAATCAATCATTTTAAAAAATGTTAAAAAGCCCTTACCTTACGCTTGCATTTCGTCATGATCTGTTGGTGCATACACCCTTGCGATGGATGCAAGGGATTTATGAAAATTCTCATCCACCAACTTGTGACCGTTAGATCACCGCCACATGTATTATGCAAGGTAAGAATCAAATTGACCCTTTACCCTTCTTATTACCTTTCAAGCCATTCACCACGAACGCATTCATGCTCTTGCCAAACCAATATCTCGTCAAACGCAAGATAATAGTTATAGCAAGTTTGCTTTCGCTAAACCAAGTGCCCTTTCTCTTACTCCGAACGACGTCGTGGCGATTATCTTTCGACTGGTTGCGGCAACGCCATTCGTAGCCGTCAACCGTTCCCTTTCGCACTTGCAAACGCATATTTTTTTACACCTTGGACATTCATAACGAGAAGCAATTAAATTAGCTTTCATACACCATTCTAACGTCTCTTTCTTCCCCTTTGTGCCCAGGAGCACAAAGAAACCTGTCGTAGCCTCACTTTTAAGTAATTTCCTTTCACACGCCATTCTTAACAACAACCGGTGGAGAGCAAACCTTCTCCAGCGAAGTCAAATGTCAAAATGACGTTTTTTCAGAAAAGGCGAAAAACGTTGTGTTTTTTTAGGGTTGCCATTTTTTCGGTGATTTGAAAATACAAATTTTTTGATGAAATGGAAGGGTTACCATATTGTAACCTTTATCGCTCAAAATTTGACGACAAAAAATTTGGCGCCCAAAAGTGGGTCCTCCTAGGATTCAACCCAATAATCATCCAATACCACAACGCACTTTAATTGTCGAACATTCCTTTACACTACCATTACATTACCAGCATTGCCATTACGCTTACTCTAAGATCCTATATTTATCCTATATTATTTGCATCTCTTCACTTCTCGTTTCTTGGATTTGGTTGGAAAAGAGTTGCCATTAATCCTGGCCCAAAGAACCCAAAGGACTTGTTAAAGAAAAGACGCGTAAGTCGTCACAAACTGAGAAATACTTGTGATTTCTACAGAATGCTCATTAACTTGCTAAGAAATCAATAGTTGAGTTAGAGGTAATGATACGTATCCATAATAAATGGTACTGGGGAGGAAACGACTGATCACCGCCCCCGATTGCACTAACCTCCTCCCACCACGAAGCTTAATATCTAGAATATCATACGCAAATTTACCACACCAGGAGCTAAATCACAAAAAATATGGACCCTTGTATAAAACTCGGTGTCCTCACGATCTGTTCGATGTCATTTTCAGCATAATAGTAGCATAGTCTATTTCTGTGATTAACTTAGTCTCAAAACTCAGGGCATTATATCTGAAAAGGAGGACATGGATAAGGGAAATCAAACTTAACAGAATCTTGGAAATAGTAACTTCGTACTATGTGGAAGTAACCATATGACAACACATTTTGCATATTAAGTTATTCGACTACCATAAAATCATGATTTTTTTAAAAATTGACAATTTTTTTATGATTTTATTTTATAGGCCATTTTATTAGCTTCATAAAAATACCAAGGTTTTTATTTTCCATTCACCAGAACAAAAACCACAGGTGTTTTAGTAAAAGCAGATGCCATAACTTTACATAAGATGTCAAACTTTAATATGCGTTTTACTCGAAATGTGTTTTTTCCGGAAAAATCAAACGGGGACAGCGATTGCTCAAAAAGTTTTAAAAATAAGTGGCTGAAATTTTGTGTGTATGTTTTGTATAACAGCTGAAGTGTTTTAAACTTCAGATGTGTCAATCACTGTTTTATTACAAAATTTACAGCTCTTTATGTGAATACAAACACTGCTTTTTTAAGAAATTTCATATAACAGCTAAGATAAAGTGCTCTAGTTTTTGTAAAAATTAAAATATCTCTTATCCTGAAGGTCGCTTCAAAAAGGAATAGCAAAGTAATACATTAAAATTGAAAAAAATTGAGAATTTGTTCATTTACTATTTGTACAGAGCGGGCCCCGTTTATACAATATTTTGTCAATTTTTACCCATTTTTTCCCATTTTAGTAGTAATAATTTATTTTTTTCAATTCTTAATTTTAGTCTTTTTTTCTTAAAATGTACTAAATAAATCTAAAAACCACAAAAAAATCGCTATATATCCATTACTTAAAAAAAAGTTGCCGCAAGTAGTCGGATACCTTAAGCTATGAGATACATTAATAATTTAAAAGATATGACTAAATAGGTTTTCTCCAAAAAAACGAGGGACGTTCCGAAAATAAATTTGGTCATATTTTTTCACACGGAAAACTATTGCCAAAAAACTACACCTCAATAACACAAACCAAGCACCTTGAATTATTATTCGGCAGAGTTGCCACCGAAATTTGCCTAAACTTTCAACCAGAAGAAACCACTCTGGTGAAACTGGACACCCTGCAATTCAAGGAATTGTATCACAACCTTCTTTATGTCTGCATTATTTTGGGGGAAATATTTCCTCACTGGAGAAACGGGATTCTTCCGCGTGTTTGAATCGTTAATGGTTTCTGCGGTAAATAAGAACACTCTCATATCTCACAGCCTGTAATGATTTTGAGCAGGAACTAAATTCCCTTTCCTGCGTACCGTATCAAGTGATCGAGAGTGATTTTTATTCTTGCCCTCTTGTAATCCAAGTTCAAGTTTTTCGGCACCCATCTTGCAGAAACTGTTCGTAAACTCAACACATTATGGAGCACATCATGGGATTGAGCATAAACAATGCACATTATGGACATCGTTACGTGCCTTTCAGCTAATATCATATCTGAACAACAATTGTATTCTAGCAATGGTGTTTTCATTCGTGGATATAGAAGGACACCTATTTCGACCCTCATCCTTCACACTGCTTTCCTTCCAGTGGTGTAACGGAGAATATTAGAGTCCTCCCTGCAAAGTCAGGTTTCGGGCCCATAAATTATTACTTACTTGGTGTAAGTAGGCTTTCGCCGTACTAGAATCTTACTTCTCCCCTCCTCGCCCAACGACGCAGTGTTTGCGGAGGTGTAGGTTACGCCAATTGCTGAACTTTTACAGAATATGTAACATCGGTGACTAAACCTTTTCACGGTTTCTAGGTGTTCATGGATGATGGATAAATTTATAACAAGTGCATCTTCATACAAGAAAACTTCCCACTCTTCCACAGACGACCATATTGCCAGCACCCCGTGTGTGTGTCATCGTGATTTGCTTTCGGATAGCATGAGATACACCGGTCTTCTACTGCTCTCTTCTTTGATGCTCCGGGCATGCGTCAATCGTCCTACGCCAGTGTTTCTCAAAGTGTGGGGTGCGCCCCCCTGGGGGGGGGCGCGATAACCCTGCAAGGGGGGCGCGAGCATATCGAAAATTTAATGATTTTTTAAAAAAAATAACCGGAAAGAAGTGAAACAAAATACTTTTTCCATAATAAAAGAAATACACAACAACACTGATATAATTTATATTTATCATCTGGCGTTCGTCTGTTTTAACATAAAATATTACTCGTTAAAAGAAAAAACGAAACTCAGACCCTGAGAAAAATTCTAAGAAGATAAACATTTCATCACTGTAATTATTATTGAAATGCTGTATATTAGTTGTAGAAAGAAAAGGAAGACATGATTTACTTTTCAGCCAGGCAGCATAATACATTTGCTGGTCATTTATTTGATTGACCTTCAAACTTACTGGTAGGGTTTCTACATTAGTTCCATCCCATCTTTTATGTATTTGTGTTTTGCATAGGGAAATTGTAAATAATGAAGAATTTTACGATATTTGGCAAATAATTGATTGATTTTTGAAGGATTATTTGGCTAAGATTTATTTTTACGAGTAATCTCAAACATATAAAGCATAGTGAAAAACGTCATAATCCTTTTAGAGCATCCGTATTTTTTCTGAATACACTTATAACCAGGCAGCGGTGGCATCTGTGATCTGTATTGAAGGAAGTTGAAACTGATGCATAGTATTCATGATTGAGAAACACGATGAACATGAAACGAAAGGAAAATTTTCAATGGCTTCCTAAAGAACTCCATCAACTGAAATATGAAACCATAAGTGTACCACAAGGTTCAGTTCGACTTGTCAAAAAGACACATGAAAGAAAGAGTTCAACTTGCTATTTGTTGATCACCAAAGGTGTCACGAGTTCGAGCCCAGTACCACTAAAGACCCGTCGTGAAAGGGAGAGGTGCACGTTAAATCTGTAAAGAGCTCAAACGTCCTCTTGTTGGAATGGTGTGGTAGTTAAAAGAGGCCAGCTCAAGTATCGTCCTCGTTATCCATGGTTCAAAATTACGAGGTCCGTCTCTAAAAGCCCTCGTGTAGCTGAACAGTGCGACGTTAATATTCACTCACTCGATCATGAATGCTCATTAAAACTACAATTACTTGAACAAAATATGACAGCTTTGCCAGCAAGTAACATTTCTGTAATATTAGTGAAAAGTATCTTTGCTTTTCGTCCTTTATTAAGGTATTTCACTTGTCAATCATTTTAGTTCAGTTTTACTGGACTTTTTCTCAAATCATCAAAGAAAGAATGAACATTCCTTGAAAGCCGGTAAGTATACTTTCTCTTAATTAAATTATTCACTGGAATTCCAATTTGTATCGTGTAGAGTAAAAATAATTATAAATGAATGATTGAGGTGACTGAGTTCCCCCGCACTACCATCAGCGTTGGTATCGAGTGCGCGCCTGTTCCCGGGTTAAAACATTTTGAATTCTTCTCGCTTTAAATATTAAAAAGTAACACAATTATTCTTCATAGGAATTTTATATTCTTTTTCATTACTTAAAATTAATTCTAAATGCTAATTCTGTGATGCTTAAAATTACAGTTCTTTTAAACAGTTATTTACAATTATAGCATTTATCTAAAAAAATCATTTTACATTTTTGTATACAATGTCGTGCACGCAGTTTTACTCTCCTTACAGTTCAGCTATTATATCAAGAATAATGTTATATTTTTTTTAAAAAAATTAACTCGTGCGAAGAGCCGGTGTTTCAGTCAGTATACGTTTAATGCATCAGTACTGAAGAAGGTATTTTATAAATAATTTCTTAATAGTAAATTAATCTAAGTTTAATAATTATCAGTGACTTCCATGGGCTTGTCTTGTAGAGCAAAGTTTTTCAAAGAAAAGTTTAATATCAGATATTGACACTGAGTTATTTTTCTTTATTTAGCTGAGATCTATATTTTGTCTTCAAAGCAGCCACCGCAGAAAATCCTGTTTAACATAGGTAGGATTTTCAAAATGGTAATAGTATACGAAGTGCTTTTGTTTTCAGTGCAGAAATTATGATTGAAATTGGGTCGCCAATATTGAAAGTTTGAGAAACACTGGTGTACTATAAAAATAATTATAAAAAAAGATTGGGGTGACTCAATAACTCCGCTGGACCATTAGTATCGAGTGCGTGCCTGCTCTAGGGTTAAAACATGTTGAAGTCTTTTCTCGCTTTAAATATTAAAAATAATATAATTATTCTTCATCTGAATTTTATATTATTGTTCATTATTCAACATCAATTCTAAATGATAATTCTGTAAGGCTTAGAATTATAGTTCGCTTTAAACTAATTATACTTTGAGCAATCATTTAAAAAAAATCATTTTACATTTTTGTAAACATTGGCTTTACTCTCCTTACAAAATTCAGCGATTATTTCAATAATGTTTTATTTTCTTATAAATGAACTCGTGCAAGCGGGTACTTAAGCCGGTATACTTTTAATGTATCAGTGCTCCATAGTAGTTTATAACTAATTAATTAATACTAAATTAAGAACAAGTTTAATAATTATTAACGACTTCCACGGGCTTGTCTTGCAAAGCAAAGTATTTATAAGGAATGCTTATGATTAGAAATTGACCCACTGAGTTATTTTTCTATATTTAGCAGATATCTATATTTTGTCTTCTAAGCAGCCACCGCATTTTTGCAATATGTTCAATTTAAAAATTAGAGAAAGGAAAAATAACATAATAATTATCCTATTATTTTATTTATTTATTTTGTTCAAAAGGAGTATACAAAATTTAATGCTTATGTTACTTATTTGTATGGTTTACAATTAAGATCGCCTTTTGTAGCTTTAGTATCAAAGTTCATTATAATTGCATTCAGTGCATTATTAATGTATAAGGGGGGCGCGATAAAAATTGTGATCGAAAAGGGGGGCGCCAGTATTGAAAGTTTGAGAAGCACTGCCCTACGCTGACACTGGTTCGGTCGTTTTTACAGCTCTGAATGGGGTTTCTTATGGATATTGTTTGTTCACCTAGTGTACTATTGTCTCTTTCAAAAATATAATAAACGGAACTTACTACTTTTGGGACGAACCTCGTATTTGTAAGAAGTGAACAAATGTTGTTCATTTTATAATGATTGTTCCCTGCGTGGTTTATCTTAATTTGATTATAAAGGGTGTTTTTTTAGAGGTATAGAACTTTAAATTGCAATAAAACAAGGATGTATTATTCGATTGACATGATTTTTATTCGAAAGATAATCTTATGGCATTACATTTTAAATATGATTGCCACGGCTGGCTCGGATGTAGTCCAATCTGGACGTCCAATTTTTAATGACTTTTTCCAACATTTGCCGTATATCGGCAATAACACGGAGAATGTTATCTTCCAAATGGTCAGGCGTTTGTGGCTTATCCGCATAGACCAATGACTTTACATAGCCCCACAGAAAATAGTCTAGCGGTGTTAAATCACAAGATCATGGAGGCCAATTCACAGGTCCAAAACGTGAAATAAGGCGGTCACCAAACGTGTCTTTCAATAAATCGATTGTGGCACGAGCTGTGTGACATGTTGCGCCGTCTTGTTGGAACCACAGCTCCTGGACATCATGATTGTTCAATTCAGGAATGAAAAAGTTAGTAATCATGGCTCTATACCGATCACCATTGACTGTAACGTTGTGGCCTTCATCGTTTTTGAAGAAGGATTCCACCAGCCCATAAAGCGCACCAAACAGTCAGTTTTTTCTGGATGTAATGGTATTTCGACATACACTTATGGATTAGCTTCACTCCAAATGAGGCAGTTTTGTTTGTCGACGTAGCCATTTAACCAGAAGTGCGCTTCATCGCTAAACAAAATTCGCTTATGAAAATTTGGGAATAACGGCAATCTCGTTTTGGGCCCATTCGACGAATCTACGTCTTGCTTGATGATCGTTTTGAAGAATTGCCAAACCAAACTGATAATAAATCACTTGACAGCTGTTAAATCGGTCACCATCTTGGAAAGTAATGCCTACTTAAACTTCTCTACCTGGAAAAAAACACTTTTTATTGATGAAAACACAAACCATTTATATCTCAATTAAGATATACTTTTATGATAAAAAGTTAATATTGTACCATAAAAGATTTCGACTTATTGAATTATTTTTATTTCGTTACACTTTAAGTCTCAAAATCAATGCGATAGATATTAAAAAAGTTCTCAACAATCCTTTTCTTTCAGTGAAAGTAGTAATAGTTGTAACATCCTCCTGTTGATTAACCTACTCCTTGATTGACCAAATCATACAAACTAATTTATTTTAGGATTCTGTTAGAGCAGAGACATTAGTCCGATATTTTATGTTAAAACAACCTGTAAATTAATTTCTCTCTAACTGTAATCTATGATAATAATTATCATACCATTCAGAATAATCAGAATTATTCATGCATTTTCACTAAATCGTGGGTTTAAGTAGGGTTACCAGCATCGCCAGTGTTGGAGTAACAGTATTACAGTGATCAACTTCAGCTAAGTGAGCATTGCAGTAATTTTAATTGACAAATATCTCAAATTATTCAAATTACAACACAGCGAAATGAATGAAATTAGATCAACTGAAATCAAATTCCGTGATTCAAGAGTAGTTGATGTAAGTGACTAAATGATAGAATGCTTGATTAATGTTTCATTTTCAGCAATATGATGAAATGCAGCAGTTATTCAATGGTACTAATGAATTGTGGTTCTTTAATTAGCGTTTCTACATAATATGAGGGAAATATTAGTTGAACTCATGATTGAATCAAAGAAGGACTTGTTTATGCAACATAAAATAACAATTTAATGCATATTAGAATGTTTTTAAAACGTAAAACGTAACGAATGTTTATTGCTTTTGTCGAGCCTTAAGTCGATCCATTTGTTGGTTAATTGGAAACAAAAGTGTATTTATTTTCACGACAGCATCAACGCAGACAAAACAAACTACTGCATCTTCTCTACCGATAGACGACACAGAAGCAGTTTTAATGCTAATATCAAAATACAGAACTCTCAAATCAAAAAGTCGACCTTCCCACCTATCTTGGTAACCTTAGATCCTGAACTCCGCTTTTCAAAGCACATCGAACAAACACCAACAAAGCTCTTGGAAAACTGAATATTCTTCGATATTTCTTGGGGCTCAAGACCTCAAACCTAAAAGCACTTTCTGCACTGTTATCAGACCGGTTTTAGAATATGCACCCCAATTTGGACTCCGGCCTCTATTTCTGTTAAGCGGAAACTTGATTCTGTACAACACAGAGCTGCCAAAATTATTATTGGGCAGTGTCATCAACCAATAATGAAAAGGCCGAACAAGAATGCGGCTTGCCTCCGCTAAAAGCAGGCGCAAACTTGCCACTATCAAGTTCACTAATAAACTACGCTCATATGGTTTGGACCATATCTCTAGAAGAGTTTTTGATAAATGGAAGCCTACAAGGCTCAAAAGATCTTCGACTCTCATTTACTCAATTTGATCATTCCTCCTTTAGAGTTCCTTCAGGAGCCCCTCATTCCAAAAAACCCAAAAGAATACTTGTTTCATTGGAATTGCTGCAGCCATGTTCCAAAAAAGAAGACCCTAACTCTCAGACAAAAGGACTGGGACGATAGCAATACTCTCTCAAGATAACTTTGCAATCGCCTACACTGATAGACAGATCCCTCATGGAGGTGCCGGAATCATAGATGGTAAAACTACAAACACAAATTTAACACAGGCATAATCGTCAAACTTCACAAGTGAACTCGTGGCAATTAGAGAGGCCCTTTTATTATATCAACAAATCCCAATTTAATTCTATTAGTAATCAAAAATCAAAAGCCATAAGAATTGGAGAGACTAACATCTCCTGTGATATTATTACCCTTCTAGAACAGCTGCAAACAAAGAAAATCCTGTATCCTGCAATGGATACCCGACATCAACATTTAATGAATGTGCAGATAGCCTCGCCAAAGAAGCTAGAGACATCGAACATAAGTGCACCACCATACACTTGCTGATGCTAATGCAGTAGCCAAACATTGAATCACACTTTTAAAAAAACCCTAGTTACGGAATTTGACTGTCCCCGAATTATAACATCCACAATTGCCAGATTGAGAACTGAACACCTTAAGGGCATGAAGATTCACCCAGACAAGACAAGATCATATGTTCAATGCAAACACTGCCCAGATCTTCAACTGACGCCCAATCACATCTTGGAATGCCCAACCGTCGCAACAAAGTTACTAAATGGGAATGGTCCCTCTGAGGGACTCTTTGTGGGAACTCCTGTACAGCCCTGATGCTCCCCAAATAGCAGAGGCAGTGATCAAGACTTACGGAATAAATCTACTGCATTTATTCATGGACACGAGAACAACAACAACCGTCAAAGTAAATTATTACTAAAATCAATTCAATGTTATTGTATGGAGGGGGGCGCGATGAAAATTATGAATTAAAACTGTGTCGTAAATATTGAAAGTTTGGGAAGCACTGTTTCAAGAACAAATATCGGTTATTTAAATACAGACAACAGGTAAATATTTTTAGAAACATCACTACATTATAACGTATCTATTACTCGGTCTACTTTTGTTCTCGTGATTTTTCGCAACAATAATAAATTTCGTAATAAATATGTAAATATTAAGCAAATTTTTGCTCCCTCAAAATTTTAAAATTAATGACTTGAAATTTGGCAAGCATATTTCTTTTGTTAACTAGAGATCCCCTAGGAATGGGTTTTAAGAAAATTGATTCCCAAGGGGGGCTGCAGGTTCTTTGCAAAAAAAATCTCGTTTTTGAACTGTTACACCTACAGGCTTCATTTGAAAGCAGTGGCGTAATATACACCACGTATTCTGGAGGGGGTTAGTTTAGCGGACACAAAACCTGACTAATTCCAAGTATGGTTTGAAACCCAAAACCTGACTTTGTAGTGGGGATGGGGGGTGCATGTTCTTTTTGATGAATAAAGATTCTTAAGATATGGGGGGGTTTCGCAAGAGTATAAAATATAAATCTATTTTCGACTGCTAAATTCAAGTCATGTATTTTTAAATAAAGAGAAAATATCTGTAGTAACTATAATGAATACGATCAAAAAATTAATGCACGGACGTAATGATCTCTTCCTCAATAATTTTAAAAATATTTAAAAATAAAACACCATGAAATATACTTCACGAAGCTGGTGAATTACAGCTCTATTTTTCAATTACAATTGTTAGTTCCTTTTCTCCCTATATATATATATCTTTTCAAATGCCCAATCGTTAATAAAATACTTTTTATTCTTCCATTCTAGTTTAATTACATTTTTTTAACATGTAGTGGACGACACTGGATGTTAATATAGTTTTTTTCAAAATTATTTCATTAATAAATTTAACTAATTAGTTTGTTTTATATGGAAGAAAAAATTAAAATTGTTCCTAAAGTAGGCAATAGATGGTGACAGTGTACATTGATTTTTGCAAGGAAATTCACTTTCTATTTTGCCACTTAATATTGTGATCCTATCATATGTATATTTATTACACATACATATTTATATCAATTGCAATTGTATAATAAAAAGTAAATAAAATAATTTTTCATTGTTAAACTAAGTAGAATTTATATATTTATATATATATATATATATATATATATATATATATATATATATATATATATATATATATATATATATATATATATATATAAATATATAAATATATATATATATATATATATATATATATATATATATATATATATACATATATAATATATATATATAAATATATATATATATATATAAATATATATAAATATATATATATATATATATAAATATATATATATATAAATATATATAAATATATATATATATATATAAATATATAAATATATATACATATATATATATATAAATATATATACATATATATATATATATATATATATATATATATATATATATATATATATATATATATATGACATGTTTTTGAATCTTAATCAGACTTAGTTTTAAAAAGGAACTTTATTCAATCATTTCTACATCTCTTCTGGCACTGAGAGGGAGAGAGAAAAGGAATGTCGAAGTGAAACCTAAGTGTTTTACCACTTAAAAAGCAGATATGATAAGTGTCGTGGATTTTATGAGTGTACTAGAAAGTTAATACTGACATAAATATAACGATTTGGAATTAGACATGTTTATTGGCTAGGCCATATGTTCGGAAGAAATAAATGGATGATTAGATTGATACTTGATGATGAAATGAAAAAGATGAGTTAAGTGCTAGATAGAGAATTTAATTTTTAATCTAATTTAATTATCTTTATATATATATATATATATATATATATATATATATATATATATAAAGATATATATATATATATATATATCTGTTTTTTTTCTGTTTTTTTACTTTTTCGAGTTGAGAATTTGCAAAAGAATTCTTTAAACTCCTGTTTCTTTCCTTACTTTGATTTATGCAAGCTTAACTTCCCATGAACTGTGAAATTATATTTGTTATAGGAATTATATCATGCCTTGTTATTGTATTTGTTAATCAGTTTTTTCTGCTTTCAAAGTTAAGATTAAATTATTCTAATACATTTCAATACAAATAATAATAATAATTTGATTAATATATAAATGATTCTTCTATATATAATGGGTTTTCATAATATTCCTATTACAATTTCAGAAATTAACCGGTAATGGTTAAAAGTTATTAGTCCTTAGGGAGCACGACTAAGACGGTTATCAGAATAAAAAGTGAATTTTAGTAATTATAAGAAGTGAAGAAATTTTTCACTGTTGAAAAGTTCCAATAGATATATCTACGCACGACGTTTGCACATAATTTTTAAACTCACTCAGCCATTATTTCCAAATATTTAACTTATTTAAATTTAGTTTTGAAAATTAACTTTTTAGTCAATATTTATCGTAAAATAAAATATTTGCTAAAATTATTCATAGTAGGTATTGTTCAGATGTTTATCGTATTTCAGAAACATATTAAAAAGCAAAAATATGAGCATTTCATAATGAAATTCGAAATCTACTATTTTAAAATATTTCACAATTTTTTTTTTACTTTGTAACTTTATTCTCATTAATTATTGAAAGTTATATTTAAATTGAACCATGAAATTAACTATTAATTATTTTTAAATTAATGTATTGAAAATTCGTACGGTTTCTATTAATAAAGTTTTGAATAATCACATTCACCGCATTTTGAACGCTAATTTGTAAAATTCACCTGTTGGACAATGCGCATTAAGATTAAGCAAATTAGTTAAACATATGGTTATCACAACTATTTGGTTATATATATAACGCACTATTATCATTTATACTAATGCTATCACAAGTCGAGTAGCAAATTAACTTTCCTAATATATAAACTGCAGTGATAATTATCATTCGTGTAACAATTCGGAATTATTCATGCATTTCAACTAAATAGGGTAACCTGAGTTTGAGAAACATTATTACAGAGAACACACCATCTAATCGAACATTGTGATAGTCTTAAGTGAGGGAGATCATATATTATATTGAAAATCTTAGCGAGCCAAAGGAATTCAGTACTAAATGAAATTAGATATACTGAAAGTAGTTTACTAATTTCCGAATTTTTACCATATAGGATTTAGTGACCTTAACAAAATTTCCATTCTTCCCTTAATACGTTATTACGAAAATAAGTCTAAGGGTAAATTAAATACAACTCCTCAAATTACAAAGCGACATGATTTGATTTTTGAATTATTCTTTTTTCACTATGTTTAAAAACCAGTTGCCTTAATGTGCTCATTCAAGATAATATAAATCATATTTACCTATAAATATAATATAAATAATTTCAACGGTTACAACTAAAGTGCATCTGTTTTTCAATTGATCATATGTTAGAACTATCTTCTTTGCTAGTGAATCGAATATGACTTGCTTTTTGTTGTTTGTTGTAAGCTCAGAAACCTTTAGGTGAAGTTTGTGGGATGTACCCGTGATATTTTCATAATCATATTATATAAAAGCATTGCATTTTTGCAAATCCGTTTTTTTTTTCTAAAAGAAAACTACGTTGAAAATTTATCTTAAAAATGTAATTCTCGAATTAATTGCCAACATTTGTTGCACAATTCTGTAAAAAAATATTTGTACAGAAAATTAAACTTTTTTAAAATAAGTCTTGCTTAGTTTCTAGTAGAATTTTTTTTTCATTGTTTGTGAGATTAGTTCTTGTGTAATATACAATGACAAAATCAGAATAAAAATTCCAAGTCCCTAATTTGGTTGATTAAAATTATTGTCCCTTTATGTCGATGATGTAATGTCATTCATAAATAAAAGTGATTTCTTTTCCATGCACTTTAAATGACGCGATGTAATTTTTTTCTATATCATTCTTGACGGCAATTTCTCATCTCAAATATCTCTATTGTTATTTTTAGTTTCAAAGACAGATCTCTGGCTTCTTTAAACATCAATTGTACTTCTAATTTAAATTCTATTAATTGTAGTTACTTCTATACACTCACTGGCCATTTAACTCGAAACCGAAGATATATGCTCCCAGAGTCCATTTATGTCCGAAGAATACCATGCATTGGCTATGCAGTTTTTTAGATCTTGTAAATTAGACGGAAGATAAAAGGGCTGTGGGGTGAGTCTTTCCACCATATCTCGCATTTTTCACATGGGGTTAAGATCTGGGCTATGATGTGACCGGGAAAGGTGTTGGAAGTAAGACTGATGTTCAGCGAGCCAATTGTGATCACTCCGGGCATGATGTATTGTTGCATTATCGTCCATTAAGTATCATTCGCTACGAGGAAAAAAAATACAACATTGCAGGGTGCACTTGATATGGTAGTATATCTAGGTATCTCATGGCTGTTTGTTTACCCTCAAGAACCATCAGGGTACCATATCCAAGCCGGCAGAACATGCTCCATATCATCATACTACCAGCAGACCTTTGCACAGTGCGAGTACGGAAAGATGCGTTCAGGGCTTAATGGGGTCTTCGCCAAAATTGGCGTCTTCCATCAGTGCAAAATAAAGTGAATCGTGATTCGTCCAACCACATTACCTGTTTCCAATCCTCAAATGTTCAGTGTTTTCTCGACACCACTGCAAACCAGAGTTTGCATTTCTGATGGAAATGATTGGTTTTCTCACAGACTCCCGACTAGGCATTCTATACCTTTATAATCCTCTCAGAAGTGTTTAAGATGAGATCTATTGGGAAGAGCCTTGGTTGACGATTTATGTCGGTTGAAGCGCCGTTGAGCCCCTGTTCTGCCGTACAATTCATTGGAGATGATGTTGATCCTTCTCTTGGGAAAATGTACACGAAACGCTGTTACATTTTTTAGAGAAGGACGGATATCTGATTCTAACTTTTGACAGCTTTCGATATGGAAGCTTTTGAGAATGCAATGAGACTCTTGCTGTCTTCGAAATCGAGACTCCTGCTAAACAGAAACCGACAAAAAGCCCTTTTTCAAATGGAAAAATGTTTACAGTTTCTTACAATTTGTCTCTTTCATTCTGAAAAGCACTTTTACATCTTCTAACTAGCATTCTAATCACGTGTAACTCAGGGAATAAAAAAAAGCTTATTTCTTCCCTAGCACGCATTCAAATGAAAATCTCAAATGTTTCTAATTCATTACATACGTAAAATTTTTAAAATTGGAACTTGAAGATATGAAAATAATATGTAACATAATTATATTGAATTTTGTATAATTTTAAATAGTATACTTTATCGTTATTTAATATTAGCAAATTGATTTTGTTTCATAAAATTTTATATAAATTGGTTAATTCAAATTGTTATTCTGTTTTATAATTTGATAAGATTAGTTGTTTAAGGTATCCGACTACGTTCGGAACCGTGTTTTAAAAAAAGCGCATTAATGGATAATTTTGATGATATTTAGTGTCATTCAGATTACGATACATGCAGGAAAATGTTTTAATGACATTTTGACAAAATATTTACTTAAATATAATATTTTGGCAAAAAATTAACTTAGAATAATCTTTGTCCAAATGTTCTCCTTTTGTGAAAAAGGGTTCTATTACAGTAACATTTTGCCTGTATATAGCTCTGATCTCTCTACAGAGGCTCAACTAGAATTTTTAAAAAATTCACATTGTTTTCAGAGTTACCACCAATTGAAATAATTATTCACGCTTTTTTTCTTAAAATTGCTCCCTTTTGTTGTCGTAAAATATGAATAAACCCACTTCTAAATTATATATTTCAAAAATTCTAGTTGAGCCTCTAAACAAAGATCTCAGCTATGTACAGGCAAAAATTTTTATAATAGAAGCATGTTTCACAAAAGGAGAACATTTGGAAAAAAGATTATTCCAAGTTAATAACTTGCCAAAATATTGCATTTAAATAATTTATTTTTGTCAAAATGTCCTTAAAACAATTTTATACATATATTTTAATCTAAGTGACACTAAATATCATAAAAATTATCCATTTATGCGCTTTTGTAAATAACGGTTCCGAACATAGTCTCGGATACCTTGTGATGTACCTCCCCTTGGAAGTACATCCCTCGAAGTATCAGCGTGAGCTAGAGATGTAGGGTTAACGTAAGAACTAGAATCAAACATTATCTTAATATGACTTTATTAAGATATTCAACTTAAACTTTCAACAAATATATAAATGAGAGAATCTACGATAACACAATGCGCAACACACAATATAATACAGACCTATATCAATAATTGAACCGCCAAATCTTCAAATATAATTATAGTAAGTAATCAATCCTACCTTATATTATGCTGTAATAAACTTGTCTTTATCTACGGCGGTATGCAGCTGCACATTTAACTTCTAATAGATCACCAATATGTTTATCCACGACACGTAGAACTTTAATCTTTAAACGGCGAACTTCAATTATCATCCAATACCACAACGCACTTTAATTGTCGAACATTCCTTTACACTACCATTACATTGCTATCATTGCCCTCACGCTTACTCTAAGATCCTATATTTATCCTATTTTATTTGCATCTCTTTACTTCTCGTTTCTTGGATTTGGTTGGAAAAGAGTTGCCATTAATTCTGGCCCAAAGAACCCAAAGGACTTGTTAAAGAAAAGACGCTTAAGTCGTCACAACCTTAATACATAATAGTATTATACAATCAGTAAAATCACGGCGAAGATTGTATGATACAAATATTTTTGTGGGTTTGCTTCTGGAGTCCCTAAGTGCATCGAATTAATCAGACTCGTATCTTGGTGTATCATTTATTCGAATAATGAGAAATATTTTATGTATTCTGCACATTTCCATATTAGTATGAATTCGCAATAATAGCTCCAAATGTTATAAAAATATTAAATACAGATACCAACAAATATGACGTCTACAATGGTAAAAAAAAGACTAAAATACAAGCATCCAAAAATCGTGACTATATTCCTTTTTCGGACAGTCTTTTGTCACATGTGTAATTAGATGGCAATACTATTGGCTTCTTTTACTCCGACGGAGATCAGGAAAATGCTGCTTATCTTTTGTTGCTAGAAACTTTTCTTCCTTTGGAACAACTTCCCGGCGAATTTTGTTTTTGCCTCGCTGGGGATTTGTGCTTTTACATCAGCTCACTTGAGCAATGATTTACTCCAGTGGCATTCTTTGATAAAAGCATGAATAGGATAAAAATAAGGTGTGTTTATTTATTGATGGAATATTGTAGCATGTTTTATTACTGTTAATATATCTGGTAATTTTCATTAATAATGAATCTAGGTGAGGAATAGAAAACAATCTGGACTTTTTTTTTAGTTTAACCTTCACGAAATCTCTAGTGATTTTTATTTCGAAAATAATTATTTCATATAGAACTTGTTTATCTGTTTATTTTTTCAAACAAGAACTTCTTTTTTCTTAGCTTCCAGAACACCATAAATATCAGTGTATCTCACTAATATGAATTATTTGCCCTATACTTAATGTCAATTTGGTCCATTCCTTCTGTCAGGGGAGCAAAGATCTAAATTAGCATGAAATTCCTTATTCATTCTCGAAATCTTGAAAAAATTGTTTATTTCTTGCATTTTTAATCTTGTAACAACCCACTTTGGGTTATTAGTGTTTGGGGTTCGATCAAAGATCAGCCATAGTAAGTTTTAAACGGAATTTTATTTATCTCTTTTACTTAATCAACACAATTAAAGGTAGGAAATGCACTTAGTAAATAATTAGAAGAGCAATCGCACGTCTAAGGCTAGTAACATATAATAAAAGTTTATTTAACTTACATTTGAAGCATTCTTGAGATTCCCACGCTTTAATTTTCTGTAAGTACCTTTGATAAAATATACGACCTTCTGTCGTAAATCTAGTGCTCTGACAGTTTAATCTTTTTTAATCTCCAATTATCAACTATTGACTATCCATCGACTATCCTCGCGTACCTAAATGCCAACGTTTAAATAGAACAACTCATTTAAATAAATTCCGTTCTTCTTTGAGGGAGCGTTTTCATCAGAACTTACAGCTAAAATGAATAATTTTACCCGAGAGGATTAATGAAAGATTCGCGGATTGACCCTTTACAACCTGATTATTCCTGTTTATGTAACTTCGGTTTGAATTCATTCATCTAAAATTTATTTTTCAACTATCATATTCTTTTTTTTAAACTTTTGATTTAAAATTTCTGAAATAAAAAAAAATTACTTTTGTATCTGACATTTTTTCTAATTTAATAAACACATTTTCGTGTTTAAGATTTCTTTTACGTTTTTCTTTAGCTATGCTAAAGCGATTTTAATATTTTAGAGTTTTGAGTGTTTTGAAGGAACTTTTATTCTTATAAAGAAAAAAAAAGTGATTTGTAATAAAATGTGTGATGGTAGTTGTGCAGAATAGAAATTTGTAAGTTTGTCAACACAGTTCTTGAGCTTACTACAAACAAGTGAATATACAGTTAGCCAGAAATGTGTTCTAGAGATATACTAAATTAAAAATTTAGAACAGCTGTATAGGAGGGTTATCTACAGTCCATTACGTATGAGTCTCGGTTAATTTCTGAGTGACAAATAGTCTTTCATTAATGAAGTTAAATTGCTTGAAGAAATCTTCCCTCCGAAAGTTATTTTATTTATCAGTGAGACCAATTAGTTGAGACTTCATGAATCTTGTGTTTATAAATTTATCTACAACTACAAATAAACTGTGTGGATTTTGATTAGAAATATTTTGGTGACGAAATGTACGGAGCTACTATATATATATATATATATATATATATATATATATATATATATATATATATATATGTGTGTGTGTGTGTGTGTGTGTGAGATGACCCCCATGGGTCACACCTTGAACACCATGATTAATTTGAGGCGAAGAACCACCAAAAACCGTTTTGAATAATAATATTATTTATTTTTGTTATAATTTCCTCAAAAATCTCTGATAACAAATAATATAATAATCTTACGTCTTCTAAAGGGATTTGCCTTTATATTAAGTTAAATTACTAAGAATACGATTGATTACCGATCTAGCTCAACTCAAGTAAGGTTTACCGATATAGGAGATCCGAGAAACACACGTATTCGAATTCTTAATTTTCATTAACTTTAACTAAGTATCTCAACCTGACGCTTACTTTAAGCGTACGTGAATCATATTTACCGCTGGCTTATATCAGCTTTCTGGTACGTCTAGCAGCACGACGTCTTCACGAATCTAATCTCTTTGAATCTTCTAGTTTTGCTTTTAACGTTGTTGGCTTAATAGCCTACCATCATCTCTCTTGCTATCTCGCAACCCTCGACTTAAATACCTTTTTTAATTTAAATATCCCAAACTTCTTTTTGGAGTTGATTGGAAATAAACGCGAATTTATATTCCCCAGAAAGACGCCTAAGAAGATTAGTGGAAAGGTTCCGTACAGATTCGTCACATATATATATATATATATATATATATATATATATATATATATATATATATATATATATATATTACAGACTTTCTTATACAAATCATTTTTTGAAAAGAGCAACTATTTTCAAATACATCTCTCGACATTTTCATTTATATTACCATTCGTTACGTTCATTTTAAACATCAATTTTTACTCAAGTGACTTTAAAATAAAATTATACCCCATCCATTATTTTACAACAAAAAAATTCAGAGATCATTAAAGTTTAAATTGCCATGATGCATCAAAATTTGAGAATTTTGGAGCATCCTGTAAAACAAGTCTCACTTAAACATAATGTACTAAAAAACTACCATATAATTTTTTTCTGAAATTTTTGCATATACTTTTGCTTTTTATTTGAAACGTATACTTTTAGCAAAAATGTATGTCTGAAAAATCAAATTCATAGTAATATTCATTTTTTCACACTTGTGTAATATGAATGATTTTATGCTTTTACAATTACCAGTTTAAAAACATATATTTTCTCAGTTGTGATTCTTAGCAAATTTTATGGTTCAACAATTTTCTTTGTAATTTTTTAAGACGAAAACGAAATGATATTGTAGCATTTTTTAATTAATTGATTTGAAGTATCGCTCTAAATCCATTCTCAAAAGGAGATGTTAAATATTTATCTCGATAACTATTTTATTTCGAAATTAAAAAGTAAGAATTTCACAAACTTTTAAACTATACTACGATATTCATGAAGTATACATTAATGCAGATTATTTGATGAATCATTTCTTTGTACAATGAATGAAAAGGCCTTTGACTCCCAGTTATCCCTTACTCGAAAGTTCAAAGGGATTAAAAAATAACAGTTTTATTCTAACTCAAATAACTGAATAAACAATAATATTGCTCTCTAAGTAAATAGATATGATATCTTTGAAATATTCTAAGAGTTCATGGAATATTCATCGAAGTCATTGAATATTCATTGATCCTTTTCTAATATCGAGGGAATGCGAAAGACATACAAGTATAGCTTTATTCACTTGATGCATTTAGCATCTTTAAAAGTAATTTGAATATTCGATATATTTTCAAAGAAGTTAAAATACAAGAATCAATGAGAAATCTTCTAAAAGCCATTTAAATGATTTATGAGTTTAGAGTATTGTTTTTGCTTTCCAATTGCTTCCTTGTCTCTTTTGCATCACATCATATATAAATGAATGTAAGTAGAGTAGAATCTTAAAAACTAGGCCTAGCCGGAGTTATTAAAATTCTGGGTTATCTAGAATGGTTTAAAAAATAATAAGTACAAATGTTTTCTCAGAAAATATTGTACAGCGCTTGTATGTATTGTTTGTTTCAGAATGCAACAGAAAACAAACTGTTCATATATTCTTGAACGTATGAAAAGTAATTACTTCATAGAGGCACCGAGCATTTACTACATGAACATGAAAATTAAGGAATGCATAGTGTATAGCAATTTATTTGATGACAGACACATCTCAGAAAAATACTTTATGAAGACATAAAGTTGTCTATAATAAAAAGGAAGGAGCCAATCTTCCAAAAACTGACTTTTTTTTTAAAGAAATGGTGACGGGCTCGCGCGTTTCTTCATTAACATGTCCTTTTCGGTTCTTTGGAGCCAGAATGAATGGTAACTCTTTTCCAACCAACCCAAGAAGTGAAGGAAAGATGCAAATTAGGAAGCTTTTAAATAACAGAAGTTTAAAGCAAGCTGTGTGGCATTCGGGGACTGTTATGTTATGTGCGTGGGGAAAGTGGCAAGAATATTTCGCGAAGTTATGTCACAGTCAAGAGAGGTTACTCGGTACAGAGAGAACTGAGTCAAGGTACATACCATTGCATGCCAGTGAACCGCATCTTCAGCCAGGATCAGATAGATTGATGCGTCGTTGGGCATTAAAGGTAGGAGTGACCATTTAGATATTCGGATCTTAGTGTGCGTTGAAATTGAGCTTAGGCAAGTTAGTTATTAATAGTGGTCCAGGTTACGTTATTTCGGTACTACATATTGTGTGTTTAGCCACCGTAGATTTTTTTACATGTGTCATAGCATTATCTAATATGTTAAAGGTTTAAGTTAAGATCTTAATAAATTAATATTAAGACTGTATGACAGCTTCTAGTACATCATTTATTCCAACACCTCTTGCTCACGCTGACAATTTAGGAGAAGGGCACCCTTACAAAATAAGTAATGTCCTGTTAGCATGCGTATTGCACTCTGCATTTTGCTGATTCTTCACGAAGACGACGAAGGAACAGTAAGTCCGTTACCGTCGCACCTTGTACAAACTGCTAAAGGGTGGTTTTGATTGCCTTTAGTCCCTGTGTGATATTTTAAGAGTTTGTGTATCCTCAAGGTTAACGTCTTCGGCATTTTTCGACATTTTTTCATTAATTGTGACATTAGCAAAAATTTCTGCATCGTATATTGGTTTTTTGATCTGCAAGGGTGCTGCCGAGTTATTCAGTGCAGAGTTTTGGGACTCAACTGAACTAATATTTCTCCATCTTACTGAAAACAATTTTTCTATTAATTACATAAATCTACTTTAGGCTTCTACAAACTGTAGAACGTAATTTATCAGAACATCATTTATCCGGAGCGTCAAATATCCCAACCGATCGTCTTGTCAACTTTTGTCAATTTAGAAGGCCAAAAGGACTACAATGACAACCACAGGGATGAGAATACCGACTATGTTCAATCGATTCCATAATTTCAAGAATGTGATGAACATATAGAAACCTGGGTGGCAATCGATGCAGGAGAATCGGTGGATTTCAAATGTTAAATGATGACGAAATTGTAACTTCCGAGCAAGCAGAATTCAACCCTGTCGAAGATAGAACGGATGAAGACGAGGACAATAACATCGAAAGTAGCAAGGGTCCATCAAAGGCTGACGCGTTTTCTGCGTTAGAGACAGCTATGAAGCGGTACAAACAACAATCAGAGTGCTGTCCTACTCATCTTCTGCTTCTCAAGAGAATCAGGTACTTGCAGCGAAAAAAATGAAGGTGTAAAATAGTACAGCAAAAAAATAAGTGATTATTTTCCACAATAAAGGTAAAATTGAGACATTTTGCACCTATTTCTCTTTTTCTTCAAGTACGTTCCCCACATGTGATGATTTTTAATCGCAGAATGTCCCGTTTCATATACTGCATAGATCGCATTCGGTGTTCGGTTATCCGAACAGTCGCGTATCCGAACAGTGTCCGGTCCCAATTGATTGGGATAAACTACGTTCTACTGTACTGTGTGTTTTTTGTGCTGCTGCATATACCTTTTGTGATATTAGAAATATTTATCTTTCTACGTTCGATGTTTTGCAAAACTGTATAAGTAGATATTTGTTTAATGTTTAGTATCTAGTGAATTAAAATATTCATATAAAATTATTTTAAGAATATTATTACAAAAAAATTAATTCAAATAATTTTTGGGGGCAAAAAATGAAGAAAACTACCTATTTTCAAACATTCCTCTTTTTATGGAAGATATTTCTGCAATTAGTATATTATGTCTGTATAAAACTAAAACTTTTCTACAGAGTCTCTGTGTGTGTGAATTCAATTATGAAATAATCATATTTTTTCGGAGTTACGATCAACTGAAATAACAACAGGTGTTCTATATTAAAATTTCTTTACTTGCATTAAAATATGGACAAATGTCATTACATATTTCAAAATTTCTAGTTCAAGATCTGTGTAGAGAAGTCTTAGTTATATATAAGCAAAATATTATTATAAAAGATCTTTTCATAAAAGGCGAATGTTTTAAAAATATGTCATTGCTTCGTTTTTTGCGAAAAAAGGGCATTTATATGATTCCTTACTGTAATAATATTCCTACAAAGTTTTATAAGTATTTCTGATTCAGGTGACACTAAATACCGCCAAAATTATTCATTTATACGCTTACTGAAAATCATTGCTGAAAACGTAATTGGATATCTTTAAAAAAGCCCACAAAATCAAAACATTTACCTTCCAAAGTGGTGGTCAACTACTACCTTTGAAACCAATATTTAGATAATGATATGCTCTATTTGAAATTCAGGTATCGCTCCTCTATGCATCGCCTAAAAACACGCTTTAAATAAATTTGTTACAAGAAGGCAAATATTTCAGCATCCCCTTACTTTAAGCAGATATTTTCAAAAAAAAATAGTGCGTTTTCAGACAATCTACTTTCGAGAAGTGAATAATGGCAGAACGAATGTGTAGTAAGATTAATTTCTTTTCACAAGACAGAACTAAAAATTGTAAGGGGCTGCATCCAAACAATAACTGTTACAAGACCAAAATCATTGTTCTAATTACTATTGCTTGAAGACCAATTTTTCGTAAAAATGTTTACAATCTGGCTGTCCGATGAACGTATCTGGGTTTGACCGATGCCTGGATAGCTCTTCTTAAATGACTGTAAAGTTTGGTGGTGACACAAAATAACTGCTCCAATCAATCATATAGACTTACCGGCCATGGTTTGAAGAAATGAGGGTTCAAAAATTAGACTAGCCTTCTCAGAGCCGCGATCTAATTCTTATAAAACAACTTGGGGACGAATTAGAACACAGATCATGTGCTCAGATGACAATCTTCACTGCCGGCACTTACTTCATTACAATCTAGAGGCCGCGTTGGTCTAGTGCGGTGATACTCAACCTACGGTCCACAGGGCCTTTTTAAGTGGCCCGGTCATGGTCCATTGCTTTGAAAAATTCATTTATTTATGAAAATTTGGTGGGAAGTTCTTCGTTAAAAAATCAAATATATCAATTTTTCATTTTTCTCTCGATGTCGTATGGGTGCGAACTGATATTCTTTTTTTTCTTCTGATGAGTGATAATAAACAACAGATGAGTAGCGAGATTTTATGAGTGGAACAAATTTTTAACTATTCTTCAGATCATGCAAGCAAAAAATATTTGAATAAACTAGATAGTTTCACGACTATTGGGAAGTTGACTATTTTCTAGGGAAAAACAAGCATGGTCCAGTAGTTGTTCTATTTGTAACGAGATCGTGTTGTACATAAAACATACCAATAAACAGAAACCATTCAATGACACTTTTCCTCGAAGATATCTTCAAGAGGTGATAAAGAGGCTTTCTTGAATAATCTTTACAACAGAGCACAAAAGTGTTTTGTCAGTGGTAATGTCAAAGCAGTAACAGAGAAGCACCCCATGAAATTTGTTATGTTATTAGTAATCGTATAATGCCGTTTACTGATGCAGAAGCTTCCAGTTTAGAAAAATTACTGAAAAATAATAATTAAAAAGCTAAATATGTATAATAGTTTTTATATTGATCAATTTCCACATTTTAAATTTTCTATGTTAACTTGGTCCTAAAGCATTTCTCTCCCCCCCCCCATTGATTCTCATTTTGCAACCCGCGTGAAATAGCCACCATATGTATGCAATTCGCGTGAAATAACTAACATATGTATACGGCCCGCGGGAAATAGCTAACATATGTATGCGGCCTGACAGAAAAAAAGGTTGAATATCCCTGGTCTAGTAGTTATGGTCACGAATCCAAAGCCGGAGTGGCATGAGGTTGAGCCTTATTGCCATGAAATCTTCCGAGTAGATTAGATGATGCACATTAAATATACTTGGGACGTAAGTGCTCCCGGTACTGAAGTGTGATAGTTTGGAGAGGGGACTGCCGTGTCTCAGGTGTCGTCTTTGTCAATTTGTCAAATTATGAGGTCCGTCGCCAACAGTATTTATAGTGCTTTATAATGCGACGTTAATGAAACTCTCTCTTTGGGTATGGTTACCTATCAGAAACTAGTGGAAAGTCTCCACAGATGTGTGCAAACTGTCATCGATGCAAAAAAAGGATCAACTTTATCTTAATGGATTTCAGGCCTTTTCAAGTCTATACCCCTGAGTGTTCGGATACTTTTAGATAGGTAGTGTAGCAGGTAAACGTGTTATTAATGAATTATTGTTAACAAGTTGATTTAAATCAATAAAAGCTGCCGATCTCCTTTCTATACTACCGTGAACTATTTATAAGAATTTATCATGATATTGGTTTGCTGGAATATCGTAAGGATTTCAGATACATTTGTGTGTGTTTGTTTATTTTTATTTTTATGAAAAAGTATTCAGGATCCATTAAGGAAAACATTTAGTAAAATGTATCTTATAGAAAGAAAAGTATTGGCAGAATTTATTTTTCCTGATGAATATTCCTTTTTTCTTATCGAAGAGTTCCAAAAACAGTAAATTCGATTATCTGCCACACTTTGAATTACTTTATGTCGCTTTATTTCTCCATATCTGAATAAGTTTCTTTTACTTGGTTTTTCTCGAGGTAGGTCCATTATTATTTGCTTCAAATTTTGAATCATAAATTTCATTAGAAAAAAAACTATATCTTCGTCTGTCCTTATAGATCATTTCTCAAATAAAATATTCAGAATTTTTTCTCAGCGTCGACTTCCGCTACAGTTCCAAAAGAAATGCATCCGTGTTCTTAAGTATAATTTGCATACGTTTTGTCTTACTCCAGTGCAGTAAAATAGTCCCGGGGAAATCTAAATCCAAAAGAATATTTACACATAGATTTTTTTTTTGTTTCTTTGTTTTAGAACAGTTTTCCACTGCAGTCAAAAATGCAAGCTATATGATAGAGAAGGATAGACAAAAAATTCCTTGGAGAAAAATGTATGGAAAAAAAAGTGTGTGTGTGTATGTGTCTTCTATTTTTTTATTCACACTTATATGAAAAATTAGGAAAGAAGTGATCACTTTTTCTCGAACTGGTAGTAAAAAAAAATATATTTTACATGTTTTACATTCCTTATACCGATATTTCTTTTATAATATATACTAAAGTACCAAATTAAAGTGTAATTTTGCTTCCCTTTAAAGGAAGAAAAGTTTAAAAAAATTCCGTGATAATTTATTTTATTTACTTATTTTCACATCGTTTTTTTTTTTTTTATTCTTACTTGCATTTTTGGATGCTATTAATATTTTGCAAGCTAAAATATTAAGAGACAATTGCTTATTTTATTTCAAATATGTTTAATGAATATTTTACATTCTTTAATCAATTAACTCCTCAATAGACAATTAATTAAAGTGACACAGTACGATTTAGTTGACCAAAATTAGTCAAAAAATCAAATCAATTTTTTTAGCCTAAATTATTCTTTATATACTTCTCTATAACCTTACAAAATTTGAAAGCTGCTAACTTAAAAAAGCAGCTTTTACGCGTTCGTATTTATTCACATCCCTATGACAAATCAAAACTTTAAACTTATTTGTCTCAGAAAGATAAAATAACTGGTTTGTCTTCATTTAAAATGCTACGGCCTTTTTTTCTATTGCGCATAATTCTTTGAATTATTTTTTACCTATTGCAAATAGTATACATAACAAAAGTTGGTATACATTTTTGAATCAAAGTGACACTTATTTTTTTGAAAAATAATTGAACTCAGAATTTATACATTTTTTAAGGAATTTTAAATAAGCATTCATAAAAAGAAGTATTGTACATATACCAATCATGTTATCGCAAAACCCATACCAACTTTTATTATGCATAGTTTGATGTACTTGTAAACCAGATCCCATGCATGTGCGTAAATTTTTATAAAAGGCGTAGCATTTTAAAATCACATCACAAATTTTACATTTTTTCCTTAAAAATATAAATGGTTAGTTTTTATGACATTTTGAGCACAAAATCTGTTTTACATACAGTATACACACATAGGAAGCAACCAAAACAATTTAAAAAATCTTAGATTAAAAATTCTTGCGTAAATCGTACCATATCCTCTTAATAACTCAATATCTTCCTTATATAATTTTCTTGTTCTTCACAAAACATCAGAATCTCTCTACTAAGTTTCCTAGATATTAATATTACGCACTATTAAATATTTTAAAGTTATGAGGATAACTTTTAAAAATTTTAAAAGATTATTATATATATATACATATATATATATATATATATATATATGTATATATATATACATCATATATACATCAGCATAATATATATACCATATACGCGCGTATATTTCACTCCATTCATTAATTGTTATATTTATTCTTGTCTTAAAATAAACATATATATATATATATACATACATATATATATACATACATATATATAAACTTCTGTTTGTGAAAATTGCAACACCATAAAGGAAGCATCATAGTTGAATGAAATTTAATACACAGTTGAGTGGTAATGGTACAAATAAATGATTACATTTTCAAACCAAACAAACAATTAAAAGAGATAGAAATTAGTATTTTGTGTGGCCACCATGCGCCGCAATAAGAGCTGCTACACGACGCGGCATGGAGTTAAACAAATTTTGAATATCTGCCTACGGAAGAGTATTCCATATTGTTTGTATGCGCCATGAAAGTTCGTCTGTCGAAGCAACAGGACAAAGATCACGAGCGAAACGCCGCCCAACGATATCTCACACATGTTCAATCGGTGACATATCCAGCGAATACGCAGGCCAAGGAAGAAGCTGTACCTGCTGCGAATCAAGATAGGATTTGACACTCTTGGCGACATGTGGACAGGCATTATATCCTGCTGGAATATAGTCCCTGGCAATCCTTGCAGGAAAGGAATAGCTTGGGGCTGTAAAACTTCGTTTATGTATCGGGTACTGTTCAAATTGCCCATAATTCGTAGCAATTGTGATCGTCCATGATATGCTATGGCACCCCAGACCATAACTTCGGGTTTTCGTCTACTGTGGCGTTCGATAATACACTCCGGAATGTGCCGTTCACCAGCAAAGTGCCTGACACGAATTCGGCCATCATGGTGCCACAAATTGAAGCAGGATTCGCCAGAACAGACGACCTGCTGCCAATCACCATGCCAGCTCCTATGCACATTGGCCCATTGTAGCCGCAGGCGGTGATGGTTTTGCGTGAGAGGAATCCTGTATAAAGGAATCCTTGCACGCAGACCGAGCTGCAACAGACGTCTCCGAATTGATGAAGCACACAATGAAACACCTGTAGCTGTTGACCACTGTGCTGTCAATTGTCTAGAAGAAGCTGTGCGGTCCGTCTGAGCCATTCGCACCAGGCGTCTGTCACCGCGAGCTGACGTCACAATTGACGGTCCACTTCCGGATTTCCGAGCTGCCCGACCCTCGTCCGTCCACTGCTTCGAAACACGCATGATTGTGCTGCTGTTACGCTGCACACGAGCGGCTACTGCACGATGAGACAATCCAGCTTCACGAAGGCCCACGATTCTGCCCGTTCAAACTCCGAAATTTGCTCAAATTTCGCTCCCTTTCGTCGACGAGGCATAGTAAAGATTCAGTTAACGTTTGCACTAGCATATAACCACCGATAATCATACACGCCTCGCTACAGCCGTCTATTTATATTCGGTTCGATCCGCCCTTCAGAGGACGCTGCTCAGCATACGCATGCGCTACCGGTCTTCAATTCTAATCATTTGCATATCATGTCCTACTTTACACATTTCCTGAAATTTCAGCTCACTCGCGTAGGTCCTTCGTGTGTTGCAATTTTCACAAACAGGAGTTTATATACACAGATATATATATATATATATTTATACATATATATATTCATATATATATATATATATATATATATATATATACAGATATATATATATTTATACATATATATTCATATATATACAGATATATATATATATATATTTATACATATATATATATATATTTATACATATATATACATATATATATATATATATATACATATATATATATACATATATATACAGATATATATACGGTACAGTGTGTTTTAAATTAAAATGTAAATCAGTGTTTTTCAAACTGTGGCGCGTGCCCCACTAGGAAGTATGATAACTCTACCGGGGGTGGGCATAAGGATATTGAAAAGTCAACAACAGAAGATTATTTAAAAAATTACAAATTTACTCAAACAAAATACATTCTGACATAATAAATAATAAAACACACATGTATCCTGATACTTTATACACATTACACTTATAAATATATCAGTACTTACAACGCATTTTATAATCAATTTAACAATACTAAGTTACTAACGAATTCAATAATTAGCAGTGACCTCATGAGTTGTCATGTAAAATTGTATACAAAAATTAATATTTATCTTGATTCATTGTGCGGTTTATAAGTTATTCCTTAACATCTGACGCGATTTGTTCCCGACGGTCACCATTTTTCACGTAGGCGTGCATATGTAATGTATTGGGGGGAGAGGAGAAAGAGTATAAATAAACGAAACCTCTGAAATTAGTAAATCCTTCGCAAACATTGTCAAGATCCTTTTATTTCCTTCCAAAAAGCTTTCGGAATAATTTTGTGGATAGCAAATCACGAAAAAGATCGTACTTCGGAAAGACTTATATATACTACGGGGGCAATTAACTTTTTTGATGGAAATTATAATAGAATATTAGGTCACTAATATTGAGAAGCACTGATGTAACTAATGCAGAGTTTCTCAAACTATGGGGCGTGTTCCCTAGGGGGCGTGATAACCCTACGAGGGGGACACGAGCCTATTAAAAAGTCCGAGAAACAAAAGCTTATTTAAAATAATTATTAACTTACAGAAAGTAAATAAACAAAAATACATTCTGATATAATAAAAAATAAAATACACATTTGCACTATAATACACTTATAAATGTATCAGTACTGTACAATCTATTTTATAATTAATTGAACGGTACTAATTTAAAGACAAGTTTAATAATTACCAATGACTCTACAGATTTGTCTTGTATAAAATTATATGCCAATATTAATACTTATCTTGATAAATTGCACGGTTTATAATTAATCCCTTAAAAACGATTAAAAATTACGCGATTTGTTCCCCAATGCCACCATTTAGCATGTAGGTAAGCGTATGTGGTGTATTGAGGGTGGGTGGTGGTAGAAAAGTAATAAATAAGTACATCCTCTGAAAAAAGTAAATCCTTCGCAAACATTGTCAAGGCCATTGTATTGCTTTCCAAAGCCTTCGGAATAATTGTATGGATAGCAATTCACAGAAAAAATATTATTTTGGAAGGACGTACATACCTCTAGGGCAATTAATACACTGGCTGAGTGAGACGTTTATATACGACGGAGGGACTTAAGGGGTTAAAGTCGTATTGTAGGTTTAACGTCAAAATATCATATTATTGAAATTAATACATCGTTACTGCATGGAGGGGGGCGCGAGGCAAATTATGATTGAATATTGGGTCGCAAACATGGAAAATTTGAGAAGCACTGAAATAATGTATGTTTCAATTTACTTGGTTGAAAAATTAATAAGGAAAAACGAGGAGAAAATTCATTAATGGGTCATCATGGATTTTTAGTGTTTGTATATATTTA
The DNA here is from genome assembly GCA_019973935.1 of Trichonephila clavipes. Classification (NCBI taxonomy): domain Eukaryota; kingdom Metazoa; phylum Arthropoda; class Arachnida; order Araneae; family Nephilidae; genus Trichonephila; species Trichonephila clavipes. The sequence continues at coordinate 133,033 of BMAU01005690.1, read as the reverse complement.
TATAAACTGGTACAGGCATGCGTAAGCAAGTAAGGAGACATAGAACCACAATCAGAGTAGGACGTCGCAGTCGGCAAATCATGTATAAGATAACGTGTGCTGACACAGTTCTTAGAAAGGTTACTACTGCTACAATGACAGGTTATCAAAATTTAAGTGAATTTCAACGTGCTGTTATTGTCGGCGCACGAGAGATGAGACATAGAATCTCCTAGGTAGCGATGAAATTTGGATTTTCACGTACTACCATTTCACGAGTGTAATTTGAATATCTAGAATCCGGTAAAACATCGAATCTACAACATCGCTGTGGCCGGAAAAAGACCATGCAAAAACAGGACCAACGACGACTGACGAGAATCATTAAGCGTGACATATGTGCAACCTTCCGCAAATTTCGGCAGATTTTAATGCTGGGACATCAACAAGTGTCACCATGCGCACCATTCAATGAAACATCATCGATGTGGGCTTTCGGACCCGAAGGCCCACACGTGTACCCTCGTTGACTGCACGACACAAAAATTTACGCCTTGCCTGGGCCCATCAACACCTCTATTGGACTGTTAATGACTATAAATACGTTGCTTGGTCTGACTAGTCTCGTTTCCAATTGAATCGAGCTGATGGACGCTAATGGTAATGGAGACAACCTCATGAATCCATGGACTCTACATGTGAACAGGATACTGTTCAAGCTGGTGGAGTCTTTGTGATATTACGGGGTGTGTGCAGTTGACATGATACGAGATCCTGATGCGTCTAGATATAACTCTAACAGGTGACAAGTCGGTAACTATTTTATCTCATCATTTGCACCCATTCATAGCCATTATGCATTCCGATGGACTTGGGGAATTACAGCAGGACAATGCAACACCCCATATGTCCAGAATTGCTACAGAATGACTCCAGGAGCCTGCTTCTGATGCCTACCAAATTCCCCAGACATGAACATTATTATACACATCTTGGATGCCTTGCACCGTGCTGTTCAGAAGAGATCTCCATTCCCTCTTACTCCTACTGATTTCTGGACAGCGGGGCAGTATTCGTGGGGTCAGTTACCTTCAGAACTGCTTAAGACATTAATCGAATCCATGCCACGTCGTATTCCGGCACTTATGCTTGCTCGTGGGGGCCTTACTCGATATTGGGAAAGTGTACCAGTTTTTTGGCTCTGCAGTTTATATATATATATATATATTTCTAAGGAAAATAGCTTCTTTTACAGCGGCTATAGAATTATAATATAATTATGTATTTTATTAAGAACTTTTATGTTTTACTTATATGATGTTCTACTCTTTTTTTAAATTATACTTTGAAAATTTATTTTAGTCCATGGTTACTAGCAAAAAGTGGTAATTTGTATTGTCATATGCAAAAAAAGTTGCATTATGATAAGTTCTTCCCTCTTTCCTATCTGTGATCTCTCTCTCAATAAGCTCAATTGTAATTATTATTTAACTTTACTACGGGTTTTTTTTCTCCTGAAAGCCTCGTGCTTTTCTTTAATAAATCTGAAAACACATATGTCACAGAAACTAACGATTTAATAACTTTTTTAAATTATTTCTCGAAATGCTCAACTTGCATCATTTCAGGAACTTGATATGTTCTATTTCATTCGACATACGATTTCGCGCCTATGAGGGAACATTTATTAAGGCAGTGCTTCTCAAACTTTCGTTATTCGCGACCCAATTTTCAATCATAATTTTTATCGTGCCGCCCCCCATACGATAACTATGTATTTATGCAGTAATAATGTATAATGCTTTGACGCTAAAGCTACAATACGACCTTAATTATAAACTGTACCAATTATCAAGTATTAAATTTTGTATGTAATTTTTTTGTATATGATAAGCCCTTGGAAAAAATCCCTAAAAATTATTAAACCTGTTCTTTACTTATTATTGATAGTATCAAATACATTGTGCCGTACTGATACATTTACTCGTATAAGTATCGTATATCAGAGTAAATGTATTTTATTTTTCAGAATATATTTTGTTTTGCTTTCGAGACTAGTAAATTGATAATTTTTTAAATAATCTTTTATTTTCGACTTTTCGATATGCTCGCGCCCCCCTTGTAGGATTATCAAGCCTTCTAGGGGGGGGGCCCACAGTTTGAGAAATACTGTATTAAGGGCATGGCTTTTTATTTTCACTGCCACACACACACATCCTCCTTTTTTTCTTTGCTTTCTTACGCATTGTTCTCTGTTTGCACAGCAATTAGGCAATAAATTTTATTCATAAAATATGTGGCAAAATATACAGATTTGATTTAAATCACCTAGAACAAAATGGAGGATTAATTTTTTTTAAAACAATATTTATTCAAACGCTTTTTTGACACAAATATAATAAATATTATCTAATTTGTTAAAAGAAAACTTCATCTGATACAGTTTTTTTCAGCAACATTATTATGGAACATTGTTATCCATTTTTAATTTATAATGCCAATGCAGTTTTCTTTACGATTTCAATAATAATTTCCCTATACTGATTTTTTTTATATATAGCTAAAACATGCCTATCTATAATTTTATAACGTATTTTTAAACTGTATAGTCAAATCTTAAAATAAATGCAACATAAAATGTTGATAAAATGCATTGTGTTTCATTTCACACATCATTTTACTGTAATTTCTATATTTCTAAATGAACTAGATATGTTTAACTGTTACATAAGCTGTACATGAAATTTGTACCTAATTCCCTGTTGATCAATATTTGACTCACACGAATCCTAAACGTTAAAATAAACATTTGTTTCATGTATATACAACATCGCTTCTGCAGCTTCGAAAAAGGCGTCCTTAATAAAAAATAAAAAATTCAGACATATACATTTAATATATTATTTATACATATATTATGAGAAGATGTATGCGCTGTAACAGTTCTAGATTTAACTGAAAGCACATTTGATAATGTTTCTATTTGTTATCTTTGTATTGCAACATTCTGAAATTTATCGTCTGCAAAAATGTGAAAATTATTTTAAATGAAACATTAGAAAAAAAAGCAGCCATTTTCCAAATTTATTTTGAATTCTCGGTATTCTGAGATTGTGATTTGGAAGATAAAAATTATGCTAGTAATACAGTTTTGCCTTAACCTTATGATTCTTATAAGTTTTATTTCTAAATATAATTATGAGTTTCTGAGAGAAAAATAGATTTCTCTGATTGTTATTTCTATTTATGACGGTAATGTTTTGAAATTGTTTTATTAAAGTAAATAGTGTGTTAATATTATACTTATATTTTTAGCTAATTTATTTATTTTAGTTTTTTTTTTTTATGAACATGATTATCCCTTACACTTTAGCATATAATATTGCCCTTTTTGTTCACTCCATTAAAATTTTCTGGAGTTGCCCAACCAGTACAGAGCTTAGCGACGCTGACTGCAGTGTCGTAGGGACTGGGTTCGAATCCCGAAGAAGACATGGATGTTTGTAAATGTATAGTTTCTTTGCGGCATGGGGTATTCTAAATAGCCGTCGAGCCGCAAGTCCTCTCATGTATTTGGTGGAAAGAGGAAAACAGGTAGGAGCCCCCTGGCCACCCCCAGGGTTTCTCCCTGGAAATTGATTTGGAACTGAGCAAAATCTTACCTTCACCTGCATGGTGCTCAAAGCTAAGGCTAATGACAGATGTAAAAATACTAGCCCTTAACCGCGATGAATTTCGTAGGCGTCGATCTGACTTCGTCATGCATTATGCTCTGGATTATTTTGTTTGAAAAAGTACATTAATATCAATAACGACAAAAGACTCATTTCTTTCATCTAGTGTATTTTTACGTAGTTACTTCGGTTGCTTTAAAACTTATTACAGCATTCCATAAGTTTTTGTATTTATTCGTTTGACAGTCCGTGGGGACTGTGGTAGCCCAATGGTCAACGTATCGGATCATGGCAGGCATGTCATGAGTCCGAGCCCAGTACCACTTAGGCAGAGATGCACGTGAAATCTGTCAAGAGCTTAAAGATTCTCCCGTTGGTGCGGTGTGGTAGTTAGGAAAGGGGGGTGCCAGCTCAGATGTCGTCCACGTCACTTGACTATAGTTCAAAATTACGAGGTCCGTCGCCAAAAGCCCTCGTGTAGCTAAATAGTGTGACGTTAATGGTCACTCACTCACTACCTTGACAGTCCATGATTTCCGAATGGCCATGGTCACAAAATCGAGCCTGCCTTATCAGAACTCAATGTCCTCCCGTCAAGTAGAAGTTTGGAGACGGGAATAGCAGTCCATTAATCCATTAAATCATAAAATGTGGGCATTATGGTCAGAATTGAAGTTTAAAGTGTGTCAAGAAGAGCATCTCAATTCGAACAGTATGAAACGTTAAGATGAAGATGGGGAAATTTGAATGGGAATATTACGTGCAACGATATACTTTGACGGAAAAAGAAACTACAAACAATTATTGTAGAGTAAGAAAATTTAGGCAATGCAATTTTCTAGTTAAAATGTTGAATTGGTTGAATTTTAAAGATAACAGGTTAATTTAAATTCAGGAAAATGCATTTGAGAGAAATGTGAAATACTGTTACATTAATAACCAGTGTAACCTCCAGAATTTTAAATGTAAGACTGCAAATGTGCATGCATTGTTTCATACAAATGCCGAACATCACTTTGTAATACGTACTTCCATGCTTTTTGTGTCAATACTGGGACAGTCAATGCCGGCTATGGGTAATACTGGAGTTGTCGTTCAATGGTATACCATACGTACTCAATTTAAGATAGATCTGGTGACCTCGCAGACCAAGGTAATATGTCAACACTCTGTAGAGCACGTTGAGTTACAACAGTGATGTGAAGGTGAGTGTTGTCCTTTTTGAAAACTTCTCCTTGAAGGCTATTTATGAATGACAGTACTTTATTTTAAATTACCAGAGTGACGCTCAAATTTGTGCAGTTAGTGTGTTTAGGATAACCTCTAGTGTGCTTCGCTGTTTTAGAAAATTTTTCCCCAGACCATGACTCCAGGTGTTAGTTCAGTTTGTCTAGGCCACGGACTGTTTGATTGCAGGCGTTCACCTGACGTCCTTCTGAACTCCAATCCGTCCTCCACTGAGCTCTGGCTTGACACCACTGGCATCGTAAACGGCAATGGCTTGGAATCAGTGGAATACACGCTACAGGTCACTTGGCTCGGAACTGTCCTTGATATAACCGATTTCTATCAGTTAGTTGCGTTACTGTGGTACCAACTGCAGCTCGAATTTCTGCCACAGACTCAGTACGATTTGCTACAGCCGTACGTCGAATACGGTGGTCTTCCCTCTCAGTAGTGCAGCATGGCTAGCCGTAACCCCGCCTTCTTGAGGCAGTATCTTGGCCGTTACTCCCAACAATCATTCACAGTCGATACATTCCGACCAAGCATTTCTACAACATCGCGGAAAGAAAGTATACCTTCTCGTTGCACTATTACACGATCTCGTACAAACTCAGTGAGTTGTTGATAATGTCTTCGTCTTCTTAAAAGCGTTCTTGTAGGTAACATCAATTCAATACGTCATATTTCTCGGACCCTCACGAACTTTACATCATGCATTAAAGCAACCCTGATTTGCATGTTTTGAGTGGCGCTATCAGGGTCACACTTAAGCAAGATACCCGAAATTTGTGTGTGAATCCATGCCATCTTTCAGATTTATAAACAAATCTACCAAATTTAGTTTATCTAACACAAATCTTTCTTGGTGTTGGGACTTTTTTCCGTTAGTGTATGATTATTCAACGAAACATGAAGTCGGCGTACACGTTAAAAATGAAAATTTTAAATTGAAGGTGTAATATATTAAATTTAAAGTAATTTTTAAAGTATCTTTGTAATTATTAAATTAATTTAATTATATTAAAAAATTCCTAATTTAAATCCGTTTCATTTGTATCAGGATTTATTACACGAATAGGAATAATACGACATTCACCTAAATTTATCGTATGATTGTGGTTCGTTTGAAGAAAATCTACAGAACCATCCTAATACAATATTTCATACTAAATAATGCAAAAACATAAGTGTGAACCTCACTTGGTAAGAAATATAATCATAATAAAATATAACCCCCCATTAGAAATTTGACTAAAATCTTTCTTTCTTATGATTTTCAATAACAGAATAATAAGTAAAATATAAATTACAAGGAAATAAACGACGCTTTTCAGTGATAACTTTTATATGTATAAAATAGGCTTTACTGCAACGGTCAATTAGGTTAAAAATTAACTCCAGAAATGAATTTATTAAATTTAATATATTAAACAATCACCAAAGTGTATCTTTTTTTTCACCTAATCAGATTAAAGAAATTCCACTTATTTTTAAACGTTATTTTAAATTAAAAATTAATGATACAGTTGTTAAATAGGTAATAGATAATTATTTTTCTTTGTCTTCGAAAGCAAAATCAAGAGCAACATTCATATGCAGAGTAAAATATTTTAAAAATATATAAATTAGTCAAACGAATAGCTATTAGTGTAATAATCGTTCACAATATAGTTACAATCTCAACAAATTCTATTAAGTAACTATACGTACAGTAAATTATCGTTTAACGTCTAACCTACTAACCGCTGTGATAATTATCATACGTTTACCTCTTAGAATTATCGGAATTATTCAAGCGTCTCTGCTAAATCCAAGAGTTTAACCATTATCACTTTGGTTAGAGTTGGAATATTATTAGGTACCACGTCACCTATGCGTGCCCTTCAGTAATTTTATTAAACAAATACCTCACTTCATTTAAAATATATCTAAACGAAAGGAAGTCATGAATGAAATTAGAACATCTGTGAAATGAATTCATTAATTTCTGACTCTTTTCCGTGCTTGTTTTAACAGCATTCTTAAAGATTAAAAGTTTCACTTTCTGAGATATTAGGAAATGCCGTATTAAGTTAGTGGTATCAATTAGTTGCATCTCGTTAACTAACAATGTGTCATTATAGGATTTCTAATTAATTCCTTGTCTGCTGCCTTTAGGAAATGCGATTTTTCACTTTCTGCTCGCAATTTTATTACATACTAATCAAGGTAAAGAAATTTATTTCAGAAATATATTATTAAATTATTTTCGTTCATTGTAATGCAGGAAACAAATCGCTCGTGTGAAATTGAATATTATTATTTGTTTTAAATTTGAAACTAATAAAGAATTTTATAGAATAAAGCTGTAGATTCTTCACATTTATAATGTACAGCAGTGTTTCTCAAAGTGTGGGGCGCGCCCCCTGGGGGGGCGCGATAACCCTACAAGGGGGGCGCGAGCATATCGAAAATTTAAAGATTTTTTTAAAAATATAACTGGAAAGAGAAGTAAAACAAAATTCTTTCTTCCATAATAAAAAAAAATGCATAACAACATTGATATAATTTATGTTTATTATCTGGCCTTTTTCCGTCATCAAATAGATCAAATTGATCCCAAAACCAAATTAAAGAAAAAAAACATTTTGTTTAATGAGAGGTATTTTTATTACGTTTTAACATAAAATATTACTCGTTAAGAGAAAAAAACGAAACCCAGACCCTGAGAAAAATTCTAAGATAAACAATTCATCACTGTAATTATTATTGAAATACCGTACATTAGTTATAGAAAAAGAAAAGGAAGACATGATTCACTTTTCAGTCAGGCTGCGGTTGCGCGGGGCATCTGTGATCTCTGTTGAAGGAAGTTGTAACTGATCAACCAAAGGAAGAACCTGCTGAAAGATGCATATTATTCATGATTGAGAAACGCGATGAACATGAAACGAAAGGAAAATTTTCAAATGCTTTCTAAAGAACTCCATCAACTTAAAATACGAAGTCATAAGTGTACCACAAGGTTCAGTTCACCTTGTCAAAAAGACACAAGAAAGAAAAAGTTCAACTTGTTATTTGTTGATCATCAAAGGTGTCACGAGTTCGAGCCCAGTACTACTAAAGACACGCCATGTAGGGGAGAGATGCACGTTAAATCTGTAGAGAGCTCAAACGTCTTCTTGTTGGAGTGGTGTGGTAGTTAAAAGAGGCCAGCTCAAGTATCGTCCTCGGCATTTGACTATGGTTTAAAATTACGAGGTCCGTCTCCAAAAGCCCTCGTGTAGCTGAACAGTGCGATGTTAATATTTACTCACTTGGTCATGAAAGCTTTATAACTACAATAACTTGAACAAAATATGACAGCTTTGCCAGCAAATAACATTTCTGTAATATTAGTGAAAGGTGTCTCCGATTTGCATCCTTTATTAAGGTCTTGCACTTACGAATCATTTTAGTTCAGTTTTATTGGATTTTTTCTCAAATCATCGAAGAAAAATTGAATAGTCCTTGAAAGCCGGTAAGTATACATTCTCTTAATTAAATTATTCACTGGAATTCCGATTTGTATCGTATACAGTAAAAATAATTATAAACAAATGATTGGGGTCACTGAGTCCCCCCGCACTACCATTAGCGTTAGTATCGAGTGCGCGCCTGCTCCCGGGGTAAAACCTTTTTAAGTCTTCTCGCTTTAAATATTAAAAAGTAACAAAATTATTCTTCATCGGAATTTTATATTCTTTTTCATAAATTAACATTAATTCTAAATGCTAATTCTGTGAGGTTTAAAATTACAGTTCTCTTTTAAACAGTTATTTACAGTTATAGCATTTATCTAAAAAAATCATCTTACATTTTTGTATACAATGTCGTGCACGCAGTTTTACTTTCCTTACAGTTCAGCTATTATATCAAGAATAATGTTTTATTTTTTTTAAAAAATGAACTCGTGCGAAGTGCCGGTGTTTCAGCCAGTATGCGTTTAATGTATCAGTACTGAAGAAGGTATTTTATAAATAATTTCTTAATACTAAATTAAGAACAAGTTTAATAATTATTAGGGACTTTCATGGGCTTGTCTTGTAGAGCAAATTTTTCAAAGGAAGGTTTAACATCAGAAATTGACACTCTGAGTTATTTTTCTATATTTAGCTGAGATCTATATTTTGTCTTCAAAGCAGCCACCGCAGAAAATCCAGTTTAACAAAGGTGGAATGTTGAAAATGGTAATAGTATATGAAGTGCTTTCGTTTTCAGTACAGATAATTCATCATCCACCTCTACCCAAAATTCAAAGAGCGATTTATTACAAAACTGCCTTTTAATTTTTCACTGGATGTGAAATCTATGAATTTCACATCCAGTTCGGAAGTTGAGAGCCCTTCTGGAGTATCTTGAAATAAATCCCAAATCCACTCTTGTAACTTGCAACCAAGTTGTCCTCATCCAAAAAAAAAATACTTTTTAATATTCTTTGACAGCATGTCTAAATGATTTTACATGGTTATAAAAACAACTTTCACATGTTGTTCTTCAGATTTGTAAGTTTTAACACATAACGAGCTGGGGCTTTTTTTCCCATCATTTACTTCAGTAGTGGTAAATCCAAAATTTAAGTATTTTTGAGAATATTTCCTTGATTTAACTTTCGGAACCATGCTTGTCTGTGTACTTGTTGATCCTTTATTATCATCGAATGTTTGCTTACGACTTAAAAATGTATTTATGATTTTGTTTTAATCTACTGCCGTAAATACTTAATTACCGTGAATTACAATTAACGTGCAAATTAAAAAATGTACATCCAAGTTAGATTCAATAGCTATAGAAGTATTAAGACGACCAAAACTGATTGGAATTGTACGAGGAAAAGCATTTTTACATGTTTTGCGCAGACATCCGATAGGTTGCCCAGACTCACGCAAACGTATCCGATAATGCCAGATGTGATGGATATAATGGAGAGCAACATAGACTAGGCTAATTTTCTAATGACATTTGTACTTTGAGAAATGGATGCTGAAGGAAATAAATCTTTAATTAAATATATCATTTTGCGATCTGTTCCAATTTAAAAATTAGAGAAAGAAAAATAACATAATAATAAGTAAGTAATATATATTTAAAGTAAAAAAATTTCTTAAAATATATACTGCTTAAAAGTTACATATACAAAATTTAATATACTATTGTATTAATTTGTACGGTTTATAATTAAAATCGTATTGTAACTTTAGCGTCTCTATCTCAAAGTGCATTTTTATTGCAGTGAATACATTATTGTTGTACAGGTGGGGGGTGATAAAAATTATGATTGAAAATTGGCTCGCCAGTATTGAAAGTTTGAGAAACACTGACTTATGTTACTAATTTGTATGGTTTATAATTAAGATCGCCTATTGTAGCTTTAGCGCCAAAGTGCATTATTATTGCATTCTGTACATTATTAATGTATAAGGGGGGCGCGATAAAAATTGTGATTGAAAGGAGGGGCGCCAGTATTGAAAGTTTGAGAAACACTGATGTACAGAATTTCTATATATATAAGTAACTTTATTTTTCAATTCCTACTATTAGATCACACTCTCTATATATTTATTTATTTATTTATCTTGGTGGAATTTTCAATCGTTAATAAAATACACTTTAAAACGCTCAATTGAGCTGAAATTTTAAGTAGATGATTATTTTCATTGAAAAAGTTATAATTAATAAAAATGAATTGATTAAAAGTAATTATATTTAAAGAATTAGAAATGCAGCGACGTTGACATTTGCTAAAATTTGAAAAGGATTTTTTTCTCACCTGTATTCAGTTGAACCGAAATTTTATATACACGATTGTTTTGGATGACAAATCGATACTTTATTGATAATGAATAAAAATTAATTACCACTTAATGTTGTGATTCTGTCATATGTATATACATATCTATATTAATTGTAACTATTTATTAAAAACATTAGCTAAAATAAAAATTTTCTTTGTTGATCTAAGTAGGAATTGACTTAATTTTTTTTATATTACTTGTTTTTTTTAATAAAATCTTGTATCAATTAAAATTTAATTCTTAATCACTGTAAAATCTGGTGTATAAATTGCACCTATACTTTCAAGCCTCATTTTCTAAAAAAATTTTTAGGTATATTTGTCGTATAAAGCTCCCCCCTTTTCATCATTTCAGGTTTTGTTGTAATTAACGGTGTGTGCAGCATTCAGTTGTATTGTTTATATATAACATAAGCTAAAACAGAAAAATAATGCGTTTTACGAAACAGATGTTCTTAAATGCGCACTGCAGAATTTATTTCGTATAAGCATTATTATTTCTGATGTAACTTCAAGTTCTTACTTCACTGCTTAATCTTCTTTATTTTAATTAACCATCCAATTACTGTAAATGATTTCCAACTACATTTTATTATTTTTAAATATTTTTTTTATTATATATACTTGAAAAATTAATAAAAATTAACGTTTAGTAATATAGGCGAGTGCGCGTGAGTTTTATCTCTATCCACGTTATTTTAGTAGACATTTAAAGATGTTTATATTTTAAGTATTTAATTATGTTTTGTTCGTCATTCATATTTATTGTTTTCTGAAGCCGTGTGTTAAATGTAATCATTATTTTCCAATCGAAATAAATCTCCGCGTAAATGTTTCCTTCCACCAAAAACTTTCATTTTTTTCATTCAATATCAGTCGTCTGTTTCTCAAACAAAAACAATTTGTACACAAACAGTATTCCTTCAAATAACTATATATCTTAAGTATATACCTAGAATTTTTTTTAAACTTTTTTAAACCCAAAACAACCATATGCGCACATATTTGCAAGCGAAATTTTCTCTGATAAAACTTGCATACGCTTTGCCTTTCCCTGTAATACTCCATAAAGTGCTCTAAAAAAAGAAAATAGAAACTTTAGAAGAATTCTTATATTATTGATAACAATTTTGTATTCTAATAAAGCTTCTCAGCGAAATTTAAAATGTACTCTTTCAAAACATAAAAAATAAACACACGCGAAATATTTAAAGATTTCAATTTTTTGAAGTGTATAGATGTGTAGGCGTGTAAAATAATAATAAAAAAAGCATTATTTTCTTTTCTCTGAATGGAAGCTAGTTTAAAAAAGAATAAACTTCCCAATTTTTCTTCAACTTTACCATGTTTTATTTTTTACAAAAGATGCATGGGAGTAAATGTTTATCTTGCCTCTTTCTTTGAAGGAAGAAAATAAAGTGATTGTATGGTTGTTTACATGTTATTTCCATGTTTTGTTGGTAGTTTATTGATATCACCTTAAAGTTGAAGATATTTTCTTCAAGTATTATATTCCCTACAATATGTGTGTCTTGTGATCTTCAAAGAAATAGTATGGAAACATTAACAATGTTATATTCAACTAAACAATGTTTATATTCAATTTAAAAGTCCGTTTTTTTATTCTTTTGAAATAGCAATAAAAACAGTAAGGTTTCCTTCCAACATTTTCAAACATTTTACTTGTATTCATTATTAGCTTTTTGATTTATAGAGTTGTTTAACAATTATTGTACATACAGGAGGAATTCCTTTTAAGGAATGTTGCTGCTGTCTTAATTTCAAGATATTTCTATAAAATATGAGGCGTGTTCGAATGAAAGTGATTCGAAGCGTAGCATGCAAACAGTTTTCAATGTATTTTCGCGAAAGAAAAGCGAACCACGCACGAGCGTGCGCAAGCAGATTTGTGATAGCCGCATTCGTAAAAACGTAGCATTCATTTAAAAATCGTTAATTTAGATGTAATTGCGTTCAAAACGGTTCAGTCAGTAAAGTTTTTAACACTGTAAGGTGTAAGCCGGCGATATTCTTCGTAGAATGCGGACTGTGTAAGATGACACGTGTGTGTCGAAGTCCACAGCGAGGAGATAAGCGAGAATGATTAGGTATGGCTGACATTAAACAAGAAATTTGCCGCAGCCCTGTCAGGTGCACAAAGTTGTGACGGAGAAGCTGATTACAGACATTGATACTGCAATCATGGGATATAGAAGTGAAAACAATCGCTACGTCGCAAACGGTTTCAAAGTTTCCATCGTGGAGATTAAGGAGCTGGCCATATCCATCAATGCCCAACGGTACACCCAAGCACTTAATAAGCTGCATAAGGGTATCAAAAACAAATGTACATGTATGCTGTCGTCAGATGTCATCATTCTGCTCGACAATGTGAGACCACATGTTGCCAAGGTGTGTGTCGAGACACTGGTCAGTAAGAAGTAAGTCCTGAAACATGCAGCTTACAGTCTAGATCTGTCGCCTTGTGGCTATTATATCTTTGTACCGCTTAGAAAAGTCTAATGGGTGAACGATTTCTCTCCTATGATGACGTAATGGCTACAGTCCTCAACTGGTTCCATGATCGACAGGTATCATTCTTCGCAGACGGAATTCGTAATCTTCCTAAGCAATGGGACACACGCCTAAAAATATTGGGTGATTTCTTTTAACAAACTTTGTGTGAATTCCACTCATTAAATAATGTCACGAAGATTCTTGTAGTAGAGCAGGTAGCTATACAACGATGAATAAAGCAATGAGAAATTATTGAATGCAAGTGAGATATACTTGATCATACGCAAGACGAACTGACCTCCAGCCTGAGGAAAGCAGCTTATATACGATACAATGGTGACATCTAGAATATTCTAGAAGTACTTAAACTAACATAAATTTGCATACGCTGCAACTCTCTGTAAAATTCCAGAGAGTCAATTTAAATCAAATTAAAAAACCGGTGAGTAGCAATCGGTAGGAGAACAACAGTTCTTCTAGCTGCGGCTTTACCACTGGACCACTCGTTCGTAGAAATGTTTACTAAACATATCAATATTGTTGTTTCTATGTATCTATCCCATTGCTGTCTGTATGCATCCCATGGATACACACCTCGAATCATGTTTATGTGAATGATCTTTGTATAATATTAAATAAAACATAGAGATGTTAATATAGTTTATTATTACTCTACTTTTCTTCCTATGTTGTTGTTGCTAATGCCACCTGTCTGACGTAGTCAGAACGAGGCCCACGAAATTCATCGTGGCAAGGGCAAGAGTTACGCCTGTCGTTGGCCTTGAGCACCATACAGGTGACAGTGCGATTTAAGCTCAGTGAAACTTCCCCGAAGGGACGATAGATGGCGACACGACCTCTATCTCCACCTCCACAATTTCTGCAAGTGAACTGAAGGGGAGGGAAATATTCTCCAGTTCCTGCGCTAGTGAATAAGCCCACAAGACTACGGACCCACTGATTTAACGAGCACGTACTCCGTGTGCACTCGGAGGGTATTTGGTGACATCGAGCATCGAACCCAGGCCTTCCGGTTTGGAGTCCGATGCTCTAACCACTAGGCTACCCACAGCCCATCTTCCTATGTAATACATATGAATACAACACTCCCGCACTTATCCCTCAATTAACCTATCATATGACGCTTTTTGATATGATAACCTTCTACTGTAAAGGAACCTGGGGGAGTGATTCCGGTACTCTTTTCTCTCGCTATTCTTTCTGCGTGATATCCGGTAAAGCTTTTCTGTTGTTGTTACTTATACCACCTGATCGGCAGTAACATCATAGATCAAGATTCGCGAATTTCATCGCGGCTAAGGGCTAGATTTATACGCCAGTCGTTAGCCTTATCTTTGAGCACCATATAGAAGAGAGCACAATTTTAATGGGTTCTACCCCAATTTTGAAAGAGAACACCCTGTAGGTGGTCAGAGGCCTCCCAACTCTCTTCCCCTTTCAGCAACCTCACGAGAGGATTTGCGGTTCGACGACTGCTTAGAGTACCCCCATGACAAGTGTGACAAACCTATACGGAACTTTCTCACTAACCTACTGAGACGTCTTTTTAGGGAAAATTTAATTCCCTTACCTATTTCCAATCAGCTCCAAAAAGGGGACAGGATTCCTTGTTATGCAGACTAGATAAAGTATTTAAGTCAAACGGAATAGTAAAGTAAAAAGCAGTAGGAGAGAGAGATTGAAGCAGAAAGGTATAATAGTGAAGTTAGAGATTTATTATTGAAAATTTCTAGGTGGATAAATTAATCTCAGGAAGAGTTGAGATTCAGTGTGGTAAATATTCATTTATATTTAAAATCTCATTAAAGCTTTATATTAGGAGTGAAATTAAAGTAAAATGTTCAATAGGAACATTATTGAATATAATTCAGGGATCTCTTATCACTGTAATCTCTGAGTGATCGATATTCTAATTGTTAGTTAATTGGATCATTAAATATTTAAGTTAATTTAATGGAAAGTCCCTTTTAAACCTCATATAACTATTTTGATATATTTGTTAATAAAAGTCTTTGATTCTATTTGGGAAAGATAACCAAATAAAGTTATTTATAAAAATGGCTACTGGCTCCTATCTGACTCCAAATCATTCTCGTTCTCAAAGTAAGATCCAAGGGGATCTTCACACAAGTTTTTCAGATAGAATCGAATACCTGAGTGATGCAAGAGTGCACCCATTTGCTTTAAAAACAGTAATGTTTCAGTTTTTGATAGATAAAGCTGTGATTATTTCCCGTTAGGTAGTAAAAAAAGAATTAAGTATCATAGGAAATCTTGGAGTGCTTAAGGTATCCGACTATGTTCGGAACCGTGGTTTTGAAAGAGCGTATAAAGGGATATTATTCATGCTATTTAGTGTCACTTAGATTAGAAAATGTATATAAAATTGTTTTAAGAATAGTATTACAATAAAAAAATTACTTATGTACAATATTTTGACAAAAAATTAACATTGAAAATGACCAATTTTCAAAGTATTCTCCTTTTGTGAAAAATGCTTCTATTATAATAATATTTTGCCTGTATATAGCTCAGACCTCTGTACAGAGGTGCAACTAGAATGTTTGAAATATATAAATTAGAAGTGGTTTTATCCATGTTTTTTTCGACAACAGAGGGGAGAAATTTTAAGAAAAAAAACGTCTCGATAATTATTTCATTGGTTGTAACTCTGAAAATGATGTGAATTTTTCAAAAAAAAAGAAAATAGTTAAAACTTTCTGGAGAAATCTTTACTTTATATAAGCAAAATATTATTATCTTAGAAGCATTTTTTATAAAAGTAGAATATTTTGAAAGAAGTTATTCTAACTTAAATTTTTGCCAAAATATTGTATAAAAAAATTTATTTTTGCCAAACCGTCCTTAAAACAATTTTATACGTGTATTCTAATCTAAGGGACACTAAATATCATGAAAATTATCCATTCATGCGCGTTTTTAAAACCACGGTTCCGAACATAGTCGGATACCTTATAACCATTGTACACTCATGTCCATAAATTAAGAATAATGAAGTTCAGGCAAAGAAAGAGACAAAAGCAAAACAAATTTGACTTACTTGTAAAGTCTATTAAACAAAAGGTAAAGAGCAAAAAAGATGCTATATGTTTGACATAATTAATAAAAATTGCGATTTTTACTTTACTTCCTGGAGCAAATTAAAAAAAAAAAAGTACATATTTACAGAAAACGGTATACCATGGTTAGTATGATGGTTAAGGGGTCACATGCCTTTTAAAAAGTTTAAAATGGTTAAACTTAGTTAGCTCTTTAAAGCTCAATAATTTTTTTATTATTGTTTCCTGGAATGTAAATTTTGGTGGAATAAACAAATAGATATTACTTTACTTAAAACATAACCAACAAACACATTGCTAATTAGGACAATTTTTTCATTAGATAATTACAAAAAGAAATTTTGGTTTTCTTCTCGCAAGTGTTATGCATTACGCGCAGCTTTATAAAAAATTAACCAATATTTTTTGATGAAATTTTTGCTCAGTGTTGGAAATTGTGTTATCTTTAAAATGACGAAGCATGAAATACTGATTTAAAAATTTTTGTAAACTATAACAAATTAAAATAAAATTTTTAAAAATTTTTCGCTATTTTTTATTTGTAATTTAAAATTTTTTCATTAAAAATTCCAACTGGTTCGTTATTTTAAGTACAGATATGGTCAGAATCTCCATTAAAAATTTTATCATTTTCCATGTAACGGTTTTGAAAATATCATGCGCGTAATGCAGTGCTTCTCAAACTGTGGGGCGTGCCCGCTGGGGGCGCGATGACCTTACGAGGGGGCGCGAGCATATCGAAAATAAAAGATTTAAAAAATTATTAGTTTACTGGAATTAATTAAAACAAAATACTTTCAGACATAATAAAAAATGCACTTTTACTCTGATATAATTTATAGGCGATATTAAGCCAACAAAAATAAAAACTTCTTCAATAACTAATTAGCTATCTTTGATCCTATAACCAAATAAAAAACTTTTATTTCATTTGCTGTCATCCCGTTATGAGAGATTTCTTTATTACGCTTTTTTTTAACTAACATACTACTCTTTCAGAGAAAAACCAGATCCCAGACCCAGAATGGAAAAACTTTAGGAACATAAAAAATTCATCACTGTCATTATTTTTGAAATACTGCACATTATAGCTGTAATCTGTTTGACCTTCTAAGTTATTGGTACAGTTAGTTATGACCCCTCTCTTACGTGTTCTCTGTTGCGTTTTTTTTCAGGCAAAAGAGTTTTATGATATTTGGAAAACCACGGAGAGCACACACACACACACAAGCACATGAAGGATTACTTGGCCAAGACATATTTTTATAAATATTCTCAATGTATAAAGCATAACGAAAAACGTTTCACACAATTTTTTAGTAGTAACATACATATTATCATAATGAATATACTTTTTACCCGGAAGTGGTCGCGCGGGACACACAGATTACGAAATCCTTAATTCTGGCAAAAATGTTTATTTATTACCAAAGAAAAATTGAAAAGTCCTTGAAAGTAGGTAAGTAAACTTTCTCTTAGGTAAATTATTCACTGGAATCATGATTTGTATCGTGTACAATAAAATAATTATAAAAAAAAGGATGGGGTGACTCAATAACCCCGACCATACCGAGTGCGCGCCTGCTCCCGGGTTAAAACATGTTGAAGTCTTTTCACTTTAAATATTAAAAATAATACAATTATTCTTCATCGATATTTTATATTATTGATCATTATTTAACATCAGTGGCGCACACAAGGGGAAGGGGGTCCGGAACCCCCCAAAGCCCTTGATTTTTTCCGATTGATTATAATTCTAAGTTTATAGTACGCAAAATTTAGTTAAGTATTTGTTATTAATGATTAATTTTATTAGTTAAAGCTAATTATTAGTTCAAGAATTAGTTTTTTACTGTGTTTTGTTCCCGAAAATCGACAAAATCAAAAGGAACCTGATACAAGATTCGTGAACTTTCGTCCCCGGGCCCCCCCTTGAAAAATTCCTTTGTGCGCTACTGTATAACATCAATTATAAATGCTAATTCTGTGAAGCTTAAATTACAATTCGATTAAAACTAATTATAATTTGAGCAACGATTTAAAAAAAATCATTTTATGTTTTTGTAAACATTGTCGAGCACTTGGCTTTGCTTCCCTTACAATTCAGCTATTATATCAATAATGTTTTATTTTCTTATAAATGAACTCGAGCAAAGAGCGGGCACTTCAGCCGGTATACTTTTAATGTATCAGTGCTGCACAGAATATTTTATAACTAATTAATTAATACTAAATTAAGAACAAGTTTAATAAGTATTAATGACGTCCATGAGCTTGTCTTGGAAAGCAAAGTTTTTATAAGGAATGCTTATTATTAGAAATTGACCCTCTGAGTTCTTTTTCTATATTTAGCAGATATCTATATTTTGTCTTCTAAGCAGCTACCGCATTTTGTAATATGTTCAATTTAAAAATTAGAGAAATGAAAAATAACATAATAATTATCCTATTATTTTATTTATTTATTTATTTTGCTTAAAAGTAGTATACAAAATTTAATACTTATGTTACTAATTTGTATGGTTTATAATTAACATCGCCTATTGTAACTTTAGCGTCAAAGTGCATTATTATTGCATTCAGTACATTATTAATGTATAAGGGAGGGTGCGAAAAAAATTGTGATCGAAAAGGGGGGCGCCAGTATTGAAAGTTTGAGAAGCACTGGCGTAATGAGAAAAAATGACGTTCTGAGAAAATTGACATCACAAACATAAAATTTACCACAGTTTTATATATGTACTAGCTGGTATACCCGTTCTTTGCACGGATGAATTTAAAAATTAAAAAATACAGACTGAAGGATAAAGAAAGTTTTAATGAGTTAATTTTACATGAATTGTATAAATTAAACAAAAAAAAATTTGCATAACTCAGCTGAACGAAAAAACCATGTTTGCTAAATTTTAAGTCTTTAGATTTAATTGCTGATTTTTTTATTATTGTTATTACTTTTATCACGCCCTATAACTTTCTTCTGGGTCGATTTTTGAAAACACCTACCTGCTCAGCAAAAGTAACACATTGTTACAAATTTTGTGTAATAAACGCTACAAATAATGTTAATAATTTTTATCTGGATGTGTAATACGTTAATATTACTTTCTGATGCATTTATTTTATGTTAAATAGCTGTTACCCGCGACCTCGTCCACGTGGAATTTAATAAAAAAGTGTTTATTCACTTCGCAGAGTTTACGAAAACTTTTCATCTACTTTGTGAATCTATGTTTCTTTTTCGCTATATTTTTTCTTTGCTTTTTGTTGAGCAGGGGGCGAAATTGACGCATGACCTTTGTCACTGTCGATGGGGTGAGGACTAAAATCTTTAAGATCAAAATAGATCTAAGTAGCAAGTAGGGTGAAACGCGAACACAAACGAAGCCGCAAGGAAGAGGGTGAAAGGGACGCATGACCTTTGACAATGCAGTTAAGGACTGTAAAATCATTAGGATCAAGACATGATTGGGAAATTTCGTGAATGGCAGCAACTTAATGAAAGAAAAAAAGTTTGATATAACTGGTAGCAATCCTTGAGACAGAAGACTCGCGAAATAAAATAATTCCTATTAAATAAAGTAATCCCTATTGAATAAAAATAGTACCGATTGATATAAATAATCCCTATTGAATAAAAATAGTCCCTATTGAAATAAATAATCTCTATTTGAATCGGATATTGTTCACTATTTCATTGGTATTAATTTTATATTTTCTCGGAATCCTAATTTTTTTTCTAAAATAAAAGTAGTCTAAGTTATTGACTATAACATCAGCTATCTGCCAGTAAAAGTTTTGTCAAAATTGGTCCAGCCGTTTCAGTAAATAGCCGGGACAAACAGACAGACAGACAAACAGACAAAAATTTTAAAAATTGATTTTTTCATGTAAGTACCGTGTATACTTTTGAATGCATTTAGTGAAAAGCTGTTAATTTCGAATTACAAACAGACACTTCATTTTTATTTATATGTATAGATTATTCTGGTTACTCAAACAACAACTAACTTTAACATAAAACTAATGTGAAGGTTTTTAAGTCAATAAACTTCAGTTTATTAAAATTATTTTAACTAAAAACATATTTTTTACCAATGCAGTACAAGCATCGAAACGATATCAAAAGTTACAAAAGAATCAAAATGCAACAAAGTGATTCATTTCTCCAAAATAAAGTTAAAAATTTATTAATATTACTTAAAAAACAATCAATATCTTATTATAAATATTAAATAATTTGTGATATGAATGCAGTGTATTACTATGATTCTAAAATGTTAAAATTCGCCACATGCAAACGATGTTCCCTTTTTTTTCATTTTTTTCCCTAGTAGTTTTAAATTGCATTCTTTTAGCCTGTCGCACTTTTGTGCGGAGATTAAAATGTCGTTCTGCAGTCTGAATTATTTTTATATCTACAAATGTAACAAATTTTTGTGCAAATTGACCAACAGTCAGACCAAGCAAATGCATAATTTTTAGTCTGCCTTGATTGCCATCATTAAAAATGACAATTGCCTCATTTGTAGATATATCAACAATCTTTCTACCACAACCTAAAGTTTTGGGGCATAATTTCCAAATAATGAGTTAATGGATTCATTATTATTTTGGGTTTTACCCCCTAGACATTTTTGTAGAAGTTTAGGTTGTGATAGATCATTAAACACAGGTTTTATGGCATCCATTACTGCCACTGGCAATTTGTTACTGTGTCTAAAAGTTTCCACACTGCCCTCTACTACTTGATTTTGATATTTACACCAAGAATTAGGACCTACAGGACAAAAACTGTGCAATGGTTCTTCGTCGCTTGAACGTATATGGAAATATACAGCCCAAACAGCTTTTCGCATATCCGACAGGCATGTTTTATTTTGTCGGATTGCATTTCCGTAGTACGTTGTAATTAAGTCGATCATTTTGTCGGTCAACCTTCCCTTTCCCCCAATCGACTTCCCATCACTGAGTTTGGAGCTCATTTGTTTTAATTTTCGTAAACGAGTTCCCATTCTTTTTTGAACATGTCCAATACATTCAATTTTTAAAACTGTGGTATCTTCTCCATACGGATTGGATGCAGTAATAGATGAGAATATTTTGGAATCGCCATCCCCGATGTAAGATGTATATCTCACAGACCGATGACTCAATGAACGCTGAAAAATACGAACCATTCCCACAGTCTCCATCATGCCAGCTGAACCATTGTGGTTTTTCTAACATTCTTTAACGTGAAGAATTTTCCCCTTTTTGTAAGCAGGTGACCCTTTTCTTCGTCTCCAAGAATCACATCCTTTACAGAAAGAAGACATCACTTCCGCATCAACACACTTTCCTGTTTTGTCTCCTATAACAGCACACACACCAACACGAGAAGAATAGCCACGGGGTTTCCACTTTCCATCTCCACTAATTATTATGTCGGAAGAATTTGTCAAAGTTATCTCTTCCAAAGCTGCACTTTGCATTGAAATTTCTGCAACTTCTTTACTATACAATTGTAGTTTGCTTATAATGTTATTATAGTATTTCTCTCAGCAACTGGAGGAGGAAAGTCCATGACACCACAGAAAGTTGTCATTGCTGCATGACCCTGTCCAATTGTCCTCATTGCGTACACAAAACGTCTGTTTATTTCTGGAATATTTTTTCTTTTATCCAGGATTTTTGAATTTCTAAACGAACACAAGTCTTTACAGTTTTTACATTCAATCGAAAAAACACTAGACAAATTTCTAACACATTTTTCTGCTAGTTTAATATCACCATCACATTTTTTGCAAGAAGCAAAACTTTGAATGTTTGTAAA
Source organism: Trichonephila clavipes (assembly GCA_019973935.1). Lineage (NCBI taxonomy): Eukaryota > Metazoa > Arthropoda > Arachnida > Araneae > Nephilidae > Trichonephila > Trichonephila clavipes. The sequence goes on along the minus strand of BMAU01005690.1, from coordinate 110,911 downwards.
TATGATAGTTCAAACACTCTATAGCCATCAAAACCGTCATCATGTTCAATAAAAAATGAATCAACATCTTGCAACTGAATCTTTTTTCCAGATGCACTGTTGTTTAGTGATTCATTCACACCGTGTACAGCTTTGCACCTCGTATGCATATTACCAGTAAGTCTCCTTTTCTTAGGACGTTTACCAGATGATCTTTTGGCAGATTCAGTCGAATTCATCATTCAAAAGTTCATAAAAAATTAATATTTTCCTAAAACTTATCTTAGAATAAGATACGGTATGAAAACCAGAAACGAGCGAGTATAGAATCAAGAATCCCTTATCAAAACAAAGTAGAAGTAGAAGTTTATAAAGTTAGTAGAAGTAGTAGTTAATATTCAGAACAACAATAATAATATTTGAGGCTTAGATTCAAGCATTTGATAATAATTAGAATGACGATATTAGAAACAGAGAAACGCAGCTGTGACCAACGACATGACAGCTGTCACCCTGGAGAGCCAAAATGTAAACAATATTTAAATCACCTTTTCTACTCTTTTTATTTTCTTAATAACTTCCGTTCTATTGGGAATTTATGCATGCGGTTTCTTTTAAAACACTCAGAAAAAAATGCTCTTTAAAATAAAATAATAAAAAATCGATTTTCCGGAAATTTTAAAAGGTATATGACCCATACGGAGTATGTCTCCAGGACGAGAGAGATGCAATACAGGCCTTACAACGCCTAGGCATGCTGAGTATCAAATTATCAATCTGATCTTGGGCAATATTACACCACTCATCAAGTAATGTCATCCGAAGTTGCGGTAGACAGGTGGGAGGGGGTTGACGGGTTGCAATTCGTTGGCCAAGCATTTCCCACACATGTTCTATTGGATTCATGTCCGGTGAGTATGCTGGCCAATCCATACGGGTGATTACCTCCAATTGAAGGCATTCGTCTACAATGTTTGCACGGTGAGGACGGGCGTTGTCATCCGTAAAAAGAAATTCAGCACCCATGGCACCCCGAAACAAACGTACATGTTGTTCCAGAATGACATCCCGATAGATGTGGCCTGTCATTGTTACACTCTGAACATGCAGGCCAGTTCTGGAACCAAGAATAATTCCTCCCCAAACGAGCCACCCTGCACCACCGTAACGGTGTCGTTCAATGGTGTTCTCTTGGTGGTAACGGGTACCTGGCACTCTCCATATTAAAGTCCGGCGAGAATCAGACTGCAAACTAAACCTGGACTCGTCGGAAAACATCACACAAGACCACTTTTGTGGTACCTACAATGCATGCTCTCTACTCCAGGTTAATCGCAGGCGATAGTGAGTTGCGCTAAGTGGAACACATCTGACAGACCTACGAGCATATAGACCAATGAGCCCTATGCGTCTGTACGCGGTCTGCCTTGAAACTGTCGTACCGGTAGCTGAAAAGAGCTGACGAGACGGGTTTGATGTTGTTCTCCGTCTGTTTCTTTTGGCAGTAACTGTCAAATATATACCGGACCTCATTCGGCATTGTAACTCGGGACGACCTGTGCTATAACTTCTACTCACATTACCATCATTTAGGAATCGTTTCCAAAGACTGGAGATGACACTCTGGGCGATTCCAAGTTCCTCGGATACTTCGAGCTGGGTACGTTCACATTCCATTCCTCCAATAATTCTACCACGTAAAAAATCATCCAAATGATTCCTTTGTGCCATAACTATGCGGTTATTGCACTGAAAGGCTTTTAAAGAGATTGTGAACAATTTTACTTCTTTGCCACCATTCTTTATATACCCCTCTCTTACACTCTTGTCATTGTGACCTACTATCCGCTCCATCTGGTGGTTTCCTGTAATTTGCATATTCTTCTTCAAGATGTGTGTGATACTTCGACACACAGGTGAAATTTTTATTTTAGATTTCAATTTCTGTGTGATTCTGAATTGTCCTTATTTTATGGACGTGAGTGTAAATGTGTGTGTGTGTGTGTGTGTGTGTGTGTGTGTGTGTGTGATTGTGTGTGTGTGTGTGTGTGTTTGTGTGGACGTGTGTGTGTGTGTGTGTGTGTGTGTGTGTGTGTGTGTGTGTGTGTGTGTGTGTGTGTGTGTGTGTGTGTGTGTGTGTGTGTGAAGGGTTAGAAAATTTAAGTAAATTATTACATATATATGTGTTATCAAGTATATGTTTAACTCTAGCGCAATGTTCACTGTGAATTTACATTTGCCACAAAATGCTTTTAAAATTTCTGAAGTAAATTTTGCCAAATATTATACCTTAAAAATCCAACACTTCATTATTTTTCAATATTACTCTTTTTCATTTGACACGTTAATGTTAATAGAAGCAGAAAGCTCAATATTAAAAGCATGAGAATTTATAATAAACATTCGTGATGTATACCGTAAAATCCGGCGTATAAAACGCACCTATACTTTCAAGCTGATTTTTTAATGTTTTGGTATATTCGCCGTATAACACGCACCCTATTTTTAACAAAGGAATCTGAAATATTAATAAACATTGTTTTTATGTTCTGAAATAATTTACTTGAAGTATTATCCCAAACTTTTAAATAAATATTATGCTTCTCGAACTACAACTCTTTTAATTCTTAAGGCAAGTCGTTTCTTGTAAATAAACAGTGTTTCGATACATGTAGAAGAAAAGTTGGTTTTTTTATGTTCATATCTTTTGTTATTTTTAAAGCTATCGTTTTTATACCCGGGGTATAACGCACACCCTTAATTTTCGGTCTTATTTTTTCTGTTAAAAGTGCACGTTATACACCGGATTTTACGGTATATGTATTTTTTTTCTGAAAAGAAAGAATAAATAAATTTCAAGTTCGGGATAAATAGTTCAAATATCAAATGTTGTGATTTTTCTTTTGTTTGACTAATTGTTTTTTCTACTTCGTTAAAATGCAGTACAACACAATTGAAAGTTCTAGATGCAACTTCTAAAAAACTATAACACCTCCACACTTACACGATGCTTAAAAAGAGGGACCAAATAAGAACTTTTGGGTAACTAGTGACAATATGCGTCATTCGGACAGTCCTTTGTCACGTGTTTAATTAGATGGCAATACTATTGGCGCTTTTTTTTCGACGAAGATCACAGGAATGCTCCTTATCTTCTGTCGCCAGAAACTTTTCTTCCTCTGGAACAACTTCCCAACGACTTTTTGTTTTTTCCTTCCTGGGGTTTTCTGCCTTTACGTCAATCCACTTGAGGGATGATCTATTCGAGGAATAGGTCTTTAGAAAAAAGAACTCGAATAAAGCAAAAAAAATGGAGTCCTTATAGTTTGATGCAGTATTGTGGTTTGATTTGTTATTGCTCATAAAAATGTTTCCTTATCAATTAAAATCAAATGAAGTATAATGCATATTCCGAATTTCTTTAGTTGTTTAAGGCATCCGACTACGTTCAGAACCATGCTTTTAAAAAAGCGCGTAAATTGATATTTTTCATGATATTTAGTGTCACTCAGATTAGAATACATGCATAAAATTGTTTTAAGGACATTTTGGCAAAAATATTTTTTAAATATAATATTTTGGCTAAAAATTAACTTAGAATAATCTTTTTATTCCAAATTTTCTCCTTTTGTGAAAAATGCATCTATTATAATACTATTTTGCTGTATATAGCTCAGACCTCTCTACAGAGGCTCAACTAGAAATTTTGAAAAATTCACATTATTTTCAGATTTTCCATCCATTGAAATAATTATTGGCGTTTTTTTCTTAAAATTGCTCCCCTCTGTTGTCGTAAAATACGAATAAACTCACTCCTAAGCTATATATTGCAAAAATTCTAGTTGAGCTTCTGTACGGAGGTATAAGCTATGCAGACGCAAAATATTATAATGAAAGCATTTTTCACAAAAGGAGAACATTTAGAAAAAAAAATTATTCTAAGTTAATTTTTTGCCAAAATATTGTATTTAAATAAATTGTTTTTGTCAAAATTTCCTTAAAACAATTTTATGCATATATTCTAATCTAAATGACACTAAATATTATGAAAATTATCCGTTTATGTGCCTTTGCAAAATCGCGGTTCCGAACGTAGTCGGATACCTTAATAATTTACTGGAAAACTAAGCACAGGAATTTTAATTTCACTAAATAAATTTAAATTATCTATTTATAACCTAGAAAAGTCAGAAGTAGAATTAGTTCATGTAAACTATGTGCTTTATTATATTTATATTTTTGATTTTATAGAAATAGTTGAAATAAAATGTATAAGGAAAAAAAGTATCATTCTAAGTGTCATTCCATAAAATTTTACTCGATACTTATTATTTTCTTATAGAAAAGATTCATTACAATAAAAAATGTATGCGGGTAGTAAACACCTCAGTAAAACATTATGTTAGACTTTGTCATTACTTTTTCAATTGTAGTTATTTTTTATGCTGGTTATTCAATTCCCACTCTATTAGTTCACACTCTCCCTATATATATTAATATATCTTGTTTAAAGTTTCATTGTTTAATAAAATACTCTTTATTCCTTCACTCAATTTAAAATACATTTTTTAAACTTGTAGTGGATGACACTTGATGCTAATACAGATTTTACAAATATTAATTCATTAAATAAATTTAGTTAGATTTGGTTTTGTATTGGGAGAAACAAACTTGCCACACATTTAATAGTGAGATTCTGTCATATATATATATATATATATATATATATATATATATATATATATATATATATATATATATATATACTAGCTGGTATACCTGTTCTTCGCACGGGTGAACTGAAAAAATAAACAACACAGATTGAAGGATAAAAAAGTTTTTAATGAGTTAATTTTATGTGAATTGCAAATTAAAACAAAAAAACAGCTTTTTGCGTATCTCAGCTAAAAAAAAAAAAAGAAAGAAAAAAACACCTTTGTTAAATTTTAAGTATGTAGATCTAATAGCTGATAAAAAGGATTTTTTTATTTATAATTCCTCGTAACACTCTTGAGGGTCGATTTTTCAAAATACCTCCCTAAGCTGATCTCTGCTCACCAAAAGTAACACATTGTTAAAAGTTTTGCTTAATGAACGCTTAAAGTAGTGTAAATAATTTATATCTGAAAGTGTAATACATTAATATTACTTTCTGTTGTATTTATTTTATTATAAAATTGTAATATTCGCAAGCAACTCCGTTTCTCTTAAATTATAATTGCGATTCAATGAAAAACATAGCGAAATGTTAACGATAGAGTCAAGTTGGCAAATGCCTAGCTACTTTCGTAGCTCGAGCTTTATTAGAGCTTTGTAAGACCCGCCGTGTAGGGGAGCGATGCACGTTAATACTTTATCCAACAGCATTATGATTTACTGCAGTTTTTTTCATACAATATTGTTTTTTTTTTGGATCACGACATTTACAAATTAAGGGATATACATAAACAAAATACTCCAATTTGGAAAATTTAATCGGTTAGAGCTAGTAAATTAATTAAAGATATTCCACTGTAAAATTAATTATGTATACCATTCACTTAAAATAAGTTGTCAAATCATTTTCTAAGGTCTTCATTAACATACAAAAACATAAGACACTTAAGTTTTGACAAACTATTTTTTCTCTAAAATATACTCATCATGGAACCCGTGCTGCCATATATCTTGGAAGAGTGGATTTCAAAGAATATTCCTGCTAATTATTGGTAGAATATTCCTTCTAAGTTGGTGTGGTGTGGTAGTTAGGAGAAGACGGTGCCAGCTCAGGTATCGTCCACGTCACTTGACCATGGTTCAAAATTACGTGATCCGTTGCCAAAAGCCCTCGTGAACAGTGCGACATTAATATTCACTCACTCTCACACTACAGTACATACAGTACAGTAGTTATTGCGTTTTTAAGTATAAAAATAATTGTATCTGCCTATTATATTAAAATTATAGCGTTAGAATTAACTACTAATCACAAACAAGAATTAACAACTAATCACAAACAAATTTTGAAAATTTGTCCAAATGATGCAGTGTGAAAGAGAAAGTTTATTTACTTTAAGTATCAGAACTGATAAAAGCATTTATTTGGAAAAAAGATCAATTTCTTACTACCAAATATGCATAATAAAAACAGAAATAAAACATTAAAATAAAGAGGAATTTATAACAACCTCTCCCTTCAAAACTTAATTTTATTCTGAAATAAAAAAATAGGCATTATGCTGATCAGTGGAATTAATTAGAAGCGAGCACCTTGCATAGCCAAAGCAAAAAAAAAAAAGTTCTTTCACAAACAAAGATATATGCTGACGTGGGCTTTTTTGCAGCGCAAGCTAGAATTGCTCGCAGATGGCTGAATTTTTTCCTACTTACTTGACAAATATCGTTATATTTTGGACACTTCCCACAATATCTTTATAAATTATAGCCTATACTATATAAATTATAGCTTATGTGTTATTCTGATGTATAAGCTATATTACTGTAAAATTTCATTAAAATCCATTCAATTGTTTTTGCGTGAAAGGTTCACAAAGATACTCACAAACTTTCGCATTTATAATATATATTATATATATATATATATATATATATATATATATTTATATATATATATATATATTTATATATATATATATATATATTTATATATATATATATATATATATATATATATATATATATACATTAAATGTACCTTTTTAATAAATAACAACTAAAACAATGAATATCCAGTTACATTTGAGGTTGGTGCGTATGAAATTTTGTGATTTTAAGTGAATAGGTGATGTTGATAAAATTGCTCATCTTTTTTTCAAAAAAAGATTATTTAATCAAAGTCTGCTTCATTTTTTTCATTACACTTTTCTCTATTATATTTTAATGTTTAGATTCCTGTCTTAAAGAAATTTCTGATCCTTAGAATTAATTAACTCTGATATGAAAATTTTCAGACTATCTTCATTTTCATAGTGTTTAAGCCGTAAAAATTGTCAATGTTTAAAAAAAGGAAAATCGTTTAGTCAACGATCTTCTAAATAAACTGGGTCCTGAAAAATACCTCATACTTTTTTCATCTATTTTTGCAGTTGTTTTGAATTACGTACGTGGTTCAGCTTTGTTTCGGAGAAGTATTTTGCCATGCCAGGCTCATGAGTGATAGGCTGATATTTTTCAAATTCCATGCATTTTATTAGTGTATCGGGAATGTAATAGATAAAGTTGGTTTTGTTTCCAACAATGCTTTCAGAATATAATTTTTCACTATTGTTTTTGGTCTTGTACGCTTGTCTTTTTGTGGGGAAAAATTATCAGACCGACATTGGTCCGTATATATTGAGTGCAGCTTTTTCAGCAATATTACCAAGTTTAATCTCATTTAAAAATTACACAATTATCAGTAGAATTTTATCTTAAGTAAATTCAAAACAAATAAAAAAATGGAGCACTTATGAGAAATTCTTTTTAATTGAAATGCACTCTAATAACTGACAATTTGACCGTAAACGAGGTTATGCAAAAACTAAAGCTTAACAAAAGCAAGATGGTAAACGTTCTCATGTAAAGTAGATTCGATGTTTCATATGTGCCAAGTTATACTCCTGATAAAATAAAAATTCATGATATTTCACTGCACATTGCATAGCGTATTTGTCTATTATTGCATTAATTAATTGAGGTGTGATCTGTGAACGTCAATGTTTTAGGCGTTTTATTCCGTAACATAAATTATTTTTTCTGTCTGACTCACCTGTGTGTTTTAAGAAACAATACTCTCTGCGTGAAATCAGTCCATAAAAATATCTTAAAATCACCATCTTGCATATAAAATATTCAGGTAGATTTTAGCACTTTATCCCACGTTGACTTAAAAAATTATCTATTTGCTTATGTTTGTAATTTCGAGATTCATTTCTATTGTCTGTTTTGCTGAAATGCAATAGAGTAACACCAACGAAAAAAATATGGGGAAAAATTACGGATATATTTAGTATTTTTATTCAGTAGAGCTTCGTTTTGCTGCTAAAAAAGTGAACTTTGAGAAAAATAAAAAAGTACAGTGAAAAAAAACATCTTGAGGTTAAAAAGCACTTGAAAGAGCATGAACTTTTGCCCTCAATTTTATTTTTATTGATGAAGAAGCAGTCAAATTCATGATTATTTTATAAAATATATGTTATGACATATGTTAAGAATAAAGCTTAATTCGTTAGAAGAAAATGAAAAAACAAAACTCTGAAGTTTTAATTATGTAAGATATGTTATTTATAAGAAAGAATATAAAGGAAAAAACTTTTTTTATTTAATGCAAACAATAAAACATCTTGTTTGAAAATGCTAAACAATCAGCAAAAAGGAAAAAAGAAAGAAAGAAAACATGGAATCATTCCTCCTAAAGAGAAATAGGATTAAACAAAATTTTAATTTTCAGGTGCAGTTTATAAAACAGTCAAATAAATAAAAATGAAGGAGGAATAACGCTCTAGTTTTTTTTATTAAAATTAGGAGTTGTAACTATATTTTAAATTAAATTAAGCATTTTAGAGTTTATAATGAACCAGGCACTTGTATAAGATTTATTGAACAAAAGTTATATCTTTATGTTTGACTATTTAAAGTTACAAACTATGAACTTAAGTGATAACAAAAACGATCTTCTATTTAAAGTAAACTTAAAACTGGTAAATATTAGAAATGGGATCAAAGCCAATACGTATATATATATATATTTTATTTTATTTTATAATTTTTTTAATTTTGTTTGAAAACGATGGAATATTATCTTTTATATTCGCCATTGATATTTTGAAGTGTTTTGGTATTATAAGATTCATATATTTCAATTTTTCAATTGATAATTGTGATTGTTTTTATATATTTAAATATATATATATATATATATATATATATATACATATATATATATATATATATATATACGTATATATATATATATATGTATATATATATATATATATATATATATATATATATATATATATATATATATATATATATATATAAAGAGAGAGAGAAAGAGATAAATGGTTTTACGTCCAATGACAGTCTTAAACACAAAGTAGTAATTATAATGTACCTTACAGGTTACAGTGACGTAACCACGCGCTTAAAAGGAAATCCATCTTACCAATAAAAGATGTAAATAGTCAGAACCAAGTAAACCATCACAGCAAGAATAGCCACTATTTTAAGCATAAGAATAATAAATAATTTTCAGTGTTTGGATAACATAATCTGCCAGTATTAAATTCCATTCGCACTTCATTCTTTTCACAGACAAAACTTGTACAGATTAAATATGCATAATTTTTATTATATACATATGCATATGCATAATATACATATGCATATTTTTATGATAGCAAAAACATTATGAACCCTTCCACATTTTTCAATTATTTCATCTGGATAACGTGGATTAAGAGAAAATGGTATTCAAACGCTGCTGGAGAATGTAATGTATTGCACTTAATTTTGCGGTTAAAGGAAACTGATCTAAGCGATTTTGAAGGAATGTAAATTGTAACGGCACAAAGATTCGGAACGAGTATCTCAAAACAGCATGTCAGGATGCACCGTCTTCCACAGTCGAACAGCTGCTGATGGCGGTATTATGCTTTGGAGAACGTTCTCTCTGGGACCTTTAGTACTGGTAGAAGGGACCGTGAAAGTTGTAGACAATATGAGCATAAATGCGGATCAGTTGAAACCTTATATGGCATCTGTTTTCCTAGATGGAAATGGGATCTTCCAACAGGACATCGTCTCATTTCAAAAGGGTAGAATGGTGTTAGAAGGATTCGAGGAGAATTAAGATGAAATATACAATTAATATTCTTGCCATTTAACTCGGCGAAATTTAATCTGATAGGACACATTTGAGTTTTCGCAGAAATGAAATATCTCCATGTGAAAAAATCTCGTCTTTACGTGACCACTGCTTAGACAATTGGTACAACTTATCTCCATTCTACTACCCAGAACTTCTGGTTTCCATGCCAAGGCGAATTGCAACTGTTTTGCAGGAAAAAGTGGTGTAACGTGTTATTGAGCAGGCATTCATAATGTTTTTGATATATGTATGTATGCTACAAGGTATTGAAAAGGCAACACCATGAAGGAGTGGCCAGAAAGTAAAGACTGCCAGCTGGGATACATACAGCAATAAAGAATAAGTTATACTTATTTTGAAATAATAATCAGAACACAAAGTGTAAGCAACGTAAACGTGAGAGGTTGCAGGATCACGGGTTGATGCTTTACACTGAAGCAACGCGCGTCAAGATACAAATTTATTAAGAGCATGGAATGTATGGGCTTCCAATTTTCTGCCAACTATTTGCCACATTTCGATACATCTTCTGGACGTGGTAATGCTTGAAATTACTTATTAGAAAAAATAATAATTTTTAAATAATAACATCGTTTGTGAACTTTCTTTTTTTTCAGGCTGTGAGTTTGTATTTAGTTCCTTTTTATCTAGGATTCAAGAATTTTCGAATGCTTTTTTGGGCACGTAACACTTCTACTATTTATGTGTATGTGAATGTGTGAGAATTCGGAACTCTTTTTTTTAAAATTATATTCCATATGATTTCAGGCAGTAATACAAACAGAAAGGGAGAGGTTTGACTGGTCATATATAAAACTGATTAAACTCCACTTTTTAATAAGCAATGCTGAATCTACAATATTAATAAATCCTATACCATCCATTTATTTGTTGTTTTAAACATATTAGTTGCTGTCTACTCTAATTTTTCTTATTCAAAACATTTTTGTCTCTTAAATAAGATGAATTAAAAACTATCTTTCTCCCTCTATATATGAAGCTAAAACATTATATATACCACCCTATAATATCATATGAATCAACCAATAATATCATATGTACAATTGAAACCATTTATATTTTTCTGGGTAATATTTATATTTATTCTTTTGGAGGATTTGCACTCACAAATAATTCCCCTGATATTTTTCAGTGAATTCAAAATTATTAAATGTGATGCCCATATTGCTTAAAGTATACAGGTACATAGGTTTCTTATGTGTATTTCATAAAATATTTCTTGGTGATTAAAAACTTTAAGCTATAAATGATTTTGATCTTTCTTAAAGTCCTAAATTTTGGATAATTTTTAATACAGAGGAAATTGTGCAATAAATTATTATTTCAAAAATATGAGCATTTCATTTTCGAAATCTTAAAATTGTTATATTAAACGTCTAGGAGTAAAATGAGAGAGAATATGCCTTTAAATATAGTTTCTGTGAAAAAATACACAAAATACAAATACATTTTGTAAAATCTTTTTAAAAGAGATTTAAAGAGATTTTATAGAAATATTTACAAATACACAATTCAGTTATTCAATACGTATGTAAAGTTGATGCACTTATATAAAGTAATACGAAAAGACAATTCCTAAACATATATTTTGATATCGTATAACCAGTTTTATGATAAATGCGTGACTTCAAAATTAAGCAGAATTTTATGTAAAATATCCTATGCTTATATATTTTTTTTCTTTACGCAGACATATACATACAAAACGCTGAAGTTCTGAAATGTAATCGCAAATAAACATCTTTCAGAAGAATATAATTTTACATGGTATTAGTTTTAAAAGAAATTATATACTATACTTTAATACCTCTTCTGTTCCTGCTCAATTTTTAGAAAACCTTATGAGGGTTCTATATTCTTCTATATATATAAATAAATATTACGTTTTAAAAATGTTTATACAAATTTATATTCAACTCTCTTAAGTATTATACTTGATACCAATATATACCTAATGTTTACAATTTAGTATGAGTGTAATGCGTTTATATTTCCTGTTACCAAAAAAAGGCCTTTCAAAACCTTTAAATATTAGAAACGATTTTGCATATAATACTATTTAAAATCAGATGTTTTTAAGAAATTTATTACAGAATATATATATATATATATATATATATATATATATATATATATATATATATATATATATATTGTATCTTTTTTATTAATGTCTAAGTCACGCTTTTGTATTTTCTAATGTTATGAAAAAGCTAGAAATGCATCTCTTTTGAATTTAAATCTAGCAGAATTTAAAATAGTTTAAAATGTGTGTTTCATACTTTAAATTATTAACTATATGTGTGAGTTTCATATTTTAAATTATTACCTATATATGTGTCATTTACTGTTGCTGAAATTATAGGTGTGAAAATAAACATATCATTTTAAATATTAACTCCTCTCAGTAAAATCTCCAAAGAAAAGATATCTTCTACTTAAAAAAAATCGTATTTTTTACAAAATATAAGCACATGTTCTAGAAAAAAAAAAAACCCCATTTAAATCATCAAAAGTTCTGTTACTAACAGAAACACAGTATTTTTGCTTAGAATGGATTAAAAAAATAAGTCATTTTTTAAAATAAAAACATTTTCAATCATTATTTTTTTCATCAGTAAAAAAAAACATTAAAGCGACAAAAGAAAAAAAAATGGAAATGATTAAATGAAAAAGCCCAAAATTTCAAATGATGATCATGATTCTGATCATTATTTATTGTGAAAACTTTAAAAACTGTTATTTCGCTTCTACTGAGTATTCAAAATAAACCATATGTTTCTTTTCTTAATTATGCATAGCTACATTCGTGCTCAAAAGTGTGTATGCATTGGTTTTTATTTCAATAATTTAAGTTTAAATTATTGAAAAAAAACCAATAATAAATTAAATACTTTAATTTAAGCATATTTCAAAAAAGTTATGCATAATCTTTAAGTGTTTCCATTTTTTACCTAAGCAAATAATTTTTAATTAATTGTTACAAAGTTTTTCACCACTTAATCGAAAAATATATTTACAATTTAGAAAATGTTTATACATGAGTAAAGGAAATCCTCCATTAAAAAATTAATTTTCTAACATATTAAAACTGAAAATTTTCATTCGAATGTTTTAAAATCTGCAGAGGACCCTCTTGTCAGACTGCAATTGGTAAGCGTGCATTATCTTACTCATCAGTGTTGAAAAATGTCAAAATTTATTTCACTTCACTTGCAGAAAGCTTTAATATACATCTTACACTATTCGCTAATATATAATTAAACTTAAACCAAATGAAAGCCCAACACATAATAAGAGATTATGTACCTGTTTCAAATAACTTATAAATGAATTGTGAAGCTTCGAAATTATAAAATTTACAGTTGCTATGAACTTGGAATTAAAAACGGAATTTCGAATAAAAGGATTTTTGCTTAATCTTGCATATTTTTTTCTTAATAAAATAAAAAACAATATTGTTGTTAAAATGTCTAAACATGAATTGAAAAAGAAATATTTTAGTGAAGTGGAAGTGGGATTTATAGTTTGTAGTTACAAATCAGCCATTCCTTTAATATTTGCAACAGTCTGAGTACTTATTCAGAGTTCAAACAATCTTTGCAAAACCAAGAATGTAATCCGGTTTTTCATCTCCTCAACTGTGAAAACTATTTTCGTTTACTAACTCGTTTACTATTATCAATGTTTTTTTTTTCCTGCCGCATTGTATTTTTTTGCCTTTCTTCTCTTTAGATACGAAATTATATCACTCTTTCACAAAAAAAAATGTTTCCTTTTTCGGAGAAAAACTTTCTGTTCTAAAGATTTCTCAAGGAAATTTACAAGTGTCAATTTGCATGTAAAGTACTTAAATAACTATTTTTGATGTTTTCTTCTGCAACGACTCAAAAAGAATTGGATCCATTTACGGAGATCAATCTAGAGAGATCCATTTGCACATGTTTTGCATTTAAGCCTTCACAGTAAAGTTGACTCAGTGAAAATAAATTGTCAACAAATTTTTTATGCTTGAATTTTATTTTTCAGTTCAATAAAGGTGTTTCACACACTCATGAGGAGGAAGGTTAATACAAAAATAATTGTTTAAAGAACACTAGGGAAAAAAAAAAATGAATAATTTTCTAAAAATTTTGAATTTGTGTGTTTATGAATAGAAATATTAACAAGTTCTTAGTTTTTCATCTAAGCAAAAATTGCTTTAAGCATACTTTTCAAAAAAATAATTCTGGAAAGATATATTTACACGAACAAATGTGATACCAAACCTATACCAGGGATGGCGAACCAGTGGCACGTGACACAATATTTTGGGCACGTCTCCGATTGGACTGATTGTTTTGCATTTTGATCGGATTCAAAATAACAAAGTTCAATGTGTATTACGAGAAACGTGAGTGATCGGTCGCAGTTTTCAACGAAACTTTCTCAGTTCAAATAATTATTGGAAACGCTCAAGTTTTTTTATGTACTTCAATGTGACTTAATTTAATAAACTGAATTTGTACAATTCTATTGGTAGTAAATAGAAAAATTTGAAATGCAACTCTGATTGATTTCCAGTCTAGTTCAATATGGATTCAAAAATCTGTTGAAAAATGGAGAAAGCTGGAATTGATTAAAACAGAAATGTTAACAAGCAATTTAGGCAAAAATGCTAGTAATAAAATTTTGGAAACATGAAATTAGATTCCAGATACACACACATTTAGCTATTTGTAAAAACTGGTTCATGCTATTTTAACAAAATTTTCCTCTACCTATGCCTACGAGGCATTATTTTCAGAGAAGAATAAGATTAAAGACTCACTTAGAAACCGTTAGGAAGATGACTCCAATTCATTTTGCATTCTAGTAAAAGTAACATCTTACAATCCTAATAAAGTTATTTGTCATCTAATCTCTAATCTATCTCGCAACAGAATTCACACTAATCTTACTTTAATTTGAATTATACGTGTAAATAAAACATTTACTACTATACAGTGCGCAATTTATTTTTTCGTTGTAATTAAAGAGTTTTGAGTTTTTTTCTTAGTATATAGTTTTATTAATTTCTCTATAATCACAAGTCAAAATTATTAGATGGCAGGTCTATACCCCGTTAAACATTTTTTAAAGAAAAAATGGCACGTTGATTCAAAAAGGTTCGCCACCCCTGACCTATACGATTTTAGAATGTTTATTTCAATTCCTATTATTGGTTTTCCCTTTCCTTATCTCTCTCTCTCTCTCTTTATATATATATATATATATATATATCTTTCTCTCTCTCTCTATCTCTCTCTCTGTATATAGGTATATATCTGGGGAAAAAATGCTTTGTCTGAGTGAGATGTTTACGTAAGCCGTTCGCACTTAAGATATTTAAGTCGCATTGTAGCTTTAGCATCAAAGAATAATATAATTGAAGTAAACACATTTTTATTGTATGGAGGGGGCGATGGGAGAAAATTATGATTGAATATTTAGTCGCAAATACTGAAAAATTCAGAAGAACTGTACTAAAAGGAAGCATACTATCAATCTTTCTACATTCTAATCCTTTGTTTTCTTTACTTCTAAATTAAAGATTATAAAAATTCACTATTGAATTTGATTTTAAGTGCTTTGAGCTAATACTGAGTTAAATCATTACAAATGTGAAGTACTTTTTATTTGAACTCAAATATCAGACTTTGGACATATAGCAGTGTTTCTCAAACTGTGGGGCGCGCCCCCCTTGAGGGGCGCGACAACTCCACAAGGGGGGCGCGAGCCTATTGAAAAGTCGAAAACAAAAGATTATTTAAAAAATTATTAATTTACTGAAGGTAAACAAACAAAATACTTTCTGACATAATAAAAAATAAAATACACTATAACTATATCAGTGCTACTCAATGCATTTTATATTTAATTTAAGAATTCTAAGCCAAGAACAAGTTTACTAATTACCAGTGTCCCCATGGGTTTGTCATATATATAATTTATAACAAAAATTAACACTTATCTTGATAATCTTTGCACGGTTTATAATTAAACCTTGACTGCCGATCACAAGTAACGCAATTTGCATCCCAATGCCAAGCGTTTTCCACGTAGGCACACATATATGATGTACTGGGGGAGGAATAAAGGAGCAAAAATAATCTGGAATAAGTAAATCCTTCGCAAACATTGTCAAGGTCATTTTATTGCATTCTAAAGTCTTGGAATAATTTTACGGATTTCAGTGCACAGAAAAAGTCGTACTTCGGAAAGACGCTTATATACGTCTGGAGAAATAAAGGCTTTGGCTTAGCGAGACGTTTACACACACGGGGACGTTTATATTGAGAGGTTAAAGTCGTATCGTAGTTCTGGCATCAAAGTATAGTATTATTGAACTCAGTACATTGTTATTGTATGGGGGGAGGGCGTGATGGAAAAAATGATTGAATATTGGGTTACGAGTATTGCAACTTTGAGAAGCACTGACATATAGCGATTTATAATGAATATAATATTCAATACAGGGTTTAATCGATGTTTGTATTGAAAATGACAAACCATAGATTTGATTTATTTTTATAATTCTAGTTTCTTGAAACATAAGTTACAAAAAAATTACACATAAAGAAATTCGACCCCTTCGTACAAATTCCTGTACTGGTTTAGTCAAATCAAAAGCTCTCGCCAAATGTCGTAAGGTTATTTGGTCAATAATGCAAATGTCGTCTTACTCATGCTCAGATTTAATATTCCTATTTATAAGTTGGGTGGCATTTTTAAGCAATCGTGACACAAAATATCCAAAAGCTTCACCAATTTATTGGTTGACAGACTAATGCAGTGCTTCTCAGACTTTCAATACTTGCGACCCAATATTCAATCGTAATTTTCGCCGTGCCGCCCTCCGTACAATAACGATGTGTTGAATTCGATAATACGGAACTTAGACGCTAAAACTACAATATGACTTTAACCTCTACGAGACTGGCGTTTATAAACGCCTCGCTCAGCCAGTGTGATAATTTCCCCGGACGTATATATACGTCTCTCCAAAATATGTTTACTACTATCCATAACATTATTCCGAAGACTTTGGAATGCAATAAAATAGCCATTAATATTGTTTGAGAATGATTTACTTATTTCAGAGGTTTTTCTTACATATATTCTCTTTTTCCCTCCACCAAAATACACCATATGCGTGCATGCGTGCAAAACGGTGGCATGGGGGAGGAATCGAGTAACTTTTAATCTGTTGTTAAGGGATTAATTATAAATCGTACAAATGATCCCGATAAGTGTTAATTTTTTGCATATAATTTTATATATCATCAACCGGTCGGACATTGGTAATTTTTTAACTTGTTTTTAACTTAGTATTGTTAAGATAATTATAAAGTTCATTGTGATGTACTGATACATTTATAAGTGTATCATATCAGTTTAAATGTTTTTTTTTCACTATGACAGAATGTATTTTGGTTGTTTAACTTAAAAAAATTATTAATTTTTTGTAATAATTTTTGTTTTCGACTTTTTTCAATATCCACGCGCCCCTTCTAGAGTTATCACGCCCCCAAGGGGGACACACCCCACTGTTTGAGAAGCACTGGTCTAATACGTAAGTACCGAAACAATTAATTCTCTAGATATAATTATTGTACTTAATTTGAAAATTGCATAACATGTATGCTCTATACTGAGCAAATTATAATTTACTAATTAAGTGAACATTTCTTATTTACTATTTTTTATTTATATTTTATAGTTCAATAAATGCTGATTGTCCTATGTTACAAACAAGTATTGGACAGACTTTTACTGCAATAGCTCAGGTAGTATCAATTTTACCCAAAAATAAGTCCATTAAAATCTTTATTCTGTCAATATCAGACCTATTTCCTCAGAAATCTATTACTGAGGGAATAATTAAATACAATGCTGACCTTCAAGATGTAAAACATATTATTTTAAAATTATTCCTGTCCAAAGGGTGTTAAATATGCCCTTCAATTATCTATAAAACGCGGACACACGGGCGTTTTTGGGAATGAGCGAGCCGATTGGCTTGCAAAAGCTGCAACCAAGCGCAAAATTGACATTGACGTTAATATTCCTAAATCGTTTTACAAGAAGATCACGAAAGAAAGAATGGTTAAGTCTTGGAACCAATAATATCTCAATTCTAATAAGGGGAGCATAACAAAGAAAATTTTTCCCAACATTAATAAGAGACTATCATGTCATCATTTTTACACTAACTACAAATTAACCCAATTTCTCACTGGTCATGGTAATTTCAAAAGCTACTTGAACAAATTTAATTTAGTTCCTTCATCTTTCTGTTACTGTAATATTGGTGACGAGGAAAATGTAGAACATGTAATCCTTCTGTGTTCCAAGTATGTCAGAGAGAGAAAGATGATAAGACTGGCATTCAAGAGCCTCAACATTAATTGGCCACCGAACTTTCACCAACTTCTTTCCCCCAGAAGTGCTTTCAAAAATTTCTGTAAATTTGTTGTAACTGTTTGTAATCCTTCTTAACTTCATTTTTTTAATTGTTTATTTCCCTTGAATGTGTGTTTAATACTTACTTCTGTAAGCCCCGTGTGATACTTTGTGGTGCACGGCGGATTTTATAATTGTTTTCAATAAAAAAAATATCTATAAGTTACTAAGAAAATGTATTCAGTTGATAAGATTATGAAACTCTTTCAGCATCTAGTCTAGTTAATGTCATTTAAGGATGACAACCTGTCATGATTTCATGGGATTTGCATGCTTCCAAAAATTGAAATGTACGATAGTGTCACTGTTTCTATCAAAAGATGAGAAGTTTGGAAAAAATATATCCTCGCTATCAATTTAAATATTGTCTTTGGGGAAAAAAACAAACAAAATAATTATAAATTACGATACACTCACTTATAGGCAGATTTAATTTTAAAATCTATTCAAATGCATATTTTAGTAAGTGATAATCTATTGAAGTTTTATATTCATTCATTTAGAAGAATTTTATTAAGTATTAAAAAAGAGAACTGCATATGTGGAATGATTTTACACGACTTACATTGGTTGAATTATTTTTTCTAAGCTTCAAAACCTACCTATACGGATAAGATGTTATCCATTATATAGATGAAAGGGAAAATAAATAAAAAAACTCATTTCTAATGTTATTCACTACCACAAGGGGAATGAAATTTAGGTGTTTGTTTTTTGAAATAAATGTTAAGAAGTTTTGGAAAGCTGAAATCTTATTTTTTGACTATTTGAGATTTTTACATTTTCAAATTGTATAGATTTTAACCTTTCTAAAAATACCTTATTTGAATCTCTAGAATCATTAGAAGTCCTTAGAACCTATTTTTAAATAAGCGTTGAAACTGGGCCACACCCATTTGAATGGCGAAAAATGTTAACAAAGTACTTCGTTTTCGCTTAAAAGTTGAACATATGATATTAACCAAAACATGTATCTTTTATTGTACATTGAGCCTCTTATTTATATTTTTCCTAGCAGATTAAAATTGTTTCACTGTATAGATTAAAATCAATTTATCTCAAAATGTAAATTTTGATGTTTGATTTACTTTTTCTGCGAAACTACTGTTCACAGGTATATATGTATTTTTTATGATATATTTATAATGATGGCTAATATATACTGAAATGATCTTTTTGTAAGAAAATCAAAACATTTTTTACAAATATTTTTATGTAAAAAATGGGTAAAATTTCCCTATGTTTGATAAATTTTTTTATAAATTATGAAAAAAATCGATATTAGCTAAAAGCTTTTTTCAGTATAGGAAGAAAGATATACTTTAATTGTATGAAAAATTTTAAACATGTGCATATAACAGATTTTGAGAAAATCTACATCAAAACCGCCAATTTAACATTGTCGGTATGGAGGCTTCCTACTCCTCTTAATTATTTTTTTTTTTTTTAAATGAAGCATACCTTTTACTGTTTTTTTACCTATATTGTGGTGAGAGGACACATATAAGAAAACAACACTAGGTATATTTAACAGTTTCTTTTATCATTAATTTTTAATTTATTTTTTTAAAAAAACCTTTAGTTATAAATTAACACTTTTAGTTATTTATATTGCAGAATAATGTTATTATTACTAATTTTCCGTTTGTTCAGAAGAAGTCAGACCAGTTCACTGAAACCGTTGACTTTAATGAAGTCCGATATTAGAAGTAGACTATCATGGATATCTTCCCAGTCCAGTCCAAGAGGGTCCAAGATGTACTGAGGTAAAGCCTGTTCTACCTGGAATTTAGGGCAAATATGAAGCGTCTAATTGCCTCCAGAAAATTGAAACTTTTTAAGTGTCCACTGGCAAGTCAAGAGAAACAAGTGTTGAACTGTCTGTCACAGAGAAAACATAAAGAAAGCCCAGGCCTTTTGCCCTTTTACCATTTGTGAAACGGAAGTTTTAGCCATTTTTCTTTATTTTGGACCTTTTGCCTTGAGAATAATTCCAAATATATTGGTTTTGAGGTGGAAGGAACATGATGGTCTAGTCACCGCTTTGCAAGAGTGTCAGCCAAATCTTTTACGTAGATATTGGAATGGGATGGGTTCCATTGAAAGTATACTTTGTGATGGTGGGAGATGAACTTTACTTTTCTTAGAATAGATAAACTGATTTTATCTTTTATGTGTGCCCAGTTCTTGAGGTGTTGAATTGAATTGGCTGTCAGATAGAAACCAGAGGTCTTCGTAACTACTTTCGCTTATGATTTTTTCTAGTCCCATGTCAATTGCAATTAATTCACTTCGAAAAGAAGGAACAGAAATGTGGGTAACATTGTTTTATGGAGTGTTTCCTTTGAATTGTAGAATAATAATTATTTTCAATCTCTAAAATCATAAACCCAAACTGATTTTTCCATTCTTTTTCGCGAATATCACCCTTTTGTGGAATTATTATATTTTTAAATTACCCCTTACTATTAATTTTAGTAATATACATTGATTTAATATACCACTAAGTAAAAATTTTAATTCTCCATGTAACTCCGACTCCCCCTAAGGTATATTAAATCAAAATGTCAGTTTCCAATAGTAGCTGATATGTAAATAAGGACAAATATTAAAAATAAAGGAATAACCTGCTTTAAGTTACTTGAATAATACTTTAAGAATAAACATTAATATATTGCAAAACGCGAAAGTCTACAAAATATAGCAACACATTTTCCCAAAGAAAATATACAAATTACTCATATTTCACAATTTTTGCAGCATATTTCTATTCTCTTGTTTTCAGGCTTAAGTTAACATTTTCTCTCTGTTATCTATCTTTATGATTTCTATAACTACTAGAATGTCTTTACCGAAGAAATTGGCGTGAAATCTTTCGTACGATTGAACATAATGAAAATTTCTTTAAAAAATATGTCTTTTTCACTACTTTTTTGCATACATCTAGATGTGGTTCCCCAATATGTTTTTTTGTTACTTACAGCAGCACCAAAGAGCACTTTGAAAAGATTGTACGCTGAGACTGATGTTCAGTATAGTAAAACTAAAGGGTTTTTTTTTTTTACAAGATAAAAGAATTACTTTTAGAGTGTTTTTGATTGATTGCATTTCCCGAAACTTGATTGGTTGAAAACAGCACCCAAGAGAACATGGTAACTTGCTTCCATGAAACTAATAAATGAAATAAAGATTGAGTGACTTAAAAAGTAAAGTGTGTCATTCAGAGTTAGATCAATCAAGTTGAAGTTACAACAATTTAATTTAGATAGATCAAATGAAAGGAAAGTGAAATGAACGTAAGAGGAAAAACTTAAATTTAGTACACAACTTTGAATTATATCGTCTCTTTATCAAGATTTTAATAATATATAATTTTGTGCTGAGATGTACAGCATCATAGTATTTCATAGCACATGTATGTTTAGCTAGCTTGGGGTTAAATAATACCCATTGCAGAATTTGGAGCCTCAATCATGAAGAAATTTTAACTAAAAAAAAGGGCAACACATTACATGTTATTAAGATATATTACAAATTAAACTGCAAAATAACTGCTCCCAATTACGGGTTAAACATAGCCTCATTGTGTAAATTTTAAAAAGTATATATTGATTTTTTTCTATATTATAAAGGTATTGAATTAAGGTAGTACTGGAAAATCTCTGGTGCTCTCTC
This sequence comes from Trichonephila clavipes, assembly GCA_019973935.1. Lineage (NCBI taxonomy): Eukaryota > Metazoa > Arthropoda > Arachnida > Araneae > Nephilidae > Trichonephila > Trichonephila clavipes. Next base: position 88,902 of record BMAU01005690.1, on the reverse strand, counting down.
TCTCTGTTTTATTTTTTATGTCTATAAAATACCTTATGTGTAAGCAGAAATTATGACGTAATGAATAAAGTATTTGAAAGTAGTAAGCACTATATAATAGTGTAAATATATTGATTTCATAGTTGTCGAAAGGATACGTGTTTATACATTGAATATGTATGTGTGTATCACACACACACACATATATATACATATATATATACAAACACAGACATATGTATTTATCAATGTAAAAAGTAGTTACCCAGGAGTACACTTTTAATTTAACTTTGTTTCATTTTTAATCTACAAATATTGGCAATTTTTGTAGAAAAAGCGTGATCTATATCATGTACATATTTAATTTTTTAGAAAAATATAATTAATCATATGAATATATGTGTGTATGTGTTACACATTGAAACAATTATAACCAAAATAATACTATCAATTTGTTTGCAAGTTCAGTAAAGACAAAATTACATATATTCATTTGTAAATTTTGAAATAAATCTTTTTTGCATACTTCACACCTAAATGTTCTAATTGAAAACCAAATCTAAAATATAAATCTAATTTTGATGAGAAATGTGGTTTATCATGCATTTTAATCATTTTTGTGGGAATGTATATGGGACATTTTTTTAGCCATTATTATAATTGACAAATTGAGTGTTACAAATTTTGCAGAAATATTCAAGACTTAATGTGATTAGTTTCAACGTTTAAAGCAAACGTAAATTATTTTCATATTTCTAAAAAAATTCATTTTATTTTTAAAAAAAGAAAATTTTATGAAATTTTTATTAAATATTTTAAATTTTTACTTACGAAAGCAGGATGTATTTCTTAATCATTAGCAATTTCAAGGGATTCATTAGAAAAAAATTAGAATTATTTAATGTGATATTTATTAATTATGTTTTGTAAAATGTGTTTTGGTGTTAAGTATTAAGCACATACATTTTTGAAAAGATATTCTGATGTCGATTACTTACTCCAAATATTTGTCAAACGAATTTATACCGATTGATTCATAAATAATGTGACCAATTCCAGAGGATCACAATTTTTATTGAATAAAGTTATTTACATGGAATTTTCAATGTGGTTTCCTATAGCCAAGTACACTTTTTGTAAGCGTTTTGGTTGAGCTAAAAGAGTTTTTTCGATCAGTTTTGGGGTATTTTTCCAGCTTCCTTAAATTGCTATTTGAAGCCCTTGAAATGCTCTTTACGTAAATTTTATTGTTTTTTAAGTATCCCAATAAAAATAAGTCGCAAAGAACACTGACAGGGGATGGTGATAGACATTTATCAGGAGGCATAATATTTATTTTTTAATCATTCAACAATTTTATAGTTGATCTTAACAGTATGACTTAATGCAGAATCTTGATGAAAAACAAAGTTTCCTTGAGAGTAAAGACGCTTACTTTTTTTGATCAAATGTTTCTAAACTTTCTTCTGATTGTATTTAGCATCAAATTTAAAGTTTGGTTCTACAAAAAAGGGTTTTGTTAAGACTTGAGAGGACATTTCTGTCCATATTATAACCCCTAACGGCCAACTTGCATTTCACAAAACAACTGCGTCTTTGCGACGGTTTTGCTGGAAATATATTGAATCTTCGTTTTTCCAGTTGTGAATGACAGATATAACAGTGCTTCACCAGAAGTTATCTATTCTTTGTATCTACCTTTGCGTAACATTGAATACATTGGCCAAGAACGTTTTCTTCCTTTTTCTACGGTCATAATAGACATTTGACGACAGGCTGGAAAATTTTTATTTTTATAGCCAATTTTCTTTATCTGACGATAAATTGTCGATTGCTATATCTATAGTTTCTCTTTTCCATAGTTTTTTAGGTCACATAATTTTCTACAACAGAATTTTCTACAAAAAAAGTTTTCAACTTCTTTTTTGTTTTTTCCATTAAGGGCTTCCTTTCGTTCACATTTTTTCCTGGAGCTTTTGATTGTGAGCCAAATTTTATTTCTTTTTTTAAGTTTAGATAGTAATACAATAGAAAACTGTCTTTTTTGATTTTTAAATGCTTTATTATTTACAGAATTTGAACAACCATCCTTCAGAAGCTGTATAATTTAGTTCTGGGTTTGAAAATCCAATTTCAGTGCTATAATTTATTCCCACTAATAAAAATGAGTATATTGGTTATTTAAATGTTTCATTTTTCAAATAGAACCAGTAGCAAAACTATATAAATTCATCACAAATAGTTATATGCTTTTAAAATTGGTGACACTTATTTTGAATCAACCGGTAAATGTTAAAAATTGCTTTCAAATCCAGAATTTCTAAGAACATTCGTAAAAATAATGAAAATCTTTAAAATTTAATATATGTAAGAATATTTATGTAATCTTCTGTATGTTTATTATTTGTTAAAATAAGATAATTTTTAAATATTTTTTTATAGTTGTGTGCATCACATGTCTTCGTTTTTTGTTTAATAACAAATATTAATTTTTTTTGGAAAACATGAGAATAATTTTTTCCCAAAAAATTTAACTTAATGCTGCTGATATTATCAACTGATTTTAATACTTCCAATTAAAGAACTAATTATATTTAGTGAATTAAAATCAATACAAATATGAATATTTTAATACTTATTCACTTTATTAAGTAAACACCAAAAGCAGTTTAACTACCAATTAACCTATCTTATTAGAATGCAAACCTTTTACTCATAAAGTAAAATAAATTAAACTGGAATAAAATATTCCGCTTTAAACATTAAATTAACACATCTGTCTTTATTTTTATCCAGAAGGATAAAAGCTGTTAAGCCTCGTTAACTAGCGATTTTTAGTTATTTTCAGTGCTTGATGAATTAAGCATGCTGATGAGGAAATGGGATGCAGTTCTTAATTGTTCCGATGAATTAATTGAGCCTCTGTTCTGTATTTAACACCCTAGATTATTTTCTCTATTTGATAAAAGGAAATCGCAGATCCATGGTTAAAAGGTAAAGTCTTAATGAACAAATTGATTAATTTTATATTTCAAATTGTGACATATTTATTCATTTCTACATTTTTGAAAAGGGTTATTTAAGGAAAGCTATATTGATTATTGAAGCTGGGAACGGTCGTGAGTAAGTGAATATTAACGTCGCACTAATCAGCTGCACGACGGCTTTTGGCGTCGGACCACGTAATTTTGAACCATGATCAAGTGACGCGGAGGACACTTGAGCTTGCACACCTCTCTCCTAGCTACCACACCACACCAATGGGAAAACGTTTGAGCTCTCGACAGATTTAACGTGCATCGCTCCCCTACACGGCAGTTCTTTAGTGGTACTGGGCTCGAACTCGTGACAAGAACAGCCACGATCCAATACCCTGACTACTCGGCTACCGCTGCCATCATCGAACGGTCGCGTGGGGCACAGAGTCACCCCAAGGGTCTTAAAATCTTTAATTATGGAAAAACTGTTTGTTTGTCACCAATAAATTTGTTAGTATCCTCCTACATGTGGCAGTCTTCATGGGAAATGAAATGTACAATTCTCCCTATTTTTAAGAAGTCGAAAACGTTTTTCTGCAATCTTAAGGTTGACTGAGTTAGGTGACTACTTTTGTTCCAAAATGTTTCTAATGAACAGGCTACATTCCCCCCCCCCTGCGAACGACTTAGTGGTTTTGATAGCCGTGTGATGCGAATCGTTCTGGTTTATAATTGTAAATGAATAGAATATATAAATTAGTACTATCTGTGATTTCCATTGGATAGAGTTTAAACTAATGAAACAAGGGAAGAACCTGATGAAATAATGGAAGTTAATCATGATAGCAAACATAAGTGTGAGTAAAGCGAAATATAAAACGTTGAAGTTAAATGGAAAATTTTCAAATACTACCTAAAAACTCAAACTATTTTTTCTTATTTCATAAACCTGGAACGCATCATCTGAAATATCTGTTGCCGAAATGTTTTCTCTTCAGACTAGGTAAATGGCCTCCAGGGCTCTCTGAGTAGCGGAAGTTTAATTTCGATAACCTTGTACATACAGGAAAACTGCTTTATAGTAGGCTTTAATATTTATTATAATAAATATCCCGATTTCAGTAAAAATAGTTTAAGATTTTTTTTTACTAGTATAACATGCGATTGATTTTTATGCTAATTCTAATTGAAACGTACAATTCAAAAAATCCATATTTAGTGTTAGGAATGTTGAGTTAATGAATATCTCCACAGTTGAATCTTTTAAGGTTTAGTAATTGATAAGAAAAATGAAGATTTCGCTATATTTTAATGGTTTCTGACAAAATGAAGCATTTGGGTCTTTAAAATTCTATATATGTATCATGATGAATAAAAATAAACAATTTAACATCGTTCACAAATTTCACTGTATACATCGTCAGTTCTTGGCTAAATCCAACGGAACCAAAGCTTTCCTAGTCATAATATTGCTTAGCCCTCCTACAGATCATATATTCGATTTGTATGAGGCTCTTTAAACAAGTTCTTATTTCCATCCCATCAATAAATCTGGATTTTATTTCAGTGAGCAACGTCATAAATTTAGTCTAGAAACTTATAACAACATCAACAAAGTTAGCAGTTTTTTTAATCGTAGCCCTTTCCCATGAAAGATATTTTTAAATTGAATATATAAATTTTGTAAAAATATATATGTAAAAACATACATTCATTTTGAAGGCAAGACAAAAAAATTTCTTATATTCCAAAATATATTCTAGCTTATAAAAATACTTTCAATATCTGAGTGTTTATATAAACAAATCCCGGGACGAAGGAAAAAATCAAAAAAAGGTCATGGAATCACTTTATTTTTCTCAAAGGTAGGGATGGGATTATGCTCTGTTTTGATACCCATGTGTCTTTCGTAAGAGACACTATGAGAAAAAATGAAAAACTATGTAAAGTTCTAAAAAAAGAGCGAACGTTTTCAGCTCATGCACTGTAGCAAAAACAAAAATAAAGTAAGAATTCGAGTAGCTTTAAAAGCATTCTTGCTTAAAAAAATTCCTTCCTTTTTTTGGTCCTCAATACCTTTTGTTTTTAAATCTTGAAATTTCGATTATGGTACCGAGTTCTACGGGAGTAAAGAAATGAAATCTTTGTGTCAGAATACTTACCGGTGTTGTTTTCCTTGGGAGAGTTTCGTAGCGCTCTTGTATTGCAAAGCATATGCAAATGGATCTGGAAAGATTTTGCTTAAACAACCAGATCCAGTTCTTTTTGGTTCGTCGTGAAAAAAACATTGAAAAAAATATGCTGAATGTTTTTATATTCTGGATATTTTGTACTCCATATATATATAATATTCCTTGCTCTAACTCCGAAGGACCATTGGATACCCTATCAACAGTTGAAAACGTTTACTTTCAAAATAAAAGGTGTGGCAATTAAATGACCACACTAGTCTTAAAAAAGAAGTTTATTGAAAAAATACAAAATCTTTTAATCTCCTTTAAGTTAGATATCCGACTACTTGCGACAACTTTTTTTTTTGGAAAAATGGAGATATGGGGATTTTTTTGTGTGATTTTTAGATTTATTTAGTATGTTTTAAGGAAAAAATCCTAAAATTGAAAATAGAAAAAAAAAAATTAGTATTATTAAAATGGGAAGAAATTGGTGCAAAATACAAAAAAATTACATAAACGGGGCCCGCTCTGTACAAAAGTTTCATGAACAAACTCTAAATTTTTCAATTTTGATGTGTTACTTAGTTATTAATGTTTGAATTGACCTTCAGGATAAGAGATATTTTAATTTTGACAAAAACTAGAGCACTTTATGTTAGTGATTATATGAAATTGCTTGAAAAAACAACGATTATATTCACATAAAGGACTGTAAATTTTGTAATAAAACAGTGATTGATAAATCTGAAGGTCAAAATACTTCCAATGTTTTGCAGAACATACAAAAAAATCATTAAATTATTTTCAAAACATTTTGAGCAATCGCCGTCCCCGTTTGAGCTTTTCGAAAAAAACACATTTCGAGTAAAACGCGTTTTAAAGTTTAAAATCTTGTGCAAAGTTAAGGCGTCTGCTTTTACTAAAAAACCTGTAGTTTTTGTTCTAGTGAATGAAAAATAAAAAACTTGGTATTTTTATTTAGCTAGTGAGATGGCCTGTAAAAGAAAATCATAAGAAAAATTTGTCAATTTTTCAAAAAATTCATGATTTTGGGGTAGTTGGATATCTTAATATACCCCAATTCCTTATCACAACCTTTCTCAAACTGTGGGGTGCTCCGCCACTTGGGGGCCTTATGACCCTACGAAGGGGACGTGAGCATATTGAAAAGTTGATCGCTGCATATGAAAGTACATCGCTGCATACGATTTTTCCACTGTTCAAAGCAGTGCTACAGCTCATTAGATGTCAGCTTCTTCATTAAGTCAGTCATTTCTGCCTTCACCCTTTCTAGACTGAAAATGTGCTCCTTTTCAATGTTTTTTTTCCTTTTGGAAACATGCATAAGTCGCATGGTGCGAGATCTGATGAATATGTTGGATTCTCAAAATTGCAGTAATAAGTTTATCCACCAAGAACCTTTTCACAGAGCTGGAGCATTGTATTTGTGTAAAATCTGCATGTTGTTTCTTCACAGATATGGCTTTTTCTTCCTCACTGTTTCTCTAGGCTTTTTCCGGACCTCACTGCAGTACTGCTGGCTTTCCGTTAGGTCTAGAGGTACTCATTCAATAATAATGGCACCATTAATATCGAAAAAAACTTTCCGATGAGCGTGACCTAAAATTTGAACTTATTCACACGAGCCCTTGGCGATGTGTGTCCTCCAGTGCATGGGAACCAGTTTCAGCATCGTAGAGAAAATTCCACGTTTCGCGTATATGATAACTTTTTGAATTAGTTCAGGATCTGCTATGTCTTTACAGATGATGTATTAAGACATCAGAGAAATTTTTTTATATTCATTTTTTGTTTGCATGTCAGATTTTTTGGTACCAGTTTTGCGCACATTTTCGTCACATCCAAATCCTAGTTCAAAATTTTTCTTATGAGCTCTTTGTCAATATTTATCATATATGATATCATTAAACCACTCAAACCCGGTCTTTAGACAAGATTTCATTGATTTTCTTAATGTCTTCATTACTTTATGTCCCAGGTCTGAAGCTCATCGTTTTCAACAACCTCTCTACCATCCGAAAATCGTTTATGACATCCAAAAATAGGACTACGTGGCAAGCAATTAACTCCAAACTCTTCCTTTAACAACTGAAATCATACATTTGAAGTATCTTTAAATTTTACGAGGAATTTCAAATTTATGCACTGCTTAATTTTTAAGCTTATAATCATGGTACCTCGACACACGAACATCTTACTCAAATTAGAAGAGGACAAAAGGAACAAGGTAGCAGCTTTAAAATAACGTACCACCTGCTCATCAAGGTCAAATACATTTCGTCCCCACTCCTCTACACTAAGGCTAATGGTTAGGGATGCTCACTCCGAGAATTTGCCACACCTCGTATGCCTTTGACACCTAGAAAAAAAGTGCAACTAGTATTCTGAATCCGCCAGGTTAAAGATTAACCTAAGACAAAGCGTGCTACAAATCAAGCAGAATTACTTTAAGAAAGAAATATGCAAGTATAACAATGGATTATTTTAGTTTTACTATCCCGAGAAAGGTCACACGGGGCGCATAATCACCCTAGGCTCACAAAATCTTTAATTCTAGGAAAGCTGTTTGTTACCAATGGACTTGTCAGTATCCTCCTATATGACAGTCTTCATAGAAACTAAAATGTATTTGTTGCATACCTCCCTCTTTTTCGGGAGTGGAAAACGGTTTTTCTAACCATCTTGAGGTATTTGAATCGACTATTTCCCCCGCTACCACTTTTGTTCAAAAATATTTTCTATGAACACAGTATATTTTACCCCTGTGAACGACATTTGTTTGAGATCTGTGTTGCGCGACAAGAAAAAAGGATATAAAAAGAAAAATATAAAAAAAGGAAAGGGCATTTGCGATATCTTTTGGATAAGTTAAAACTTTGAAAAAAGAAATTGATCATCAAGGAAATAACCTGATAAAATAATGGTTTTTAATCATGTTAGAGCGAAAGTAAATTTGAGGGGAAAAAATGAAACGCTTGAGTCTATAGGAAGATTTTTAAATGCTACTTTAAGAACTCTATCAAACAAGAGTCCACAAGTGATGGAACAAGGAAGTGCCGTGACAAAACGACACAAGCACGAGAAAAAAAAGTTTGTTCTTAAATGCTACTTTAAGAACTCAATCAAACAAGATATGAAACCACAAGTGATGGAACAAGAGACATCGTGCCGTGACAAAACGACACAAGCACGAGAAAAAAAGTTCAACATGTTATTTGTCAATCATTGAAGAACAATAAAACTACAATAACTTGAACAAAATATGACACTTTTGTCTGCAAAAATTATTCCTTTTATGCCAATGGAAAATTGTCAGTGAATTTTGTCCTTTATTAAGTTCACGTACATTTGAAACATTTTAGTTCTGTTTTATTTGATTTTTTCTGAAAATATGAAATATAAAATTTTAAAAGTGCTTAAAGTTATGTAAGTATACTTTCTCTATGTTAAATTACTCACTGGGATTATGATTTTATCATGTAAAATATAAATAATTATAGAAAAAATATAGGGGTGTTTTCGTCACCACTAACGATACTGTCGAGCGCGCAGTCCCGTTTAAGGTTAGGTATTGGTTGTAAAATATGTTGTGACGGGACTTTACCGAGTCTTTCAACTAATTCTCTTCGGGAATTTTTGGGGCTATCAATTGAGTTATTTCACAGTCAACCCTCTCAAGAATAAACCTCGATATTCAGATTAGTTAGTAGATATATTGTGGAGGTTTCGTAATCGTGAAGAGGAAAGGAAAGGAAACTGAGATCCAGAGCAACGTGAGCTTATGGTAAGGATCTGAAGCGTAATTATAGAACGCGCTTTATCTATTCAAATAAAGTAAGGAAGATTGAGATTCATAGAATAACTTTACTTAAAGTTAAGCTTTTAGGATTCCAGGCGTTAATGCATTTAATATTTAGGGTTACTTTATATATCACTTCTGATTTCCTTCCTAGAGTAAGATTGTCTTTGATTATTATAATTGATAATAATAAATTGGTTTTTTATGGCTAGTTTGGGTCATCAATCATTACCTCCCACCAATCTAGGTCGAGTAGATGAAGAGATGGTTCCGCCGGTAGGAGGTTATCACAATCTGGAACGAATCAAAGAAGGAACGCTTAAGAATTTTTCATTCTTCACTCAGTAGAGGTTACCAAAAAAGTGAAAGGTAATTGAGTATGAAAATGTGGGGGGGGTATTAAAGCATGCAGAGTTTTTTTTATAATTAAATTTACTATTGTGTTTGACTAACTAAATATGTAGGTGGTAACAAAGTCGTGGCTAACTTTGTTTCTGCGCATTCGAGCCCTTGTGTCAATAAAGATCCATCATGTAAAGTCTGTCAAGCTTCAAAATAGTTCTCGTCATTTGACAGTGGTTCAAAATTACGAGTTTCATCATCAATACGAGATGAGACTCAAAACCAACCATACTAAATGTGTATATTGAAAAAAAAGAGTGGAATTGGCAAAACCTCTTTTGGTGACGTCATCCCACGCTTCTCATCTATATGTCGCAGGAAAATGATTAATTAGGGGTTTCATCAAATCCCCAAGAGATATGACCAATTCATGCACGATGTTAAAATAATTTCTCTGTAAGGTGATTTCCCTGAGGAAAGTAAGTAATTTGATCAAATCCCTGACCTGTTTCAGTGAAATGATGAAATCATATTGTCAAGAGCTTAAAAGTGTTCCTTTAGCAAATACGGAGCATTATTAAAAATAGAGTAATTAATATAACAGTATATATAATCATTGATTTACAAATTATTTATTCGAAATTAACTGACAAAATGATTAAATAATAAAACTGGTATTTTTTTTTTAAAAAAAAAGATATTTGTTGTAGAATTTCAAACCTATTTTTTAAAAAATTATTCATTAATGCAGTACTTCAAAAATATCCTGCTATATTTGTAACACCTTTTATTAGCTATTATTTCGCTTTTTAAAATAGCTCTTTTTTTATCTATAAACAGGATGCGGTTGGATTCCCTAATTTGTTAATTTACATTTTTCAATTTAACTTTTATCCAGTTTCTGATTTGCAGGTATGCAAAAGTGATATATCAATCGAAAAATAATAATGCAAATCATATAATTAAATAAAACTAACAAAAAATGACATTTAGGTCATTTTGCTTTGGTGGGTCGCGTCAGGAGCGCTGCCAGGTAAGGACGAGGAGAGGGAGGATGTGAGGTAAAAGGGAGAGGAACAAGTAAAAATAGAGCTCTACAAATGCAGACTTGTTCATTTTATCATTTTACTAAAAAGTTTGGAGATTTGATCAAATCACTTACTTACATCAGGGAAATTGCCTTAAAGAGACGTTATTTTATCATCTTGCGTGAATTGATCATATCCCTTAGGGATTTGATGATATCCCTAATTTAAACATTTTCCTGCGACACATGCATATGGACAGTTTCGCCTTAAACGATCACGCCTGTGGGGAGTACTGCTTCATTGAGTGCACCCTTGCAACTGCATTCTTAATGGAAAATGTTCGAATTAACATCAAGTTTCTTGTGAAACTTAAGAAATCAGCCAATAAAACCTTTCAAATATTACCCGAGGTTTATGGAGAGGAGACAATGTCTTGTGCACATGTGTTTGAATGGTATAAACCAGTGTTTCTCAAACTGTGGGGCACTCCCACTAGGGGGCGTGATAACCCATGGAGGGGAGCGCGAGCATATTTAAAAGTCCAAAACAAAAGATTCTTAAAAACATACTTAATTTACTGAAAGTAAACAAACAAAATACATTCTGACATAATAAAATATATATATATATATATATATATATATTCTGATATAATGAAAAAAGAAAATACACATTTACACTGATAGAATGCACTTAAAAAAAGGTATCAATACTGCTCAATGTATTTTATAATTAATTTAGCAATACTAATTTAAGAACAAATCTAATAATTAACACTGACCCCACGGGCTTGTCATATATAATATTATATGTAAAAATTAATACTTATCTTGATAATTTGTACGGTTTATAATTATTCCCTTAACTGCCGATTAATAGTTACTCGATTCGCTCCCCAATACCACCGTTTTACACGTATGCACGCGTATGTTGTGTATTAGGAAGGGGGAGGGGAGAATAAATTAAAAAAATCCTCTGAAAAAAGTAAATCCTCCGCAAACTATCATAGTCATTTTATTGCATTCCAAAACCTTTGGAATAACTTTATGGCTAGCATTGAACAGTAAAGGTCGCATTTTTGATTGACGTATATATACATCCTGGGTGATCTATAAACCAGCTGAGTTAGACGTATATATACGCCCTGGGTGATCTATAAAGCAGCTGAGTTAGACGTATATATACGTCTGTGACGCTTAAGAAGTTAAAGATATTTTGTAGCTTTGGCGTCAAAGTAAAGTATTATCGAATTCTCTCTCTCTCTCTCTCTCGATGCATTGTTATTGTATGTAGGGGGACACGATGAAAATTATGATTGAATATTAGGTCGCAACTATTAAAAGTTTGGGAACCACTGGTATAAACGGTTTTCAGGAGGAATTGACAGTATGAAAAATGATGATCCTGCTGGTTGCCCCAGGTCAGCGATTGATCGCCAACTCGCTGCCAAAGTTCGTGATATGATTGGTTCCCACTCACATCAATGGTCAGATAATTAATTAACACTGCTACATTGAAGTACTAAAATTAGGATGAAAAAAAAAAGACCAGAATTAGAAAGTGATGGATAGTGGTTGCAATTAGACACTGCGACCGCTCACACGGCCCTATCTATCAAGCAGTTTCTGACCGGCAAAAACATTACTGTGATGTGGAATCCTTCTTATTCACCTCATTTGGCTCCATGCGACTTTTTTTTTTTTCATACAGTTACATATTGCCGAAAAAGGATCTCATTTTATCTCAGTTGAAGATGTTCCGGCAAAATTGGAAAATATTCTAAGGGGACTTCCAAAAACCTCGTTCTAGAACTATGTCAGTAATGGCAGCACCGAATGCAGAAGTGTGGGCATGTTGAACGGAACTACTTTGAAGATGATAATGTCACGGAAAACTAATTCTTGTAAGTACAATTATTTTTTGGACCAGTCTCGTTTTCTGTGTGTGTAATACTTCGTATGACAAAGAACTAGTACGACGATAACTAGCGATCAATCAACTAAATTCATATTATAATGTTCGTCGAAATGGTATAAGTTTTGCTGGATGAATAGTTGCTTGCAAATCTTCAGAATATTTCCATCATAATAGAATAACTAGTTAAATCAGTTAATTCCAGCTGATCTTATTTCAGTTACTAGCTCCGTTCTTTTTCTATTCGGAATTTTTTCAATGATTCAAACTAATCATATAACACACAACATTTGTTTGTGTGGAAATAACACTTATATAACCTAATTCCATTAGTACATTGCAGCGTTGCTAATCTTGCATAAACGAACAGATTTAGTTGAAATTCACATGAATAATTGTGATAATTTGGAATGTTAATGATAATCATAATGACTGCAGACGAGAAGTCAGTTTAATGGTTGATATAACAGGCTTGGCGTCCGAATGATAACTATGTTTTGATTGAGTCTCACGGATAATCATGCTGCTTGAATAATTTATTTAATACTGTGGTATATTATATTCAACAGGTGAACAGGTGTGTTAAAAAGGGTTTAAGGGTTAATGGTTTCAGAAAAGAAATGATAAAACTTTATGTATTTATCTTAATGCGAAGAGAGAAACTTACAAAAAGAATTATTAAAAATGAATACAGTTCTAAAAAATGTAACATAAAATTTCGATACATATTGCTTAGGTAAATAATTCATTCTTAAATGAAATATATCATCATGCACAGGTATCGGACTACTTATGAAGCGTTTTCTTTCTTTCTTTTTTAAATTTAGATGAGAAATGTTTTTCTTGTGGACGTTTCAGTTTTTTTTTAAAAAAATTATATGAGAAAAAGCTAAAACTGATTAGAAATCTCATTAGTATAAAATATGAAAAATGCTGAAAATTTATTAAAATTAGATAAACGCATTCGGCAGTGAACAAAGCAGATGAATATTTTTTGCCATAAATAGAGCAATTTAAGCGTAGAGCAGTGCTTCTCAAACTGTGGGGCGCGCCCCCTGGGGCGCGATGACCTTACGAGGGGGGCACGAGCATATCGAAAATAAAAGATTTAAAAATAATTAGTTTGCTGGAATGAATTAAAAACAAAATACTTTCAGACATAATAAAAAATGCACTTTTACTCTGATATAATTTATAGGCGATATTAAGCCATCAAAAATAAAAACTTCAATACCTAATTAGCTATCTTTGATCCTTTAACCAAATAAAAAACTTTTATTCGATTTGCTGTCATCCCGTGATGAGAGATTTTTTATTACGCTTTTTTTTAACTCTAACAAACTACTCTTTCAGAGAAAAACCAGATCCCGGACGCAGAATCGAAAAACTTTAGGAACATAAATAATTCATCACTGTTATTATTTTTGAAATACTGCACATTATAGCTGTAATCTGTTTGACCTTCAAAGTTATTGGTACAGTTAGTTATGACCCCTCTCTTAGGTGTTCTCTGTTGCACTTTTTTTCATGCAAAAGAGTTTTTTGATATTTGGAAAACCACGGAGAGCAACACACACACAAGCACATGAAGGATTACTTGGCCAAGGCATATTTTTATAAATATTCTCAATGTATAAAGCATAACGAAAAACGTTTCACACAATTTTTTAGCAGTAACATACATATTATCATAATGAATATACTTTTTACCCGGAAGTGGTCGCGCGGGACACACAGATTACGAAATCGTTAATTCTGGCAAAACTGTTTATTTATTACCAAAGAAAAATTGAAAAGTCCTTGAAAGTAGGTAAGTAAACTTTCTCTTAGCTAAATTATTCACTGGAATCATGATTTGTATCGTGTACAATAAAATAATTATAAAAAAAAAGGATTGGGGTGACTCAATAACCCCGACCGTACCGAGTGTGCGCCTGCTCCCGGGTTAAAACATGTTGAAGTCTTTTCACTTTAAATATTAAAAATAATACAATTATTCTTCATCGATATTTTATATTATTGATCATTATTTAACATCAGTGGCGCACACAAGGGGGGGGGGTCCGACCCCCCCAAAGCCCTTGATTTTTTTCCGATTGATTATAATTGTAAGTTTATAGTACGCAAAATTTAGTTAAGTATTTGTTATTAATGATTAATTTTATTATTTAATGCTAATTATTTATTCAAGAATTAGTTTTTACTGTGTTTTGTTCCCGAAAATCGACAAAATCAAAAGGAACCTGATACAAGATTGGTGAACTTTCGACCCCGGACCCCCCCACCCTTGAAAAATTCCTGTGTGCGCTACTGTTTAACATCAATTATAAATGTTCATTCTGTGAGGCTTAAAGTACAATTCGCTTAAAACTAATTATAATTTGAGCAACGATTTTAAAAAAATCATTTTACGTTTTTGTAAACATTGTCGATCACTTGGCTTTGCTTCCCCTACAATTCAGCTGTTATATCAATAATGTTTTATTTTCTTATAAATGTGAACTCGAGCAAAGAGCGGGCACTTCAGCCGGTATACTTTTAATGTATCAGTGCTGCACAGAATATTTTATAACTAATTAATTAATACTAAATTAAGAACAAGATTAATAAGTATTAATGACGTCCATGAGCTTGTCTTGGAAAGCAAAGTTTTTATAAGGAATGCTTTTATTATTAGAAATTGACCCTCTGAGTTATTTTTCTATATTTAGCAGATATCTATATTTTGTCTTCTAAGCAGCTACCGCATTTTGTAATATGTTCAATTTAAAAATTAGAGAAAGAAAAAATAACATAATAATTATCCTATTATTTTTTTTATTTATTTATTTTGCTTAAAAGTAGTATACAAAATTTTTAATACTTATGTTACTAATTTGTATGGTTTATAATTAAGATCGCCTATTGTAACTTTAGCGTCAAAGTGCATTATTATTGCATTCAGTACATTATTAATGTATAAGGGGGGCGCGAAAAAAATTGTGATCGAAAAGGGGGGCGCCAGTATTGAAAGTTTGAGAAGCACTGGCGTAGAGACTACATAAAATCTCTTTAAAAACTCTACCTGCTGTATTTATGTAAATGATTGTAAGTTTTTTTTTTTTGTAACAGTGCAGCGATTTTTTAAAAATATGTTAAAACAAATTTTACTATTACACCAAACGCTCACTCAAAATTTCAATTAATTATTTTTATAACCTGTTAAATTCAATAATCCTAGCCTCGGTTTCAAATTTTTCGAAAACACGCATTTGTCACAAAACGAGTTTTAATGTCGGTAATAGCAAATGGCATCTGCTCTCACAAAAACACAGTTGTAATTTTAGTTCTAGTAAACGGAAATAAACTTTGTATTTTTTTAAACTAATAAATGGGTCTAAAAATTAAACTAAAAGGCAACTTCGTCAGTTTTTTTACAAAATCCATGAATTTACGTAATCGGATATTTTCTGAAGTACCTTTTAGAATCGCGTTATTGTATTAGGATTCTATAAGGTATCACGGAATAGAATCATATAAATTTCCCAAACCTAGCAAAATCTTTAAAAAGAAATTCTCGTACAGAAAAAGGACATAAATCAAGTAAGTTTTGATGGATGAAATTAGGTTTGTTATTTGATTTAATTACGTAAATTAAATTGAATTTATCATTGTACACGAATTATTAGTTTTGAATCCTTTTTTTAAATTTCAGATATAAAATATAGTAATTGAATTGTAATATAAATTAAGAAAATAAACTCATTGAAGATCACCAGTAACAAAAATAATAAATATTTCTTGTTCAACGATTTTACATTTTTTTTTTTCTGAATGGGCTGCATTTTGGCATTAGACTCTTTGCATACACGGCACGTGTGAGAGCCATTTCAATACTGGGGGAAGGGGCAGCATCTACAGGCGTACAGCAGCGTTTCTCAAACTGTGAAACATGCCATCATACGGCGGATTGATAGTCATAAGTGGGAGAACATGAGCATATCGAAACGCCGAAAATAAAAGATTTAAAAATATATCAATTTACTTAAAGGAAGCAAAACAAAATAATCTGGCGTAATAAAAATTAAAATTCATGTTTAGCCTACTTATGTACTAATAAATGTATCAGTATTTTACAATGTATATGTGTTACTTAATTTCTTAATGCTAAATTAAGAACAATTCTAATAATTACTAGTGACTCCCATGGGCTTGTCTTACAGAAAAAAATTTTCCAAAAGCAAACGGTTGCACAGAAGTCCGCGAGAATGCCAGTTATGATTGATATAAGATAAATAGCAACAGAGACTAGACTATTTTTCAATTAACCTTTATACTTATAGAAATGGAGGATTGAAGAAATAAATACTTTATTTAGCTAAAAATTATTTTGCAATCTAATCGAATTTAAATGTTATAATCGAAAACAGAACCATAATTCTTAGCCTATTACTTAAAAGTAACTTACTCAAAACATCCATTACTGAAAAGAAATAAGTATAAAAATAATTTTAAAAGGTGTACCGCTTATAATTAAGTTCGTATTGTAGCTTTAGCGTCAAAGTACATGATTACTGCATTCAATACATAGTTATTGTAAGGGAGGAAGGCATGATGAAAAATCTGATTGAATAATGGGTCTCAAATATTGAAAGTTTGAGAAGCACTGGCGTAAAAAATTTTCTACTAGATTGTGACAGGATCGGTCCTCTCTCTTGGGCACCTAGGGGGAAAGGGCAAGAGGGAAGGGAAGGGGGAGGGAAGATACATTCGAAGTGATCCGAATAATCTATTTATTATCTACACAATCTCCGAATTATCTACACAACGAACAGACACAATTTCGACTAATAATAGCAAGATAATATCTCAATGTTGGCCGCGAAAGTGGAACAACGACGGTAAAACGCGAATAATTAGGAGACTATCAAACTTGATCCTCACCTTAATAAAGGGTCAAACTTACCATCCGATACCCCAATATATAATCAAACGTAGTGAACAATCGTCACGCTTCCTCCTAATAAGAATCAAATCACTATAATTCCACCTTCAGTAGCAATCTAGCCTGAATCTAGTATATCTTCTCTCCTCCTCTCTCTCAAGCTAGAAAACCTCAACTATATATATGTCGCAGAAAAATGATGAAATTAGGAATTTCATCAAGTCCCTAATGGAGATGATCAATTGATGGGAGATGTTAAAATAACTTCTCTTCAAGATCATTTCTCTGATCAAAGTAAGGGATTCGAACAAATCCCTGATCTGTTTCATTGAAATGATGAAATAATATTGTCAAAAGTTTAAAAGTGTTTATTTTACAAATAGGGTGCATTATTAAACGTAGAAGTAAGTAACACAATAATAGTTAGTGAAATACAAATGCTAATTCTTTATTCGAAACTAATTAACAAATAATTAGAAAATTAGGCTGGTATTTTTAAAGTGTAACATCTTTCCTCTCAGTTTCTTACAAACTAAAATATCAATCCCAATATTAATCTTATAGTGCCATTTTTTTAAAGATATGGGGTTGATATTTAGGGGATCGAGAGATAGTACTACCTGTATGGATAGGAAGTACAAGGACTCAACCCCCAGGTCCCCCCTGGACAGCAGTTTGCCAATGCAAACATTAACTAGTTCAGCATTTCACTGAAACAGCTCAGGGATTTGATAAAATCACTTACTTTCATTAGAAAAAAATGACCTTGAAGATACGTTATTTTAACATCTTTCGTCAATTGATCATATCTCTTAAGGATTTGATGAATTTTCTAGTTTCGTCATTTCTCTGCGACATATATATATATATATATATATATATATATATAGTATATATATATATATATATATATATATATATATATATATATATATATATATATATAGTTAATTTAAATATCGCGATTCTGTTCTTCCAGAGAGTTGGTTGTGAATAACGCAAATTGATAGCCCAAGGATATCCTAAGAGGTTTAATTGGAAACACGCGTATAGATCCGTCCCAAAATTAGTTCAATTACAAATGTTTTATCAATTTTTTTTTTATTTAAATAGAGTCAAAACATCCAGAGAGGTGTTACACGGGAACAAGAAAACAGAATGACATCTTATAGATAAAATTACCTTTTTCCCCTAATGAAAGAAGTTAGAAAAAGAAAGGTATTGACACACTTAGTTAAACTACGGCAAAACCATTACTGAAATACTTTTCAGACTGAGTCAGTGAAATATACTCCTTCACTTCTCCCGGGAAAAAAAACCTTTTCAAAAGAAATAGAGTTCTTGGTTTTTTTAGACTTCATTTTTCTCAAAAGAAGTGTAAAAGTTTATCCAAGAAACTTAATATATGTAAATAATTCTTCTCTATTAACGTTTTGAAAAAGTTTAATCAGAGGGATAGTATATAAAGCAAGCCTAAAATTTTTAACGTACAACTCAGAAAATTGTCAGATAAATGCATTTTACACTGGTTAAACAGCAAACTGGAAATTTCGAATTCATATGATATGTTTTGTGGGTATTATGTATTTTTAAAGTTTTTTTTTCTACAAATGCAATATATATTCAAATCATGAAAATTGTACAAAAGCAACACATATTCATGCCATAAAACTTCACGGGCTTTACAGTGAAGCTTGGTGCTTACAAAAATACAAACTAATAAGCTTTTTCAAAGTTTATATTTCAAATAAACTGGCAAGTCTTGAAAGAGATGTGTTATATATATATATCTCGAATAGATTTCTCACACGGAGCAGTGGTATAACACTTTTGAAAATGTGAAATAAATTTTATGTATAAGATATTTAAGTAAGAACTTATATTTTTTTATTTATAATTTTTATTTATTTATATATATTTATTTTTACTTCTCAAATTTAGTCCGGAGATCTAAAGATATGGTTAGTTATTGTGTTACATACTTTACGTTAGTGGCATTTTTCAATTCCTACTTTTAACTCACAATCTCTATATATTTATTTATTTATTTTGTCTTGATGGAATTTTCAATCGTTAATAAAATACATTTTAAAGCGCTTAATTGAGCTGAAATTTTATATACATGATTATTTTGAAAGACAATACAATACAACAATTTAATTATAATTAATAAAAATTAATTGATTTAAACTGATTATTTAAAAAAATTACAAATACAGCCACGTTGACGACCGACCATTTTGGCAATTTGTGACAAAACTGGAAAAAGTTTTTTTATCTCATGTTTTAAAGCATTCAGTTGAACTGAAATTGTATACACATCATTGTTTTGGATGACAATGCGATATTTTAATGATAATGAATAAAAATTTATTACCCCTTAATGTTGTGATCCTGTCATATGTATATACATATTTATATTAATTGTAATTATTTAATAAAAAGTAGTCAAAATAAAATTTTTCTTTGTTGATCTAAGTAGGAATTGACTTAATTTTTTTTATATTACATGTTTATAAGTATTCTTTTCAAAATTTCACAGTTTCTTACATTCATCGAACTAGTTTCCTCTAACAGAATCTAATGATGTACTGTACGATATTTTGAAAATAATTGATTCAAAAAATAGTAATAATTCCCCTTAGAAATTCAGTTAATGAGACCATACTTTTGAGAAATTTAAAATAAGAAAACTATTTTGTAGTACTTTCTCTTCCTGCTGGTTGAGGTAGAGATATCGTTGATTGTTAGGATTTCCGGGTAGATCCGAAAGTTACAAGAATTGAGAAGCCATTAAACGGGGGACGAAATTATTTAAAACAGGTATTCACAATAATCTACTTTTATTAATTTAATCGTTAGAAATAGTAAGTCAGTGCGTATCAAACTTTCAATATTTATGACCAAATTTTCAATCATAATTTTCATCGCTCTCCCCCTACAATAACAATACATTTGTTATAATGCGCTTTGACACTAAATCTACAATTCTGCTTTAATTATAAATCATACAAATGATCAGTCACCCATCCTTTCTTACGCTGTAGGGTCTGGGCTGCGTACCAGTGGTGAGCAGGAGGGTTTCGCCAAGTCAAATTCATTTTATTTCTTTGGAAGGAAGGAATTTCCATATGGGTTAAGACCGTGGAACTGGGGTTAGGGAGATGACATCCCCTACCAGCCAACTCATCAGCAGCTTTGTTCCCAGGCACACCCACATGTGATGGAATCCACTGGAGACATACTTGTTTCGTTTGACCAAGCCTAACTAATTTGGGTAAAATATGTAGACCAGTACTGTCCATATTATTTGGCCAATTCTTCAAATATTGGATGGAGCTTCTGCTGTCTGTCAGGATCCAGACACTGCCTTATAAGAGTTGAGATCATGATCCAGAGCACCACTAATAGCAATGAGTTCCGATCTAAAGACGGAACAGTGGTCAGGATTCCTGATGCTGATTTTAACATCGTTCCCAGGAGTGTTACTAAAAATACCACTCCCTGCTCTACCCGTATCCGAACGACTACCATCTGTGTAAATAATCAAGGCTTGGTCGGGTATATCATTTATTACTTCAAGTGCCAGTTGTCTGAGTAATTCTGGATGGCTGCTATGCTTGGGAGTACTGGTCAATAATTCCTCCCGGAATTCAACATGATTAAAAGAATCAATAAGTGTGATGCAGCTAAAAGGTGTAGATGTGTCAACATTGAAATCAATAAAACCGTGTTTACGCATGTAAATAAGTGGGCTGTCTCGCTTTAAACGTTGGTTACTTGTTCAATTTAAAATGAAAGAAGAGTTTCTATTGAAGGATCCAAAGCTTTTAATTTTGTTAAAATACCTATATGAGTTGACTTCGAATCTCATATAGGTTTATAAATGAATAGTGCCTTTGCGGCATAGGGGTACTGTAAATAGCCGTCAAGCCTCAAGTCTAGGGTTTTTAGTTAATGATCATAGAAGATTGTAAGGGATCGCCTGTTCCGGTCTGGTTCTTATCATCTCCCGAAAATCCTAGCACTCCACCGAGAGAAGAAGCAAAGTACTAGACATAAGCAAGTGGAACGTTATATTAACTTATAGGTAGCTACTGGCAAATTACTAATGGATTCTTTTATATTTAAAAAATCAACGTCTTATTGCCGAAATAAAAATATACTATTGTGAATAAGCCTAACTCATTTTGCAAGGTATTACTGATTATATAATACAGAAATTTTTTTCATATCACTGTATATTATGTACTTGTTAATATTATTCAAAATAATTTTAAAGCATTTCCGGTATCTATCAAAGTGCAGATTTCAGGAAAAATTAAACGTTACTTAAAAAAATTACATGAAAAAAAATATAACTTTCTTTTATAACTCTACTATACTTTAGAGAGAGTACTAGAAAATGGTTTAGCCCTTTATCTACCGTAATATGATTTACTGCTGTTTTTTCATGCAATATTTTTTTTTTTTTTTTAAATCACTAAATTGAAAATAAAGGGATATACATAAACACATACTCAATTTTGAGAAATTTTATCCGTTAGAGCTAATTAATTAATTAAAGATATTCATCTGTAAAATTAATGTTATACGCTGTTTACTTAAAATAAAAAGTCAAATTATTTTCTAAGGTCTTCATTAACATACAAAATAATAATACACTTACTTTTTGACATTAACTACTTTTTCGGAACAAAAATTGCAATCTCTACAATCCACTGAAAACACCGTCAGGTGAAAACACTATTTCTGCTATAAAACTATTCGCCTTCACCGCTAAAATACTCATCATAGAACCCGAGCTGCCATAAATCTTAGAAGAATGGATTTAAAAGAATATTCCTGCTAAGAATCGTCAGAGTATTTGTAAAAATGGTTATTCTATGTAATTTTAAATTGAGTGGTACTTATAAGTACCGTCGGTCGATAAAAAGTTAAGAATATTTAAATCTAATGACTTTTCTTATGACAATATTATTGAGTGCGATTTTTTTTTAAATAATCACTTGGTTAGACATGGAATAAATGCAATTTTGTTTTAAAAGTCAATAACACCATATCGTCTCTACACTATCTATATACAGATTTTCTTAAAAATGTAAAACTTCTTAGAAATATTTTTTTTCTGTTTAAGGAGACTTGGTAGCCCTAAAATAACAAACCTATCGTTTTTTTATTTTCATTTAATATTATTATTTGCATTATTATTTTTCGATTGACGTATCACTTGTGCATGTCGGAAAGTTAGAAGTTGAATAAAACTTCATTTGAAAAAAAATTAGGCGATTCAGCCACATCCCTTTTTAGAAAAAAAAGCTAAAAAAAGCGTTTTGATAAAAAAAATCTAATTTATAAAGAGAAATAATAAC
The DNA here is from genome assembly GCA_019973935.1 of Trichonephila clavipes. Classification (NCBI taxonomy): domain Eukaryota; kingdom Metazoa; phylum Arthropoda; class Arachnida; order Araneae; family Nephilidae; genus Trichonephila; species Trichonephila clavipes. The sequence goes on along the minus strand of BMAU01005690.1, from coordinate 66,371 downwards.
ATTGAAAAAATAATGAGCAATATATAAAGCAAAATATTTCCGAGGCAATGCATACAATAAGTTTTTTCTTTGTGAAATGTGTGCATGTAAAATTTTTAAATTAAGGCATTTTATATTAAACATTTTATAATTTCAGTCCTTATTCCTGATATATTTTTCATACAAATGTAGTACTTTAATATTATAAGAAGAAAAACAGCTAAAATTTCTGTCGTGACAGAAAATTTTTTTTTTAACATTTTTCTTGAATTTTCATGGGCAATTAGTACTCTCTAAAAGTTGATCATTTATAAAAATGTGAGCGTTGAAAAAATATGAAAATGCAATTATTTTAATGAAAAACGTATAACTAATATCTTAAAGTGGTATTTTTAAGTTTAATTAAGCTTATAATAATTATTTTCAGAATTATAAACTTTAAAGTGGTTTTCTCAGTTTGTGTTTTTCGAAACCTTAGTGCATTCAAAATGCTACTCCTTCGACAATTATTTACCAATCACTTCAATTTTTTTCTTGCGTGTTAAAAATAAAGCATGTAATAAAATTAGGGATCCGTTTTGCTATAAACTGAGTACTTTTTAAAAAAAAATAAAAAATGTAAGACATGTTGGCTTTTCAATGATTTTTAGCTTGTATATCAACATTTTATTTTTTCTTCTCGAAAACGAATAAACTTATTCTATAATCGATCCCTAATGTTGTTTAGAATATCCATAAGAATATTATAAAAAAAATCAGGTCAAAAAATTAATTTTTACAAAAGGAGTAGGATTTTAAAATTTTCCCAATTTTCTTCAAAAGATTTAAATTTTTAAAATTGTGTGAATAATATATGAAAATTTTCATCTGGTATCATTTTCTTGAATAAAAACAATGTTTAAAATGCTAAAATATAATTTTTAAATACGTAAATAAAGGAATTTGCTCAAAGGGTACCGAGTCCTCTTAATAATAATCTGTAACACTAAAAGATAGAGAGAGAGAGAGAGAGATTTAGCCTCTTATTCTTTAACACTGTGCTTTAAGCAAGTAAAAAAAAAAAATCTCAGAAAAAAAGTTTTCTTGCTAATCTCACAGCAAACGTACATCAGCGACTCAAATCGTGAGGAGCGCCCTAGGGGGGGCGTGATAATCTTACGAGGGGGTGCGAGCATATTGAAAGGTAGAAATAAAATGCTATTTAGAAAAAATTGTTAATTTGCTGAAATGAAGCTAAACAAAATGCATTCTGACTTAATAAAAAATAAAATACGTATTTGCACTGATATGATTTGCTTATAAATGAACCTGCACTGCGCAATGAATTTGATCATTAAATCATCGATACTAAGATAAGAGCAAGTATAATAATTACTAGTGACCCCGCATGAGCTTATTTCGTACAAAATTATTTGCAAAATTTAATATTTATCTTGATAAACTGTATGGTTTGTAATTAAAGTCGTATTGTAGAATTCATATCAAGTATACTATTATTGGATTCAATACATTGTTACTGTATAAAAAGGGGAGCGATGAAAATTATGATGAAAAATTGGGTTTGAGAAGAACTGGCTTGCATTGTATATTTATCATGAATTCTTTTGTGTTGAAACATACTTAATAGAAAATGAATACCTTAAGTGTTTAACAAAGTAATATAATATTACCTTCGATTTATACTTCAGTTGTCTGTTTCTATTTTAAATTAGTTTAATTGTGATTAACTGTTATAAAGGATATTAAAAAAATGTTGGGGGTTTTCTCCTATTTTATAATTTTGTTCGAGATAATTCACACAGAAAGAGAAATAATTTTATATCTGCATCAATTTTAAGGAACAGAAAGTAGTTCGGCTAATAAAAATATTTAATATGACTCTGAATCTGAATCATTCAGAGTTTGTAGTGTTCTTCATTAAAATCAAACACACCACATAAATTAAGTCTATTTTTTTATAATTGCACAAATTTTTTGTAGATGCATGCAGTATAATTTTTTAAAAATCAAACTGTGGTACTTTATTACATATAAATATTTAAAGCTACGCTTTAAGGTATCCCGACTACGTTCGGAATCGTAATTTGAAAAAAAAACGCATAAATGGATAATTTTCATGTTTACCTTAGTTTAAAATACATGCATACAATTGTTTGAAGGACATTTTCTCAAAAAAATATTTAAATACTATAGTATGGCAAAAAATTAACTTAGAATGATATTTTTTCAAAATGTTCAATTACTTTCAGTTCAATTCCTTTTGTGAAAAATGCTTATATTATTTTAATGTTTTGCCTGTATATAGCTCAGACCTCTTTACAAAGGATCAACTAGAATTTTTGAAACATTCACCTTATTTTCAGAGTTACCACCAATTGAAATAATTATAGGCATTTTTTTTCTTAAAATTGCTCCCTTCTGCTGTCGTAAAATAAGGTTAAACCCACTTCTAAGTTATGTATTTCAAAAAAGATTATAGTTGAGCCTCTGTACAGAGGTCTGAGCTATATACAGACAGAACATTATTATAATAGAAGCATTTTTCACAAAAGGAGAACATTTTGAAAAAAAGATTATTCTAAGTTAATTTTTTGCCAAAATATTGTATTTAAATATTTTTTTTTGTAATAATATTCTTAAAACAATTTTATATACGTTTTCTAATCTAAGTGACACTAAATATCATGAAAATTATCCATTTATGCGCTTTTTTAAAATCATGGTTCCTAACGCAGTCGGATATCTTAAGTAAAATGAATATAATTATTAAATAGTATATAATGGTACTTTTCTATGGATCATGGATAAAATGCGTTACTTTTTAGATTTGTTTCTAAAAAGAATATCTACTATACGAAAACATGATTTCCAACAGTACATCTGCATTCATAAACGATCTGCATTCTTATCATAGACGTCATATGTTGTTTCAACATTTAGATCCATGGAATTATAACAAAGTTATCTCTCAGCTACTCAATATTCTAAGGAAATGGTATGTGCAAATAGGAATGTTACTTCTATTTACTTACAGCACGAAAATATAACAGCAAATTAAGTAAGATAATTCCCCAGATTCAAATCTTCTATTATAAGATTCTATTCTTGATCGTTAAGATACATATTTATCTAAACTATTTCTTTCTTTGGTATAAAATCATCATCAAACTCTGTTATTGAGTTCAAGTTGCATTGAAGCGGATAAATTTTCCAAATGTTCTGAATTAAGAAATAAGTGATATATTTTGCACAAGAAGAATTGAAACATTTCACCATTCTTTAGAAGAAAAGTTCTACTCCAAATCCCGATTTAAGAACAGAGCATTTATTTTCATAGTATCACATAAATTTGAACTTATTAGCATATACTTTTCTAAATGAGATAAACCTAAACAATCTCTATAATGTTTGGGTCTGATGAATTTGCTCGTCACGCTAAACTATTCAATTTTCATTCTTCAAATAATTTTCTTTCCTGCTCTAGAAGTTGGAAAAGAGTCTACATATTGTTGAAAAATAAAAGTATTACTCCTAAAGATAAATAATATGATTTTTTTCAAATGGGTGGCATTTTGGCACACAAGCCATTGCAGCACGACAAGTCCCCCAAATGTGAGACCCCTATCAGTGGTTACACCATCTAGTGGCGGCTCTCGCTACAAAATTTTGATGCATGAATTAATCTTAATTGAAGCTCTCGTTGGATGCTAAATATTGCCAGGATTTAATTTTGCCAAGAGTACCAGCTAAAAATTTGTATTCAAGGAATCTTTTACACAGTCCGCATAATCATATGGCAGGCGTGCCTACAATTTTATTATCCAGGAAATCCAGTGACTCCAGCCAGGTTCGAACCCGTAAACTTGGACTTTAGAGGTGAGCACGCTACTTTTAAGCCACCGGGCTGGGATGAACAATATGCTATGATTACACATGCAATTTGTAGTACTTTTGGTTGTTCATATTAAGTAATAAAGCATTTAATCAGTTTTTTACCGGTAACCAAAACTATTTTTCGGAACATCAAATACCCTCCTTTAATTTATATGCACCATAGGATGTTTTTTTTTCCTGTTATCCAGTAAATACAGTTATAATTGTTTGATTGATTAATATAAAACGTTTTTCATGCGAAAAACATAATCTCTTTCCCATCCACACTGTCTGTCATTAATCCACTTATAAGTGAGGGTTATATTTGTATCATTTTACTTATTCCATATGCTGATTTATTGTTCATCTAGAAATATTTTGTGAAATAAAAATTATTTAAAATACATGCAACTGTTGATTTCAAAACGTCGTCATAAAAATTAGGGATACCGTAAGGCATTACATTTATTTCTTCCTTTCCCCCAAAGTTTCTTTATATACTTTTAAGTGTGTTTTGTATTTCCGTTTTCAAGTATTTTTAACTCTGTTTTGCAAAAAAGGAAATTACTATCTTAAAAAAACATGAGAAACAATATAAATAACGATTGTGAAAAGTTTATTATTTTTCACTGTAGGGGTTCGCACAATACTTACGTTTTCCCGAACACTTTATCGGTAATAGTATAGCTTCAAACATGATCACGTAATTCGAGTGCCTAAAATTGGCTGATTTTACCAAGAAATGCACAATTGCTTATATTTACTATGTTAGCATTTGTTATATCAAAATCAGAAAACAGTTCCGTAAATGAAAATCAACAAATTAATAGTTATTCTCATTTTCTCTCTTTTTGAATAATATCTACACTTCAGAAAACTCATAAATTTAAATTTCAAGAAATTTTTTCCTCCCTTGTAGCAAGAAATTACTTGTTTGCTGAATCAAAAACTGACAAATTTAACAAAAGAAAAAGTATAATATAAAATTCAAAAGAAAAGAAAATGTTAGTAAAGTAATTCAACGTTTGTATAAATTCAAAAAAAAAAAGACTGACAATCAAGATTTCAAGAGAGAGACGCGATTCCACCTTAAACTCCTTCTAAAGTATTCATTTTATGGATTGTTTGAATTAAAACTCGGAAATGAGCATTTCGCGCATGTATGTGTATTTATATAAGTATCAAATCGAATCTAGCTGACAAGGTACCATATTTGTATTTGCCCTAACATCCTTGTCTCTCTATATGACATCGGGTGCCTTTAAATTTAATTAATGAATTAGTATTTGAAAAAAAAACTGGATCGACATTACGTGTCAATACAAGCTTAATTTTTTTGTTTGAATCCAAGAAAAAAAATTCGTTAGACAAACTTACTTCCACCATCTGTTGCTGCTAATTCTAACTTCATCAGGGATAACTCAGAATAAGTTTAAAATTAAAAAATAAAATTTAATTAATAAATTAATATTGGGAAAAAACTGTATTAACATCAAGTGTCATCCACTACAAGTTTAAAATCATATATTTGAACTTCATTGGATGAATAAAATGTATGTTAAAAACGCGATTGAAAATTTGAACAAGATATATATATATATATATATATACACTGGTGTGCAAAAATTAAGGACGAGACGGTTTTTCAATATAACTTTACGTAAGGACATGTGTAATGTAAGCAACACTTACTAAAAGAGAAATCAGAGGGATAAAAAGAAGCTTTATTGAAAAAAGTAGCATGGAGCGCAATGCGACTGAAGGCCGAAACATCCCTGTGATGGGTGTCCAGCAAGAAACATCCGGTCTTTAGTAGGGGATATGATCTCCCCTGACTGCTAGGCAGGATTCACAGCGTCTGCCCATGCTGAGAATGAGGGTGTTAATGAGTTGTTGAGGCATTGCTGCCCATTCGTCTTGCAGCGCCAATCGAAGCTCCCGAATCGTTACTGGTTGTAAGCTACGAGCTGCCAAGCGTCTGCCTAGAAAATCCCATACATGCTCGGTGGGATTGAGATCCGGAGATCGTGCCGGCCAATCCATACGTTCAATATCCTCACTCTCTAAGAGCTATTCGGCAGCTACTGTGCGATGACATGGTGCATTGTCGTCCATGAAAAGGAACTGTAGACCCATAGCGCCTCTAAAAAGACGCACATATGGAAGAAGAATCTCGTTACAATAACGGGTCCCGTTCGACTGAACCTGCGTCGAAGATGTGATATCTGTACGACTACCAAGCATGATGCCTCCCCAAACGAGAACACCGCGACCTCCATACCTGTCCCTTTCAAGGAATTTCGAGGGATGATTGCGGCTTCCCCGCTCTCTCCAGATGGGTATGCGATGAGAATCGCTACTCAAACTGAATCTGCTCTCATCTGTAAAGAGTACTCGTCCCTATTCATTGTCTCTCCAATTCCGGTTTTCCCGGCACCACAGAGAACGCCTTCCCGGATGGGCAGGCGTTAAAGGTACACACCGTACAGGGCGTCGTGCAAACAGACCACCACCGTGCAGTCTTCTGGCCACGGTAAAACGCGATATCGGTCGTCCAGTCGCCTGTGTCGTGTGTCTAGCGATTTCTCCCGCTGTCTGCCGCCTGTTCCTTCTGACCTGTAAGACAATGTACCGGTCATCTGCGGGTGTGATTCCTCGTGGACGACCACTACTGAACCCCCGGATAGCTGTTCCTGTAGTTTGAAATTGTCTCCAAAGTCGTGAAACGATGCTGTGAGCAATTCCGAACCCTGCAGCCACACTTGTCACATTGCGGCCTCCCTCCAACTTCCCAATGATTCGACCTCGGGTAAAAGCATCCAGATGTCGTCTAACAGATTGATTATTCGCCATTTCTCGCTGAGGCAGCAACTCGGTGTGATTTTAACTGCTATACGGCGTGCAATCTCTTTGCCAGAAATACTGATCTTACACCGACAACATGCTTTATACTACTCAGACACTCCCCCATTACGTCTACCTGCATATCTGCGCATGTGCTACCGTACATCATCTTGTTTAATCTCCTGATTGGTGTTTCTGTCCGCTCTGCCTCTTCGTTCAGCTGATATGCTAATTTTTCGACTTGTCCTTAATTTTTGCACACCAGTGTATATATACTATATACGTCTTTTTCTAAAGCACGATCTTTTCTATGCACTGCTATCCATAAAGTGGTTCCGAAGGCTTTGAAATGCAAAAAAGGACGTTGACAGTGTTTGCGAAAGATTTGCTCATTTATTCCTTTTCTCTCTCCCCGAATGCATCAAATACCGGCGTCTAGATGGAAAAGGCTGGCTTTGGGAAGTAAATCGCATAATTTTTAATCGGCAGTTGAGAGATTAACTAATAAACCACGCAAATTATCAAGATAAGTGTTAGTTTTTGCATAGAAGTTTATACATGAAAAAGCCATAGGGTTACTGGTAATTATTAACCTGTTCTTAACTTAGCATTGTTAAAATAATTATAAAATTCGTTGTACTGTATTAATACATATGTAAGTGTATAATATCAGTGTAAATGTGTATTTTATTTTTTGTTATTGCAGAACATAATTTGTTTACTTTCAGTTAACTAGTAACTTTTTAAATAATCTTTTGTTGTCGACTTTTCAATATCCTCGCGTCCTTCTCGAAGAGTTATCTTGCCCTTCGAGGGGGGCGTACCCCACTGTTTGAGATACGCTGTTTTAGTACTCAAAAGTCTAAGTATGCTGAGTTGCTACAATATTATTTTAAGAAAAATGTATTGCTAAATTTTATTTTAAACGATATATCTAAGACAATATGGTGCAATAATTATTTTATTGTGAAAAACTCAATTCTCGGTTTTCCTTTCCCCAAAACAAGAACTGAAATATAATTTAATTTTGATTTTAATTGCCAAACATTATATATCTCTTGAATCTACTTTCTTGCATTTAAATTACGAGAACATCTCAATAGTTATGACAAAATAACTTCCTTTTTAATAAACTTCGCGTACAAGTAAATAATCTTTTATTCAGATATTAATTTCACAATGAGTGGTGAGCCCCACAACAATACTATGTCTTTGCCAACTGTACAAGAAGCAGAATTAGAAGGACTTTTATTGGATCAAACCAAGTCTGAGTTGAGTAAATGCTGAGTTAAGTTGAGTACGGAAGAAAAACTGCATTTTATTTCAATATAGCGATTTCTTGAAGAGTTCTGAGTATGTACCTGACGAGTTTTTTTGTCTCATACAATTTTCAGTCACCATTTGTCCATAAAATATTCATCTTCGTTCGACGTTATCTTCCACGACGACTCCGCAGGAAGTGGATCTGTTTGCCTAAGTTCAATCTTCCGAGACCATCTGCATATATTTTGCCCTCTTCCTGCGTAATAAAATAGTTCCCCCGGAAAACAAACAACGGAAGGGTATATTTTGTTGTTGTTGTTCATAAAGATCACATTTTTGTTTCAGACAGAAATCGTCATTGTAATCCAAAATGCAAAAGTTCAAAGAAAAAGAAATCAAGATAAAGAAAATATATATATAAAAAAACAGCACATTTTTTTTCAAAACGTTTGAAGGCTTTTATATAGAATTGCTATTTGTTTAAATATTTAAAATAAAGTGCTTCTGCATTCTTTAAAGAAAGAAAAATATCGCTGACACACATATATGTATAACCAAGAACATATGTTGGCTTCTTCTGTATTATTACGTCATCTATATGAAAAATTTTGTTCAGCTCTACAAATTATGTTTGCTTATTAAATATATGTATTCCACACTAAACCCGTTTATACAAAATGAAATAATTTTTGTTTAATTGTTTAACAGATTATTATTTGATAATACATCCAAATTATTTTGGGCAAAAGTCTCTTTAGTTATGTTTTATTTTCTCAGTGTATTAGTTGGGTCATCCGCAACCCCACTGTGCACATGTTTCACAACTAGGATGAAAAGGAATGCATCTTCAAGCTTTATTTTATCAAGCTCTTAGCCCTTGTTGTTCGTTGCATGTGGTAAAAGGGGTCGCCACACACGTTGTTTGAATGGTTTCTATGTATGTACTGAGAATGAAATAATGACAACGGATAATTTTTCATTTAAGTAAATAGTATGCTAGCATATCAAGATTTTTGTTTTTATCAATAGTTAAGAATAAATCTTGTCCCAATTTCAGAATGGTTCACATATCAGATAGGAAACTCAAAACGACGCAGAATAGTTGTCGAATATTAAAAAGATTATGCTAAAGTGTGTAACTTTTATGACATCTATAAAGGCAAAACATCTTTCAATTTACACATAAAAATTCTTTCAGAATCTATAAAAATAGAAATTTTACTCGGAACATATCTTACACTGTTTTGAAAGATGTTCTGGGACCTTAGAAGTTCACTTCTTACAGTTTAATGATGTTTGGAGTAAATTGTGTAAGGTTTCTTTCCTTAGGGTGAAATAAATTGATTTTATTATTCTATTCACCATTTTTTTGTTACCTTAAAAATGCCGAAAGTTTAAAATTGAAAGTACAACGAAATGGTGAAAAAATATTTATTTCTATTTTTATATTTCTTCGTTGTATCATAATTTATATAATGTATATTACTACACTTTCACTAAATAAAAATAATACCTGATTGATATAAAATTTTACTTTCCGAGGAAAAAATCAATAAAATTCAAATTTGCACACCTTTACTATAAATAATCATTTAGTTCACTTTCAATCCATATACAAGATCCGCAGTACAGTCCTTTTTGTTTTTCCTTTTTATTTTTATCAATAACTTGGTAAAGTTATTAGTAAATTACATTTTCCTACATTCCTACACAATATTTTTTCCCTTAATTCTTCTTTTCTTAAAAATAAGTTACAATTTTAATAAGAATTCTGAAAAACGTTTAGAAAAGACTTATTACATCATGAATTATAAATATTCCTCATTTTAAATATTTATTTGTAAAAATTAATTTTGAAATAAGCAGCTACTTACCTTTAACAAAGAAGAAAAAAGGAGTTAAATGGATTTGTAATCGTCTTGTAAATTAGTAATTGTTTTGCCGTGCTCAATTGATTACTAATATACCTATATTAATATCATACAGACCCAAATATAAGTTTATATTAATATTACTCTCTAATAGAGATATAAATCATTAAGAATTTATAATATGCCAAGTAAGGTTTTATTTAAAATGTTTGTTATTATAAATTATTAATTTATAGTTTAAATTATTGTGAGTATTATGAAAGAGAGAGTTAGATTTTAGACATAAATGTAAATTAAATTTACTCTTTAACAGAGACATATTTAATTAATTCTTCTAAGCAACTATATAATACTAAAATAAAAATATGTCTGTGGGAAATTGGAATTTATGCATCGTTGTAATGATTAAAACTTAATGCTGAGCAATACATAAGGAAACAACAAATGTAAGAAAACGTAAAATAGCTACAGTAGGTATATAAAGTGTTAGAAATTGAAATTTGATACTTTGAAGAGGAAAGGAATAAGTATCTTATTCACGTGAGAAAAAAGAATAGGTTTTCTAATATGCAAATGATTAGCAGTGAAGTTCAAACCAACGACGCAAGAAGACTATTCGGCAGCTGAAACTCAAAAGAAAGAAAATTACGTTGGTTGTTTGCAATTTGAAAATCTCCTTTGAATGTTGGTTAGTTATGAGGAGATCGAGTTAAGTATCACATAAAGGGGTGATAGGTAGCTATAAAATAGCGAGAATAGTGTTTATTCTTTTACAGAAGTGCTTCTCAAAGTCTCAATACTTGCGACCCAAATTTCATTTATAATTTTCATCACGCTCCTCCCCCCCATACAATAACAATGTATTGAATGCAATAATACTATATTTTGACGCTAAAACTGTAATACGATCTTAATTATAAAACACTCAAATTATCAAGATAGGTATTAAATTCTGTATATCTTACTTTCAAGTAATAGATATATTTCAAGAAAGTTATTTTTAAGTAATAGATATTTTAAGCAAATAACACTTTTAAGTAATAAAAAAGTATTATGTTGCTTTACTTTTCTAATTTTTAAATTGGAACAGATAACAAGTAAAGTGCATTGTGTATTTTTATTATGTCAGAATGTATTGTGTTTTGGTTCCTTTAAGTAAATTTTTATAATTTTTTTTTTAAAAAATAATCTTTCATTCTCGATTTTTTAAAATGCTCGCACCCCCCTCGTAGGGTAATCATGCCCCCTAGGGGGCGCACCCCACAGTTTGGGAAATACTGTTTTACAGTATCCATACCGGCATTGGTCTCAAACTAACGATTTTTATATGAATATTGGAACTATGGCTTCAAGAAGATCCTACCGAATGCCATTCAGTGTGTTTCCCAAAAGCTTCCCGCCACTAAATCTTCAGAAGAAACTGTTGAAATCAAGTCAGCTCTTGCAGAATCGTACGGCCACATCAAGGAGCAACGACATCTTAAAAAGTCTTGAGGTTCTGGGCCCCTACTCAAATATAGGCGCCACCTATGCCCCATAAAAGTAGACAGTACTCAACATATCTTGTCAAATACTCATACAAACAATAATCCAAAACAAATAAATGCGTACAGCTTACAATCTAACTAACGAGCTCGACTACCGCCACGTTTTGATTAAATGAGTAATGATGGTGTATGGAGATAAGTTCAGCCCTATACATGGACACTGGACATCACATATATCCAGTTGACGTATCGTCCGAAATTCTCAGTTTTTTGGTAGAGTACAACCGTATGTAGCATATCACCGTTAAAATCATTAGAATCATGATCTTATTGAGGATGTATCGATAACGAGGCAAGACCCCCACTGTAGAAGAGACACTCGCCCCCGGGTCTAGTTGTCCCGTGCTTTAAGACATCCCTGTCAGAAGGTTATTTACAGAATGAAAAGTGTTCACACATTTACAGTGCGATGACGTCCGCAGCAGCAGAAAAAAGCTGTACGCTGATCATTATTGTGGCTTACTTTGAAACTCCAACATTCAAGTAAAAAGCGATAGCCGTGAGCCATAACGATTGTCTTTTCTGTGTGCAGAGCCATGATACACTGAGGTGAACATCCGTGGCCCTTTTGCATTTGATTTCACCATACGAGCTTTGTTTCTAGTGTCATAGTATGTGCTGCCATTGGGAAATGACGTGAATTATTCTTGTTTGCGTCGGTAATCAGAACATCTTGCACTGACTCTAAAGCTGGTAATTGTGTCCTACGTTCAAGGTCTAGTAAATGTATTTTAACAAAAAAAAGCAAATTTTCATTTTGTGCCTTGACTTGCATTAACTCAGTGGTGCGTTACCGTTGCCCTAGTTAGCATGCTCTTCATATCTCTCACCCACTGAAAGCATCTGTTTATGGTTGGGATACTTACAGAAACTTGGCTGCCACCAATTTCCCATTCCACGATTGATAAAGTATGACATGATCTTGATAGAGCATAGAATGACTTGTTTATATGCGTCATTGAAGTCCAGTTCAACTAGTTATTCAACCGGGTTATGTTATTTAAGTCAAATTGCCCACAAATTTAATTCTGCTTACTTCATACTTTGTTGAATAGTAGTAAAGCTTTATTTATTTGGTTATTTGGTTTACTTTCTTGGTGTCCTTTACTTTAATCACCAGCAGTGTATATAATTATATGAATCTGGGATTAGAGCAACTTTATAAGAGAAAATTTAGCGTGTTTACCGGAACTAGATCCTACAAGTCTTTTATTTACAGATCGGAAAATGGATAGTTATTATTATTTTCCTTACGTGTACAAGAGTCGAGAGAAGGGAAGCTTCTTATACATTTGACTTATTTCTATAGTAATTATTAAAAGACGGAATTTACACTGGTGTATGGTATTGAGGCAGAATGTTTATGTAGCATAAGATTTCTAAACGGAGACATTATATTAATCAAGATATTTATGTGTCTACAGCTGGTATATGCATATTTTTGTATACTAGAATTGTCAAAACGTTTCTAGAATGGTCACTTACATTTGCACAGGTTTACATTGGAGGGGAAATATCTCTTTTAGAGGTTGGCAGTAACATTAAGAAAGACACACAGCCATCTGAAATTCCTTTTAGTTCTGTCAGCATTAGTTGCAGATCATTTCTGACAAAGCGAATTTTCCATTCGTCGGAGCATCGTTTTCGGATCAGAGCGCAAACGTCAAATTCTGCGTTTTACTCGGTAAATCAACTTCTAAGACACTCTAGTTGCTGAAATTAGTATGCGGAAACAATGAAATGAATAAATAGCTGTTTACGAGTAGTATACGCGTTTTCGTGAAAGTGGTATAAACATGAAAGATGGCTAACATGACGACTGTGCACTCTTGTTCTTCTACCACGGATGAGAGTGTTAAGCGCGTTCAAGATATCGTGGGTGTGTACAGACAAATAGCCCTTTACTATTGCCTCTGAACTTTGAATTTTACTTGCAGCATTCTCCATGATGGTTTGAAAATGAACATTGTTTTTGTTTGCACATGGTTACAAAAATGTTGTCACCTAAGCGCAATAAAATGAGAGTGAAAATGCCCAGTAATTTGATTGACATGGCTGATAAATATTACCACTTTTTGAAGAAAATCGGGACAAGTGAAAAAACATGATGCTTTCTTAACAACCCTCATACAAAACGTTAGTCAAGTGAATGGAAAGCAAAAACATTACCAAGGAAGGAGAATCTGCGTTTGAACAAAAGCCGAAGGAAACCGAGACGAAGCAACTAAAGGACCTCCCCAAAAATGGATTTCAGGAGCGTTTTGAACAATTATACAAACCCTGGAACAATTGTGGAGATGAAGAAGGACAGAACTTTGAAGTCTAATAAGATTAAGTTATCGTTCTAGTTTTTAATAATTTGAAAAGACCTATTCTAGAAACTTGTTAACCCTACCATGTAGAAATTAAAGGATTTGGACAGAAGGAGGCAATAAGCCTGACTAAGCTTTTTTGACGGTTGGGTAGAGGCACTATGCATGATTTTTTGTATCATGGTGGTGTTTCTTTGTATGTCATTGAAATGTCCACTTGAGAATAGTTAGAAAGTGTGTAAAAGAAATTTGAGGCTTTATAACTACTGAGCTGTAAGAACAATGTTAGATGAAAATGTTTTCATAAACTCAATAGATACTCTACTGTTCATGATTTTGCTATGTCAAGTGATTTATTACTGGGATGGATTCTTTAAGAGATAATTTGGTCACAAAATGAGGTTTGACCAGTATAAAAAACAAAGAACATAAAAGCACTTTTTATGTCAATTCCTACTTCGATCAAAAAAGAAAAATTTTATATTTTAGCTTTTTCTTCAATTCCTACTATTAGCTCACACTCTCTTTATATTTATTTATTTATTTATATAGGTGGAATTTTCAATCGTTAAGAAAATACATTGTAAAGCACTTAATTGAGCTGAAATTTTATATACATGTTTATTTTTATGACAATGCGGTAATTTAAAAATAATTAATAAAAATTAATTGATTAAAACTAGTTATTCAAAGAATTACAAATTCCGCCACGTTGGCATCACTTTACGTGACATGTGTCAAAACTTAAAAAGATTTTTTCTCTCAGGTTTTAAAGCATTTAGTTGAATTGCAATATTATATACACGATTGTTTTTGATAATTAAAAAAAATAAATTACCACTTAATGTTGTGATTATGCCATATTTATATCAATTGTAACTATTTAATAAAAAGTAGCTAAAACAAAAATTTTATTAGTTGATCTAAGTAGGAATTGACTTATTTTTTATATTACTTGTTATATATATATATATATATATATATATATATATAACAAGTAATATAAAAAATTTAATAGACATTTGTCTCTTTTTCCAGTTAGAAATGTTGTTGTAAAGAAAGCTTTTAAATATAACAAAACGATGGGCAGATTTATCTTTAATTACAACAATAGTTCGCCCTCTATTAATATAGAAGATTGTATATGTAAAAACTATAATGATTTTATTGATGGTCATCATAAACATGTAGTTACTGGTAACTTAGATATAATCAATGATAATATTTTAAAAGATATAATGAGTAAAGGCACTAATTTTAGATTAAATGTTTCTAATAACAACAATACTGTTAAAAACAAATTTGTAAAGATATAGATAATTTTATTACAAAATCTGCAATTAAATTTGGACTACCTATTGAGGCATTTAAAGAGTATAAGTACAATATATTAAAAGACCTTATGAATTTTAGCTACCATTCTCAATATGAAAATACTTTTAAAGATATCAAACAGAAAATTCATAATTTACAAAAGAATTTTATCATAGTTTACATTGATAAAGTACCTGGTAACTATGCTGTGATTTGTAAGTATTTTTATTATAATATTCTTTATGATCACTTTCTTAATAATGGTTCTTTTAAAAAATTAGATTTGTCACATAATGAAATAAGTAATCGTATTATTGCTATTTATAAAAATTAGGTTATTGTATTCCTAAAATTAAGTATCCATATATTTTTTTAACTCCAAAATTCCATAAAAGTCCGGTTAAATTTAGAACTGTGACAAATGGTTTTAGAACATATATTACTACTGCAGGCAAATTACTTCATAATATAATACAAAACTTTATTAATCAGCAATGTAATAAAGCTATAATTAAAAATAGTAAAGAGATTATAGATTTTTTTTTAATGATAAAAATATTTATTCAGTTCATAGTTATGACTTTGAAGATCTTTTCAATTCCATTGATTTATATGATATTATTAAAGTAATTTTAGAAAACTACAGTATGTATAACCTTAATATTAATTTTAACAAATTTAAAACTCTCATAGATTTTGTCTTAAAAGAAAATTATATCAGTTTTAATGGTTCTTTATATAAACAAGAGAAAGGACTCCCACAAGGGGGCCCAGCTAGTAATAGTTTGGCTAATCTTTATTTACATTTTTATGAATATAGTTATGTTATTAATAATGACTACTACATTTTTAGATATATTGATGATTTAATTATTTTTGGTAAAAATGATAATATAAATCCTATTATTAATTTTTATCCGTCCTACTTGAACTTAGTTAAAATTAATAAAAATCCAATCAAAACAAATTACCTAGATATATCTCTGTATATTAAGGATTTGAAACTACATACTAATATTTATGATAAAAGAGATGCCTTTAATTTTAATATCATCAAAGTGCCTTACTGGAATTCTAATTTATCAATATCTATATATAGAAATATTATTTTTAACTATATTTATCGCAATAAAGTATTAGTTAGCGATAAAGCTAATATTTTTTAAATCTTAAAAATTTTTTTAATCACTGTATTGAACATGGATACCCTGCTAATTTTCTTTGTAACTATATTTTCTAATGATTTTTTGTGATACAATTTGTATTAATGTAATTATTTACTGTTATTATGTTTTGTAATTTTTTAAATTTAGACAATATCTAATTTATCCTACAATTATTAAATAGATGGCGCCACATGCTTGTTTTTTTTTTTTTTTTTTTTTTTATTATTATTATTATTTTTTAAAAATCTTTAATATATATTTTTCAGAGTTTCATTATAATTTTTGCTAATTTTATGATTTTTATTTTGATTTTTGATTTTTTAAAAGTATATATATATATTTCTTATTATCGTATATTGTATCGCAATTAATCGTTTCTTATATCGTATCGCAAGTAACTTTATGCGGTTCTGCTCTCCCTATTTGGCGGGAACACGATAATGCACTCTCGGCCATCGTTACAGATCCGTTTTAGTAGGTTATGTTTATGTTCATATATTCTTGTTTAATGACTTAATAATTAAATTTTACGTATAGAACTCTTTCCTTTTCTCTTGGTACATAGTATGACAAATTACAGGTGAAGGTTGGCGCCGCAAAACTTGTTTAAACCTGCAATCCTGGTTCCTAAGGCCAGGAATTTGTCTTTCTACTGTGTGCCTACTTCCTACTTTTTTAGTTATCTTAGGTTTATAACTATATGATTATTTTTATATTTTTGTTTATATGTATATGTATATGTGTGTATAAATTTATATATATGTGTATGTATATGTATATGATTATATATTAAAAAATTCTTATATTGGATTATATATATATATATATATATATATATATATATATTAAATAGTTACAACTAATATAAATATGTATATACATACGATAGAGCCTCAAAATTAAGTGATAATTAATTTTTATTAATTATCATTGAAGTATCGTATTGTCATTGAAAATAATCATGTATATAAACTTTCAGCTCAATTGAGCGCTTTCAAATGTATTTTATTAATGATTGAAAATTTCACCAAGATAAATAAATAAATATATGGAGAGTGTGAGCTAATAGTGAGAATTGAATAACCGCTGCATAATTAGGAAGAAGGAAGATAAGTGTTACATAGGTTAAAAATTATGTCTTATTTTTATTGAAAACATGTCTGTTATTGTTAATAGAAAGAATTCGTCTTTAAGTGGTCATTAAAAATACCATGCAGGGTTCCAAAATGTAGTCCACGGTAACAGCGATCCCTTTCCAAATGGTCAATATTAACCAAATGTGGTGCACAGATTGTCGTATTTTCTTTGTAAATGTTTGTACCACAAAGAGTTACATTTCGATGAACAGGCATTTGTTTCGGCAATGAATTTTTCTTTCTAATTACACCCTTTTTCAAATTTGGTGCTTTTCCGTTTGTTTAATTTTCAGTTGACCAGTTGTTGATTCTGGATAGGATTTAATTACACTCATAGACTATATGATAGAAAAAGTAACTTGAAACATTTTAAGAAAATTCGTAACCAATTATTGAATATTCATAATAGTATTTAGTAAGAAAAAAATTTAGAAATTCTAAGTTTTAATTGGGTGCGTTCTGTAACTCTAATAATTAAATCATTTTTTAAATAAATTGTATTTTAATGCGACAATTTTCTTTCCTTTACTTATATCTAAAACTTTTGTTTTTATGCAATCTGGAATAAATTATTCAAAACGAATATTTTTAATTCCATGATGATAGTAAAATGATTTAAAACTAGATTCGTTATACATCGAAGTTTTAGCTTCATTGTGCATCTATTAGTATAGTATTTTAAGCGTTTCACTAATCTAAGACAGTTACTGTTATAACACTGTTGAAATTTCTTCTTAAATTCTCTTTATTTCACTCCCGTATTTTTGTTTTACCTGTTCATTTTAACAAGGTGCTACTGTCACGTAATCCATCTAACTCTAATCCCCACTTTTTTGTTTCAGTTTTCTTTCTTTGTTTTCATTCTTTTTTCTTCTTGAAAACATGTACGCATTATTTTCAAGGAATCAAGTTTCAGGAGATTCAATCAATCAAAAACCCTCCAAAAACGTAATTCTTTTATCTATAAAGAACAAAAAACTTTAGTTCCTCAGTGACGACCATCACTTTTGGAACACAATCAACTCAAAGTGCTCTTCTGTGTTTCTTTCAGTAAGGAAACTTCCTGCGGAACCACACTTCGATGTATGCAAGAATAAACAGGGAGGGGGTGTAAAAAATATCTACCTTTTTTATCTTAATCTTCTTGATGTGAAATCTTACGAAAGATTTCGCATCAAATTGTCCGGAAAGGAACACTTCTGTCTTTTGCAATTACGTGATCCATATGGACAAATAGAGGGGGAGAAGTTTCAAAATACGCGTGAAAGTAGCTATAAAAAATAACAGACATTTTTCATAAGAAAGCGCGAGTTTCAATGTAATTCAAAAAATTTTCATTTTTCCATAACATGTTTCTGAAGTTATCGTTTCTGGAGCTCGTAATGATAACACATGCATTTATATTTATTAAATATGAAACTAATAGGGACTGAAATGATTATTTTTGAAACACTCTCCCTGTTTGCTGTGATAGACAAATTTTTCTCTATTTGTAAAGAAGTCATAAGCTTAAAAATTAGAAGTCGTGAAAGTAAATTCAAACTAATTCATTCTTCCTAACTCCTTGAATTTATACATTTTTCCATGTTAAAAGATAAAAGGTTCAGTAGCTAATTTAGAGAAATAACTTCAGGGACAATATAAAGCATTTAAAATTAATTTAAATCAAAGACAGAAAATATTCAGCTAAAAAAACCCAAAGAAAGGTCAAAGGATAAGCTTTACGTGAATAACTCAAAGAAATTAAAATCAGAGTCAGCAATCAAATAGTTGTAGAAAAATAATGAACCAGCGGTAACGATAGAATCAATGGGTGCCTGAGTAGTTAAACCACTCTCAGCCCTGTATTTGGTTCGTTTTAGAATTATTTGATATGAAGTTTTTCTTATTGTGAGGAAGCATCTGTGTAGGATAGTTTGCTTGTTCGAGATTGATTACCAATTTCGGATGGAGTTGGGCAAAATAAATTATTAGAAGTTAGATCTTGGATGATCATTAGCTTCTGTTTAGAGCTATCTGTTTTATGAAAATGGAATCTTGACATGGAGAATTCATCTCTTGATAGTTAAGACTCTTTGATGTAGAAGTAGAGCATCCAAGTGACTTAGACAAGTGGCGATATGTAACATCATTAGATATTCTGGTTAAAAGCTGTTGAGTACAATGAAGGTGGGCAAAGCAAGCTATTTGAGAACACTATTAAACCGTGTAGCAGCGAAATTGAAAATTAAAGAAATATTATATAAAAATAATTGCTAAAATTTTGGAAAAGTAGATGAAGACAAGAAAAAAAAACTATGGGGATTTTTACACAAAAGATTGTATTAAAATATGCCTAAGACTTTTCATTTTAGGTATGATATTGCAGTTTTCTAGAATAAACATATTTTTAGTCTCTGTACCTGGGAGGGGATTCAAGAATTCAATGATCAGTTAATGAATAAGATGTAGGAAGCTGAAAATTTTTAATACCTTTGAGGAGTTCTTTTTACTCATTATTTCAGCTTTAACTGTTACTCTTATAGTACAGATCTGGTTATTTTAATTATATATAGATACTTAATACTATTTTTACTGAATAACTGCAGGTTAGTTTTACGTAAGGAAATGAATATAGAAATGATGCACAGGGTGGCCGAATTCAACAGTGCAATAGTAGGCAGCACGATGACAACAAATCACCATAAAACATGGGATCGCAAACACCGCTTAATCGATAAAAATCACAGAAACTGTAACCGTCGGGAGGACGACGAGATAAATGAGGGGAGTGACCAAACGAATACAGGGATAGACATATACTAACCGAACGCTTCAAAGAACCAAAGTACACATTGTTTTTCTTTAACAGGTCTTCCCGGAGTTGCTGCAGGGAGTACCGTTCACAATACATCATAACTTGTGGTGCACAACGCATTTTTTGATTACGGTGCGTAACCACTTTCTTGCTACACATCCCCGGGTGGAGGATTGGACGCGGTGAATTCGCAAATTAGATAGAACATGGGTTCGCAAACCACATTTAGTTGGAGTAATTCACTAAATCAGTTATGAATGGTGCAATGTGGAGGGGAATGAAAAGGGACTATAAGAGGTAAAAAATACATTTATAAGCGACAGTCATTTTACAATACGAACACTGCATTCATTGATGCAACGACAAGTATTGTCACAGAACCCTTTCGAAGCTGCGGTCGGGGTAGATCCTGGCACAGCCAGCACCAACGGGCCCGCACCTCCCGGGAAATGTAGCATGGATGTGGTTACGCACCACAATTGAAAGATGTGCTGGTATACCTTCGTGTATGAACCTCACGTTTTGGCGAGCAGTGACCGGTACTCCCAGCACGAACTTCAGAAAGACATGTAGTAGAAAAACAAGGTATTTTGTGTTATTGAGGCGATCAGTTGGTGTATGTTTATCCTAGCATTCGTTTGGCTCTTCTGTTCGTTAAATCCATAGTCCTCTTGACGACTACTATTAACGCGATTTTCACCGTGGTCGAACCCATCGTTTCGTGGTTTTGAATCCATGTTGTCCAGCAATTTGTCGTTCTCATGTTGCCGACTTTCACTCGTATGAATTTGTCTGTCGAATTTGACAACACGTAGTATAAAAAAGCACTTTACTAGTGAGACATTTTGTAGAATTCCGACTAATTAAGGAGTACTCTTAACGGATGAGTTTTCAGATCTTTACCGGAGTTTGTTGTATGTGTGACTTCCAAATGAGCATTTTATCTAAAATCGAGCAATGAATCAGGCACACTTTCTCTTTATATAGTTGTAGTAGATGAACTTAAATTTACTAAATTTAAGGCAAATGCACACTCTATTCCAAAATGTTAAGAATTCATAATAATTGTGTATTTAAAGGGCAAAAACATATTCCTAATTTTATTTACATTGATCCAAAAACTTCAGTGTATTTTAACTGAGTTTTATTTAAATGTCAAATAAAATACATTTCAATTTATTTTTATTTACAAGTCTGCAATAATTTTTACTCATTAAAATATTTGTACTTTCAAAAACAAAATGAAGATTTCTAAGGTAAATATATATTACCATCTTGACTATATGATAGTTTTAAGTCACAGTTAATAAAATCAGTCAATTCCTTTATAATCTATATTAACTTAACTTTTACTTGAGCAGGTTCATTAAGCAATATTTAGCTACCATTGCTTTAAATCCGAAGATGAATCATTTTTTCTAATTTCTCCCCTTATGGAGCGTAAGCCCCACGCTGAAAAACACTAGTTTATACTATTATAATGGCTTTGACACTATTAAAGTAATTACAATTTTTTTCATTTGACTGTATTCGTACCCTGTTCACAATCTATGGAAAGACATTGAACGTTTAATCCATAAATCTCAGTATAATCTCAGTTTCTTTATAAATCTCAGCATTTGAAAATTAAATTTATTTTGTGAGAGATTGAGGTTTTCAAATAAGAATTCATTCAAATAATTTGCAAAATGTATTATTTCTTAATACAATGATGATTTCGAAATGCAACATTTTTGGTTTAGTTTCATTTTGACAATTTAAACTAAAAGCGAAACATTCTTTTTTTTTCTTGTACATTAAATAAACCTAGTAAATTCTATAAGTAGAGTAACAGAGTATGAAATAAATTCACAAATATACGTATCTCATTTGCATAAAAAGTATTATAAAACTACATTAACTTTTATTTTATTTTTAATCAAATTCTGTGTTATAATTTTCACTTATTATAAAACACAAAACTTCACCCAACTACGGCATTTCTATTACCAATTTCACGTAGCAGTACATTTTATCCGACTTGGGTAATAATTGACCACGTGGGTTATAATAAGAGTGTTGAAATAACCAGATTGTTGATAGTGTAGCTGTTGTGACACTTCCACGAAGGAAGGATAAATCATCCCTTGTGATTTGTGAATAATACTGATTACGGAAGCAATACATTACGGTGAAATTTATAATGTATTCCAACAGTATACTAGCTTTACTACAAATTTCGATGTAATTGAATATCGTGAAAATCGTTTAACACTCAACTGAGGGAAGTCTAATACATTTCTCTGTTAAAAGATATTAGAAAAAATATTTTTAACAAAATTAAGTTTATATTAGAGTACAATTTATTTACATAGATGCGCATATATGCTTATATAATAAAAATTCATAAAACGAAAGCATTCACAAAATCATTTAATTAAGTTTACTATGCAAAATTTTCAAGTTTTTTGAAAAATAAAACAATTATGGAGTTTTTGGAAAGTAACCTGATATTTTTCTTGGGACTGTCATTTTTATCACCATACTGACTGTCGACAAATAGCTCGATGTCTTCCATTTTGTTATTCATTTCCCTATTGGAATGTGTGTCTAAATAACTGCGCGTGCTATTCGTGATGTTCTTCATTTTGGAAGACGTGGGAACAGGAGCTGTATAATCCATTTCATTTTCATAGTCGGAATCTGCATCAATGATATTTTTGAACTTTAAACAAACTTCCGAATGCCTTTGTCTGCCATAATTGATGCTGTACACACTGTGACGTATCTATTCGTGATACTTCCACTAATTCCCTTAGGAAATCTTTGGACTATGAATTCATGTTATTCACAACTAACCCTTCGATAGAAGAAATCGTTATATGCAAATAAAGTTTACTTTTTTAGTCGCCGTTTTCTAGCTAGAATAGGGAATAGGGGTACATGCAAACCATAAATCAGGTCAGATTGTTACTGACAGGTTTCACTATTGAATTATCGTGAATAAATACTTATTAGGAGGAAGCTTTAAAGTGACAATTGTTCACTGAAAGTAAATTAATATTAGATTAAATCAGATGATAGATTAGATCTTACATAAAGTAAGGATCGAGTTTGATAGTCTCCTAATATTTCGTGTATTATCGTTGTTGTTCCACTTTCGCGGTTATCATCGAGACATTCTCTTACTGTTATTAATTGAATCTGTGTCGTTTTATAGTGTGATCAATAAATTGATTGATTGGATCATGACTAGTGTTTCTTCCCTACCTGCTACATGTTTAGGTGCCCAAGAAAGATGTGAAGACCTTTCACGACATATTACCATCAACTACTGCAATGCAGTTTTGAAGATACAGTATATAGGGCAGTCAAATAGTATAGAAACTTTCTCAAATATTTCATTGTGTCTGAGTTTCTGTATTTTGCACATTCTCAGAAGGGAAATCTTGTCGTGTTATGTGATTTTTCGTTTCGTGTTAAGATAATAAAATGCATGAAAGCACAAAGTAGTTTGACCAAACCACTGTATTATTTTGTGTTAACCGAAATTTCGTCTTAAATTTTTTCACGTTAAACGTATCTCACTGTAATTTCATTTTGTAAAAAATATAATTTAAATGCTGTTATATATTTAAATGTAAATGTTGTGTTTCCACATAAAGTACAGAAAATTTTCTTGTAATAAATATATTTACAAACATTTTAAGTTTATTAATAAAATATCATCCACCGTAATTTTTTATAGAACAAGTGTATTATCTAAAAAATGTTTAATGTGCCATGTTTTTATAATGGACTAAAAAGCAGAATATTTGTTTTCGGCTTTTTCGTTTACTTCATCCTTCTCTCCAGCTTTTTGTTTTTTTTTCCTTCTATTTTTCTTATTTTCATGCATTGTCACCCACTTCGGAGCATTGATCCAAGTTACAAGTATCCAGCTTATCGAGAAGTTAGTTTAAAATCAATTATACAAAATTTCACCCGGACAGACAAGAAAGCGAGTTAATAAAAACATATAATTAATTATTATTATATTTATTTAAATGATTTCTTATTAAAATAACGACTAACTGGCAATTGGTAATTAATGTTTAAAATACATAAATAAAATAGTTTTTATAATTCTTTTTTTATGTTTTGCTTAAATACACCGAACTGCCTCGCGTTAGTTGTAAGACTTCACTCAACTTGTAAAACTGCACTCAAAGAATTACTATTACGGTTTGCTCAAATCACCTTTAATTAGTCATTTCTAAGTTCAAGCTCCTTTTTAGATTCAAACTGAGCATAGTTACAATACATAAAGCAGTTAATGAGAAACAATAAAGAGCGGGTTTCGTGCATGGCTATTTGCATCTGATTTCTTACGCAGCTGGCAGGCTGACTGGTTAAGTGTTAACACGGTCAAAAGAGCGCGCACTATTGTCAATAAAATGATTTTTTGAAAGCGAGTTAACAAAAACACATGGTAACCTGGGGGCTCCTCTTTGACTCTAGAGCCACAAAATTGAATCCGTAGATGCAACTCGATCCATGCTATCGACAGGTGGTTTTTGTCCGTGTAAGTTCAAGAGTTACAGGTCACCTGTGGAAATCGGGGCCCACCTCTTCGGGGGCTCAGGTTCGAGACTAAAACTTGTTTCCTACATTTCCATGCATTGTCATCCACTTCTGTGCTGTGGTCCAAATTTCAAGTCCCTAGCTCATCGGGAAGTTAGTTTATAATCAATTACAAAATTCCACCCAGACAGGCAGACAAGAAAGAGAGAAAAAAAACCTGGTAACCTGGGGGCCCGTCTTTGCTCTAGAGCCACAAAATTGAATCCGTAGATGCAACTCGATCCATGCTATCGACATGTGTTTTTCGTTCGTGTAAGTTCAAGAGTTACAGGTCACCTGTGGAAATCGGGCCCACCTCTTCGGGGCTCAGATTCGGGACTAAAACTTGTTTCCTACATTTTCATGCATTGTAATCCTCTTCTGCGCTGTGATCCAAATTTCAAGTCCCTAGCTCATCGGGAAGTTAGTTTATAATCAATTACAAAATTCCACCCAGACAGGCAGACAAGAAAGAGAGAATAAAAAAAACATGGTAACCTGGGGGCCCCTCTTTGACTCTAGAGCCACAAAATTGAATCCGTAGATGCAACTCGATCCATGCTATCGACAGGTGTTTTTTGTTCGTGTAAGTTCAAGAGTTACAGGTCACCTGTGGAAATCGGGCCCACCTCTTCGGGGGCTCAGATTCGGGACTAAAACTTGTTTCCTACATTTTCATGCATTGTAATCCACTTCTGCGCTGTGATCCAAATTTCAAGTCCCTAGCTCATCGGGAAGTTAGTTTATAATCAATTATACAAAATTCCACCCAGACAGGCAGACAAGAAAGAGAGAATAAAAAAAAACATGGTAACCTGGGGGCCCCTCTTTGACTCTAGAGCCACAAAATTGAATCCGTAGATGCAACTCGATCCAAGCTATCGACAGGTGTTTTTTGTTCGTGTAAGTTCAAGAGTTACAGGTCATCTGTGGAAATCGGGCCCACCTCTTCGGGGGCTCAGGTTCGAGACTAAAACTTGTTTCCTACATTTTCATGCATTGCCATCCACTTCTGCGCTGTGGTGCAAATTTCAAGCCTCTAGCTCATCGGGAAGTTAGTTTATAATAAATTACAAAATTCCACCCAGACAGACAAGAAAGAGAGTTAATAAAAAAGCATGGTAACCTGAGGCTCCACTTTGACCCCAGATCCACGAAATTAAATACGTAGACGCAACTCCAACCGTGCTAGCGATAGGTGGTCTTTGTTCGTGGAAATTCGTGTAATTTCCAGAGTTACGGGGTCCCTGGCGAAATCGAGGCTCATCTCTTTGGGAGCCCGGGTAACTTCTTTTTTCACATTTCATGCCTTGTCATCTACTTCTGAGCTATGGTCCAAATTTCAAGTCTCTACCTCATCGGGAAGTTAGTTTAAAATCAATTAAAAAATTCCGCCCGCAAAAACAAGAAAGCGAGTAAATAAAAACATCGTAAAATAGGCTGAAATCATACTATAATTTGTATATTATGAATATAATATTATGTAGAATCATAATTAATATTTCACTTGATTACCATATAAAAACTATGTTCTATATATACATTAATTTTTTTATGAGAAACAAGAGGAAGTACAAAAGAATGATTTATATGATTTGAAAAATTGCTGATTTTTAACTAAATTTATAAAAATGCTAATAATATATACTGAAGTCAAAAAAATTCTTTATTTATAATGACAACTTATCTTAATTTTTCTTTTACTTAAGGAGGGTAATAAATGATCTAGAGTATATTGACGCATTCACATTTTGTAAACATTGTCTTTCTGATAAGAACCGAAATCATCGATAGACGTTTAAATATAATCAATAAATTTAACAATACAATGAATAAACTAAACAATACAATAAACATATTCTTTACACAGGGTGTTTGCCTGAAGGTTAACATTAGGCTGCTTGGAGACAATAAATTACCATAGGACATGGGGTTGCAAACCACGTTTCGTCGGAGAAAATTGTAATAACAGTAACTGTCGGGAGGAGAGAGAGAGAGAGAGACTATAGGTCAGACGAGGTAAGTAGTCAAATGATTGAGGGGACATAGACCTCCGTAGAAGAGTTGAGGAATGCATATGCGTAAGCAATTTTTTTTACTTCTCCCGAAGTTTCGGCGGTGAGTACCGGCCACTGCCCAACAGAATGTAAGGTTCATGCACGATGCACCAGCACATCTTTCGATTGCGGTGCATTACTTCCTCCTTCTACATATACCGAGAGGTGGATTGGTGATGCGGACCTGTTGTTTCTTAGCCTTTACGCTCCCTGGACCTCACTCCCTTGGATTTCTTCTGGTTTCTCCCGGAATCGCTTGTGTATACAGTGGAGGATCTCAGGTCACGGATCGTTGTCACTTCAGCTGAAATCGCAGTCACACACCGGATTTGTTTGAATGCATCCGACAATTACTAGCCCATATTTGTTTGTTGCTGTTGTTGTTTCCAATCCCCTTGGAGCAGGAAAGCCTACACCAAGTCCATTTGACCTTTCCGCGTAATAGTGTCACACACCAGGTCTTGATCTCCAAACAACTGTCGCACGGTAATGCCCCAACAGTCCAGAAAATGAGCAGGAGAAGCAGGGAGAGAGCAAGGACAGGTAGAGAAAGACTTTACCCCTTCACAAAAGTCATACTACGCAGGTAACCGCTTCTTAAGTTGTTGGTTGTACTATAACCTATACGGCCGCAGCTTCGAATAATTATGGTGGCATTGACTTTTCATTGTATTTCTGATATCGAGATGTGATGCATTGTTCTTATTATATAAAATGCTTTATATTAAATAAATTTATTTCTTAAATCATCGCATATTTTCATTCCACTTGACATCACACTCTTCAGCACAATTTTTGCGAATTGCCCAGTCGGAATGTAGTTTGTGATCTCATGTTCTATGGTGATTTGTCGTCCCTATACTGTCTACTATCACCTTTCTTAGTTTGCCGGTCGAATTCGGCAACATCCTATAGACTATAGTATTTAGGTAAACATCATTAAGTATTTCTCTTCAAATATTATAATGCATTCTGTTACATGCCGTCTACAATAAAAGTTGTTGAAAATTTTAAATTTCTAAAGCCAAATTTCTTAAAATTCACTACAAACATATCGAAGCAGCATAGCTTTAATTGAATTCTAAAGAAAAATAACGAGGATATTGTTTAACATAACTATTTACTCATTGTACTGCAACAGAGAATGTCAGGATGTGTTTATTGTCAGGATGCGTACTTCGTACAACATTTCAGTACTTTTTTACAAGAAAGTTTCTTAATAAATAAAATTCAACTGATGTATTCTTTTCATAAAAAATTGTTATTATTTACAAAATAGTTTCCCTTTTCCGGATTTCATAAACAGATACATTCAGAAAATATAATGTCATTTTTTCATGATCTTTCTAAGTATTTTGATATATTTTTTTTTAAAAAATCTCATGTTAAATGTATATTTATCCAACATATTTTATACTAAACTAACACGTACCATTACTTATTAAAGCAAAATTTATTTACAAGGAGCAACTTGTGATGAATTCTCATGGTATTACTAATATACAACATTAGCTTTCATTATGCAATGTTTATGTTAAACAGTTAGGTTTTCTAATTTCCAAACCTTATGTTTTTAAATTATGTACAATTTGTTTAATAGATATATCTAGTTACAGTAATGTAACCAACAGAGAGTAGTTAACTTTGCACATGTTTTGTTGTAAATTTACTTACATAGCGCAAAGTTATTTACATTAACAAAACTAAAGTTAATTTTGAGGTTAACTATGTATAATTTTGTAAAATGTCTGTGCAATAACAAACTTCAATAAACAAAACTATAATGTGTGTACATAATTAATAATCTTAATTATAGTTTTAAGTGGTTCTCTTGCAGTCTCGAAAACATGATTGCAACATTGTTTCTAAAAATTTATATACTTTTATAAGTTAAAAACAATAATTTAGATCAATGATGAGTTTGCTCCATAAGAAAATAGAAAAAAAATGTCACGCGTTTAATAGTTGTACTTACTAATGTAATTCTGAATTTTATATAACCAAATTCTGTTTCTTTGTTTTTTGAAATTGACAGTAAATGTTACTATGATATATTTTACATCTTTAAAATTAATTCCTGACCAAGACTATGACTTAACTGGTTAAATTACTATTTAAATAGTAGGAAACAAATGGAATTAAAATTATCCTATTAAAAATTAATTCATTTTATTAATTTTTTCGCATTTGATTTCTCTTTTAAAAATACACATTATAACTATATATTTTGCTTTTAATTATGACTTTAACTATATCCTACAGAATCTTTTAGACTATCCTTCATACTTTTCCAACTAGCATGAATGATATAAAAGATTTAAGAAGAAATTTAAGGTATCCGACTACGTTCGAAACCGTGATTTTCAAAAGCGCATAAATGGATAATTTTCATGATATTTAGTGTCACTTTGATTAGAATATATGCATAAAATTGTTTTAAGGACATTTTGACAAAAAATATTTATTTAAATACAATATATTGGCAAAAAATTAACTTAGAATAATTTTTTTTCCAAATGTTCTCCTTTTGTGAAAAATGCTTCTATTAGAATAATATTTTGCCTGTATATAGCTCAGACCTCTGTTCAGAGGCTCAACTAGAATTTTTGTATTATATAACTTCGAAGTGGGCTCATTCATATTTTACGACAACAGAGGGGAGCAATTTTAAGAAAAAAGCGCGAATAATTATTTTAATTGGTGGAAACTCTGAAAATAATGTGAATTTTTCAAAACTCCTAGTTGAGTCTCTGTACAGAGGTCTGAGCTATATTCAGGCAAAATATTATTATAATAGAACCATTTTTCACAAAAGGAGAATATTTTGAAAAGGTGGTCATTCTATGTTCATTTTTTGTCAAAATATTGTACTTAAATAATTTTTTATCGTAATATTATTCTTAAAACAATTTTATATACATTTTCTAATCTAAGTGACGCTAAATATCATAAATATTACCCATTTATACGCTTTTTGCAAAATCACGGTTCCGAACGTAGTCGGATACCTTAACATATATAATTTCACCAAGAATTCTCTCAAAAAAGATTTTTCACACAATTTCAGTAAAAATATCAATCAAGCCATTCCTATTGTAGCAAACTAGGTTTGA
The DNA here is from genome assembly GCA_019973935.1 of Trichonephila clavipes. Taxonomy (NCBI): domain Eukaryota; kingdom Metazoa; phylum Arthropoda; class Arachnida; order Araneae; family Nephilidae; genus Trichonephila; species Trichonephila clavipes. The sequence goes on along the minus strand of BMAU01005690.1, from coordinate 36,518 downwards.
ACTGTAACATGCAAATATTTCCATTACACTTAAGGTATCCCACTACGTTCGGAACCGTAATTTTAAAAAAAAGCACATAAATGGATAATTTTCATGATATTTAGTGTCATTCAGATTAGAATACATGCATAAAATTGTTTTAAGGACATTTTGACGAAAAAAATTATTTAAGTATAATATTTTAGAGAAAAATTAACTTAGAATAATCTTTTTCCCAAATGTTCTCCTTTTGTGAAAAATAGTTCTATTTAAATAACATTTTACCTACATATAGCTCAGACTTTTCTACAGAGGTTTAACTGGAATTTTTTAAAAATTCACATTATTTTCAGAGTTACAACCCATTGAAATAATTATTGGCGTTTTTTTCTTAAAATTGCTCCCCTCTGTTGTCGTAAAATATGAATATTCCCCCTCCTAAGCTATATATTGCAAACATTCTAGTTGAGCCTCTGTACAGAGGTCTGAGCTATATACAGGCAAAATATTATTTTAATAGAAGCATTTTTTACAAAAGGAGAAAATTTTGAAAAAAGATTATTTTAAGTTAATTTTTTGCCAAAATATTATATATTTAAATAAATTTTTTTATCAAAATGTCCAAAACAATATGCATATATTCTAATCTAAGTGGCACTAAATATCATGAAAATTATCCATTTATGCGCTTTTGCAAAATCACGGTTCCAAACGTAGTCGGATACATTAAAATACAACTAATTTGAAATTGCATTATAATTAAAATTATTGCTAAACAATTTTTTTTCCTTCTTTATTCAATTTGGAACGCGAAGATATTATAAATATGTCTCTAATTTTATAAATGTGACCGTGATAGCCAAGTGGTGATGGTTGTGAGCTTATGACCGCCTCTTTTGGATCGCGGGTTCGAAACATGTGCCACTTAAGACCCATGATGTAAGAGAATTGATGCATATTTAATCTGTCGTGGCTATAAGTCCTCCAGTTGAAGTGGTATGGAAGTTTAGAAAAAAGGAAGCCATAGCTGAGTATCTTCCCCGTCACTTGAGAGAGTTTCAAAATTTCAAAGGTCCTTCTCCAAAGGAGTGGTTGTTGGTGTGGTGTGGTAGTTAGGAGAGGAGGTGACAGCTCAGGTGTTGTCCACGTCACTTGACCATGGTTCAAAATTACGTGCTCCGTAGCCAAAAGCCTTTGTGTAGCTGAACAGTGCGACGTTAATATTTACTCGATCACCCAATAGAGCGGTTTATAGCTCTAAACCTCTGATTCCCAAAGTGATAATTTTGAACTCCACGGGTCTACGTCAGGGAAAAATAATTGGATTGTCATTGAGGTACAAATAGGGGGTCTACGCGATAGTGGTTCTCATTAAATCAGATCGTGAGTAATTTTTAGAAAATTTTATCGAATGGAAACTAGGTTTTACCTATTTAACAGTTTTAATTACTTAATTCAATGAGTTAGTTACAAGGTGATAGTAACAAGCAACTTACCTTGCCGTAACAAGGTGACAGCATAAGTTATATTCAAACAAGGGCCAGCATTTCAACGTTTCTTGCCGGAATTAATCTAAAGGACTGTAATATATTGGACGTCTTAAATTTTCCCAGTATTTTTCAATTTGCCAGGTACAATCTACCAAGAAAACATCGTTTTAACCTACGTTCAACATTTAAATGCCCTTTATTCAGACTCTGAAACTAGGTTTCCGAATGCTTCGATTATAGTAATTACCACATTAGGCAATGAATTCATACGGTAACATTGAAAAAAAGTCATATTACAAGGGGAACTGATCAGAATAGGCAGTAACAGAGATATCTTAAAAATAAAGTTAGGACACGGATTTTAGCAATCTTGGCTTTAAATAGATATACCTGTTATTTATCCTGAGTTATGCAGTATTGTGAGCAGGTTTTTAATTTCGTTTCCTAGTGGGGAGTTGTAGCATATTTTCCAATCGCAAAAATAAAATAAAACAATTTTTATAAAAAGACTGGTTACTACTTACCCAAGAGATTGGATTAAACCTGGCAAGATAGATGGCAAATATTGTAATTTTTTTAATGAAGCACCAGATTCTTCCCTCTCATTATAAACATTTGTAAATAAATTATTTTAGGTATTGATTAAATTTCAATTAAACTAAATAGTGTTTCTTAAATTTCAGACTTTATACTTCACTGCTGTTACAAATTTAAATCTTTTAAGTTACCGTAAAGTAAATTCGCCCTTACTTTTAATACAAAAAGTAAGAGCGAATTTTACGGGTGTACTTTTAAAAATAAAAAAAAAGAAGTGTGCATGAAAAAAGCTTGGACTTCTATGAAGATCAGAATGCTGTTTATTTAAAAAGAATATTAAACCTTATATGAACTTAAAGGTTTGTTTTTTAAGGGGACTTGGTACCCTAAAAATCACAAACCTATCGTTTTTTTTTATTTTCATTTAATCTTATTCTTTGCATTATTATCTTTCGATTGATATATCACTTGTGCATGTCGGAAAGTTAGAAGTTGACTAAAATTTCATTTGAAAACAAATTAGGCAATTCAGCCACACCCCTTTTAGAAAAAAGCTAAAAAATGCGTTATGATAAAAAAATCTATTTTAGAAATAGAAATAATAACTATAAAAAAGAATGTGTAGTATTAAAAGCAGACTATTTCCGAGGCAATACAATAATGTAATTTTTCTTCCTTGTGAAATGTGTGCCTGTAAAATTTTTTAAATTAAGGCATTTTATATTAATAATTTTATATAATTTCAGTTCTTCTTCCTGATATATTTTTCATACAAATGTAATACTTTAATATTATAAGAAGAGAAACAGCTAAAATTTCTGTCGTGACAGAAAAAAATTTTTAACATTTTTCTTGAATTTTCATGGGCAATTAGTACTCTCTAAAAGTTGATCATTTATAAAAATGTGTGAAAAAAATATGAAAATGCAATTATTTTAAAGAAAACGTATACCTAATATCTTAAAGTGGTATTTTAAGTTTAATTAAGATAATAATTATTTTTTCAGAATTATAAACTTTAAAATGGTTTTTCTCAGTTTGTGTTTTTCGAAACCTTAGTGCATTCAAAATGCTACTTCTTCGACAATTATTTACCAATCACTTCCATTTTTTTCTTGCATGTTGAAAATAAAGCATGTAATAAAATTAGGGATCCGTTTTGCTATAAACTGAGTACTTTTTTTTAAAAAAATAAAATGTAAGACATGTTGGCTTTTTCGTTGATTTTTAGCCTGTATATCAACATTTTATTTTTTTTCTCGAAAACGAATGAAATTATTCTAAAATCGATCCCCAAAGTTGTTTATAGATCATCCATAAGAGTATTATAAAAAAATTCCAGGTCAAAAAATTAATTTTTACAAAAGGAATAGAATTTTAAAATTTTCCCAATTTTCTTCAAAAAATTATAATTTTTATAATTGTGTGAATAATATATGAAAATTTTCATCTGGTAACATTTTCTTGAATAGAAACATTGTATAAAATGCTAAAATATAATTTTTAAATACGTAAATAAAGAAATTTGCTCAAAGAGTGCCAAGTCCCATTAAGAAAAACACTATTTTTCAAAGTTTTTGCTTAATGCCACGAATAAATAAATGGCTTTAAAACATAATAGCATCACCCACGTGCATTGCAGGTTCCATCGTAAAAAGGGGGTGCGCGTTATAAGGTGAATATGCTGTAAATTTAAGGTGAATATGCTGTAAATTTAAGGTGAATATGCTGTAAATTTAAGGTGAATATGCTGTAAAATTAAAAGATGTAACTTTTGAAATTATAGGTGCGCGTTTTACGCCAGATTTTGTCTATGAGACAAAAGGTTTGGCCTCTAAACCCTTTCGGGACAGCTAGGTTCTTGTGGGCATTCAGAAAATAGTCCTCGTATCATTTATCAATACGGCGTTACTCAAAATCTAATTCAATTTTGCATAAAAAACCATAAATTTGTCTTCACAAATTCAATATGAATTGTTCAATAAATTTGCAACTCTCCTTCGATATTCTCATCAACACACATATTAAAGACAAATAACTAAAAAAAAAAAAACTTATATTTTCACTAGAAATAAAGCGAGGGAAATCTATGCCACTGGCTAACTAATCCCCAAATGTTACGCTTAGACGAGAAATATTTTCTACAGGACCTCTTGAGGATATTCGAAAGCAAGTCGAACATAACCCTTGTCAAAACAAAATTGGGAGTACAATCGAAGTCTAAAGAGTATTCCCGCAGTTCTTGATGACATCCGCGTTCTGAATACCAATGCCCTTGTTCCTTAAATAACGTTCATCTCACGTACAAAACGGTTATGATTTTAAAGAATGGGATTATGGATATAATCTTTAAACTTTTAGAGTTCAATTTCCATTCGCCTTTTGGTATTCTTGTATGATTCTTAAATTGTAACTTTCCCAATTGGATTGGAAGAATACTTATACGTTTAAGGATAAGTTTGTAAAAAGTAAAAACACGATATAGGTTATTTTTGGACGGTCATTTCATTTCGATTTAAGGCTCATATAAAGCACTACCTCGGGGAAGAAAGAAAGTTAAATTGCTGCGTTGTATGTAAACTTTTCAATAACTTATTTCGAATGTTCTATTGTTAGTAACATTGCAACATGCTACCTCACAAAGTTTCCCTTTTTGAAACGCATCAGGGTTTCATTTGATGTTATTTTAGTTTTAACTGCCGCCTTCTTGCAGAAGAAGCATGATTTCTAATTGAGATTAAGTATTTAAATCGAACTGAAATAAAGTTAACGTAGATTATGGAAATGTTGAGAAATTTAGGCAAACAAATTATATTAATCGTTTTTCATCAAGATTATATCAAATAATCTTTTAGATGGACTCTAGAAGTTTATTAATTTTAATATTTAAAGGTTCTGTATTAGAGTTGTGATGTTCTCCGATGCATTTAGTCTGAATATTTTTAATTCTTGAATATAAGTAAATTTTCAATTATTCAAGTTTTATTGTTATGTTAGATGATATACTCAAATTAAGTTACATTAGTAATGAGAGAGATTAAAAATTGATATTAGTTTATTCTTGTATCTACGTTTTATTAAGACTGCAACACTACTAGAACTACTTCGGATTCGTTTGTAGCTTTCTTAGGAACGTAGTCTTGGGAAATACCGCCATATTTCTTTTTTCTATTTTCTTGTTTTACATGCTTAGGTTTTTTTCCTTTTCGGTAAATGGATATGATTTACTTCATACTTTATTAACTATTTTTGATATATTCTTTTATATCAACTATTTTTGTTGCTGTATTGTTCATTGAGTGCTAGACTTGTCCATGTAGATTAATCAAATTGCTTGATTGATTGATTGAATATTAACGTCGCACTGTTTTAGCTACACGAGGGCTTTTGGCGACGGACCACGTAATTTTGAACCATGGTCAAGTGACGTGGACGACACCTGAGCTGGCACCCCCTCTCCTAACTACCACACAACACCAACGGGAGGACGTTTCAGCTCTCGACAGATTTAACGTGCATCGCTGCCCTACACGGCGGGTCTTTAGTGGTACTGGGCTCGAACCCGTGACAAAGCAAGCCACGGTCCGATACCTATACCACTCGGCTACCGCGGCCTTTAATCAAATTGCGCCAAGGATGTTTAAAACGGGTTATACCAGCGTTTCTCAAACTGCGGGGGGGGCGAGCATATTGGAAAGTCAAACAAAACATTATTTAAAAAATTATTAATTTACTGAAAGTTTAGACAAACAAAATACATTCTGACAAAATAAAAAATAAAATACACATTTACACTGATATATTATACTTATAAATGTATTTGTGCTACGCAATGTATTTTATAATTAATTGAACAATCCTAATTTAAGAAGTTTATTATTTACCAGTGACCCCATAGGCTTATCATTTATGTAATTAAAAACAAAAATTAACCCTTCCCTTAATAATTTGTCCGGTTTATAATTTTTCCCATAACATCCAATTAAAAGTTAAGCAATTCGCTTCCTAATGCCAATCGTTTTCCACGTAGGCACGCGTATGTGAAGAATAAAGAACAAATAATTTGAAGTAAGTAAATTCTTCGCAAACACTGTCATGGTCCTTTTATTGCATTCCAATGCCTTGGAAATAATTTTATGAATAGCTCTGTACAAAAAAGAACGTACTTTGGAAATACCTATATATACGTCCGAGGAAATAAACGCTTTGGCTTAGCGAGACGTTTATATACGCCGGGGGCGCTTAAGAGGTTAAAGTGATTTCGCACTTTTAAGTTAAAAAATAGTATTATTGAATTCAATACATAGTTATTGTATGAGGGGGGGCGCGATGAAAATTATGATTGAATATTGGATCGCGTATATTGTAACTTTGAGAAACACTGGCGTATTCAATGCCGACGACCTTTGTGAATAAAGGAGTTAATGGTCCTTGGGGTTTAGGTCTACATTGTAGAGTTCTGCCAATATAGCAGGGCAAGTAAGAATGTGATTAGAAGAAAGTTAAATGTCCGGACAGTGGGTAAATTCTTTACCCACCAGGGGAAATTCTCATACCTTTAATGTGTCTTGTACGTAGTCTGGCTATAGTGGTTGAAACAACGTGGTTACAATTACGATCTGGAATGTAATGCTTCTGAACTAGATGGGAGGTGAGTTTACGTCTGTTTATTGCATCAGAATCAGTAAGGGTAAGTCTGCTGAAAAGTTAAGGAGAACTTTGAGCCTCCTTGGCAAGGTTATCAGCCTGCTAATTTCTAAAGATGGCATCGTGAGGCGGTATCCATTACAAAGCACAAGTTCTTTGAAGGGCAATTATACTCGGGTTCAGTTGAAATTTACCCCTCTGGGTCGCCTTACTATCAAATATCAACATTTTTACCATATTTTAATCAGTTCATACAGATATAAAGAAATCAAAATTGGTGAATCAATTGTAGAATAATTGACTTCACACCCTCGTCTGTAGAGAAGTAGGGACCTTGAGAATAGCATCTACCGCCAAAGACCGTTACGTAAAGTAATGGGTTTTGCTGAAGTTAAATTTAATTGGATGTAGAAACTCTTCAGTTGAATGTTCTGTAAGTTTAAAAATAAAGAAAAAACTTGTGTGTGTGCTTTGAGAAAAGAGTTGGCTTAGTAAATCCATTCGGTTTTGTAACTCTGTTACCAACATCTCATTATGCAATTACATGAATGATGTTCATAGATAAGAAAGTCACGTATTAACGGTAGTCTTAAATAAAATTGGAAATTTTATTCCAAAGAATATCTGTGAAACTAATATGAAAGAACTGTGTCCTTTAATATTTATTAATTCCTCTACTAATGTAACTCATAAAAAAAGATAAATTTAAAGAAAGACAACACACAACTCTTTTCTTATAATAAAAGAATTTATAAATATCGTTACTAATTTCCATAAAATTCTTCAGAGTTCAGTTGTAACAATACAAGTTAAATTTATGTTAAATTTACAACCAGTTTAAATTAAATGTTAGTTTGCTTTCTAATGTAAAACCATTTTAATAATATTTGTTGTAAATTCATATATTTTTTACATAAATAATTAATTATATCATTCATCTGTAATAAATATATTTTAATCCTCAAAATACATTAAATGTTACGAAAAAAAGAAATTGAAATTTCGTTATAATTATTCTGGCACAAGTTTATAAAGCTGCATCTTGAACATAATTATAAATATATATAAACATAAAAATATTTATATTTAATTTATTCAAATTGAATTTTTTTTATAGAAAATAGCAAATATTTCAGAAAGATTTAATTATTCAATTATAAAAAACAAAAATGGGAGTTTAAATATTTTCGGAATTCAGTTTAGAATTTTTTTTCTTGTGCTGTACCTTTGTACATTAAATTGAATAGAAAAGTCACAAATTTAATATTATATATGTATTGCTGCTTTTTTTTGAAATTGTGCGGGACTATATATATTTTTTTAATTTTAATATTACAAAATGATAGGAAATTTATGATGAATCCTTGATACTTGGATAAGTTTCTATTTCAATATAAAATATCCCTAATATATATATATATATATATATATATATATATATATATATATATATATATATATATATATATATATATATATATATATATATATATATATACCCTTATAATTAACAATTATTGTAATTAATGAAGAAAAATGGAAGTTTTATATTCCTTCTATTATAAATAATTGCTTTTTTAGAAGCACTTTCTTCCTAGCATTATCAATGTTTCAAAAATCTGAATCCCTATTCTTTTTAGTTCAGTGTTTAAACAAGAAATACGCATATTTTAAGTTTCTCGCTTTATTATTCAAAAAGGCTTCATTTGTGATGTTAATTTAAATTTTCATGATATAAATAGAACAATTTTGGAAAAATAATAGGTATATTTCGATTCTATCGGGAATCCTCATACAGAAATAAATATAGATATCAAACCGGTATTTATAAATTGTAGTTCCTACTATAGCTTAGATCATTATCTTACATATAATTGCCATATTTACTCGAATCTAAGCCCTCGTCAATCCTAAGTCGCACCCCCAATTCTCAACACGTTTTTGAGAAATAATAAGAAGTTAAAAATTAATTTGTTTAACCAGTACTAAAAACTTTCTAATACATACATGAACCTATAATTACTCAAACCTTCAGTAGCATGTTTCGAAAATGATTTGTCGCTCTCATTGTCACAGCTGACTTCCGAAATGGTGCCGGTGTCGCCATGTTCCCTCACAAAATCGTCTTTCGCGCTATCCAATGAATTTATTATACAACATTTTTCTAAAACTGTGCTTCTCAAATTTTCACTACTTGCGACGCAATATATTCAATAATAACTTACATCTCGCCCCCCTTCCATACAATAACAATGTATTGAATTCAATAACGCTATACTTTGACTCTAAAGCAACAACACGACTTCAACCTCTTAAGCGCCACTGACATAAATAAACGTCTCACTCACCCCAAAACAAAAATTGCCCTGGACGTATATATACGTCTTTCGGAATTGCGATCTTTTGTGTGAACTTCTGTACATAAAATTATTCCGAAAGCTTTGGAATGCAATAGAAGAACCTTGATAGTGTTTGCGAAGGATTTACTTATTTCATAGTATTTGCTTTTGTGTTCCTTTTCGCCCCCCCCCTCTTTTATCCCAATATATCCCATACGTGAGCCTTCGTGCAAAACGGTGGCATTGGAGAGTGATTTGGGTAACTTTAAACCGGTGGCTAAAGGATTAATTATAAACCTTACAAATTATCAAGATAAATATTAATTTTGAGATATAATTTTTGTATGACAAGCCCATGGGGTCATTGGTTTTTTTTAAACTTGTTCTTAATTTAGTACTGTAATGATTAATTATGAAATATATACATGGTGAAGTACTGATACATTTATAAGTGTATTATATCAGTGTAAATGTGTATTTTATTTTTTATTTAGTCGGAATGTTTTCTGTTTTCTTTTGTTTTCGATTTTTCAACATGCTCGCGCCCCCGTGCAGGTTTGAGAAACTCTGTTCCAAAAAGAATATATTATAGAAAAATGTAAAAGAATTGTTAAAGACTGTTGAATATTTACAAGAAAAAATTACATAATTTGGTTTACAAGAAAGTGCTTACAAGAAAATTTCCTAAATATGAGCAACGATGTTTAGGATAGACTGAGTACTGGAAATAAATTTTGGAATAGATAAGTCATCGATGCAAGTGGCTAGAATGGAGGGTTATATTTTTTTCTTTTGAAAGGGAGATGCGGCTGCATATATATATATATATATATATATATATATATATATATATAAAAAGAAATATGTATTATTTATCAAAAACAAGAAATAATAGATAAAGAACATAACAAGAAATTACGTAATAAAAATATGAAAGCTAAACATGAAGAACAAAATTATAGAGAAATAAAAGAACTACAAAAAAGAAGAACCTAGCGAGTCAGAAAGCAATTTCGGACTTAGGACCGAATAAGTGGGGTTAAACTAGTTTGAAGGCGCCAACCTTCCCCCTTTGCAACTCGGTAGGAAAACCAAATAAAATAAACAAAGCTTCAGAGAAAGTATAACTCAGAGAGCATGATAAAACCAATCACTACTATTATGTAACAAACTCTCCCAAACACTTAATGCAGAAAAATCACAAAATAATTATGTAAGAAAAGTAGAAAAATACTAGAACAATTACATAAGAAAAGTATCTTTCAAAAAATAATTTAACAAAATTTCTTTACTCACAAAGCTTTTACGAAGAGAAACAAGCATCTTGCCATTAATGAAAGTCAATTATTCACCAAGTTAAAAATTCGAAAAAAACATCAAACATCTTTTGAGCTGACTTTTAAACTAGCCAGCAAAGACAAGTATAGAATGACGACAATCAAATACGGTAAAATTTGAATTGGTTGATTGTCAAAAATGTAAATTTGCTAGGCTCTAATTTGGTTGGTTGTCAAAAATGTGTAAGATGTTTAAGATGTGTGTGGAAAAAATGTAAACTGTGATATGAGTGTTATGATATAATCTTCACAGCAAGACCACTAACATGCTGACTTTGAAAACCTATTGTTGTGTGGTGGATTTGGAATTCGAAGTAGCAAGACGGTTAATGTATTTGTGATGAATATAAGATCTCAAGAAATTAAAAGGGTATTCATGATCTAAACAACATTGAAAAAAAATTTTTATATTATTGTATTTATCTATTTTGTGGGTAGTTAAGTTATCATTTCTAAATAAAAATTCAAAATGATATTTCTGTAAATTGATATATGAAAATTACTGTTCCATACAGGAATTTTAATTATATGGAACTTAAACGAATCTCTTTTGTCAAAAATGTTACTGACTACATTATTGTTAATAAGATGCAAGTCTAAATCCAAGAATTCCACCCTATTAGAGTTGAAGTTAGTTTTAAGGAGCTTGAGATAATCAGGGTAGAATGTAATATTTGGTTTGTATTCACTATTTTTACCAAAAATTATTATATCATCTATATAACGATAAATTAAGTAAGAATCATTTATAACATGATCTATTTCAAAAAAATGTAAATATAGGTTCGCTAAACAATTACTAGCTGGACCACCCTGAGGTAATCCTTTGATCTGTTTATAAAGATTATGATCAAATATAATGAAATTTTCTTTTAAAATGAGGTTAACAAGAATATCAAATTTTTCTTTTTTTATTGAAGTATATAATTCATATTTATCATAAATTAACTGAAGAACCTTAATCATATCGTCAATATCTATAGAATTAAAAAGGTCCTCGAAATCAAAACCATGCATAGAAAAAAATCAACATATCCTTAGTAACTCTAGCAATCTCTAAGCTATTTTTAATAATTGCCGTGTTTTGTAAATTATCAATTAGATTTTGAAGAAGAGATTGCAAGATTTTCCCAGATTTCGTGATATATGTATTGTATCCATTAGTGATACTACGGAATTTTATAGGGCTTTTATGAAATTTTGGTGTTAAAAAAATACTTGGATATTTAATATTATTTAGATGAATATTCAGTCTTTTGTTCAAAGCTAAAAGACGATTATCATCTTCTCTATTATTGTGAATTGATTTTTGAAATGAATTATTATTTAAAATGTGGTTACTTAATATTTTACTGTAAAAATATTTACAAATTATGGCATAATTAGCAGAGACTTTATCAACATATGTAATAACAAAGTCATTTTGGATATTTACTATTGATGATTTAAGATCTTTATACATAATTTCATTTTCAACAGTAAAATCTAATTCCCGAATTTCTGTTGCCACATAAGATCTAAATTGATTGAATGCTTCAATCGGCATTCCGTATTTAATTGCCATTTTAAGGTAAAATTTATCTAAATCTTTTATGATTTGTTTCATAACATTAGATTTATTTTTTGTGATCATAAGTCTAAAACCGGTACCCTTTTCCATAAAATTTCTTAACAAATCATCTTTCACGATGCTAAGGTCTCCTGTGACAATGTGCTGATGATAATCATCAATATAGTCTCGATATAGATTGCATCTACATGATTCAGAACTTAGAGCTCCGAGATTTGATTATAATTAAATATAAATCTACCAAATTTCTTGTTGTATTTGAAAGCCTTTTTAATAATAATATTTTTAATAGGAAAAAAGGATTGATATTTTTGAAATATACTTGAAAAATTAATTTTGTTAAAGGATTTATTCATAAATAATAATGTACAATATTCTGTAGAGTAATTTTCACTTGCATCTAATTTAATATTCATTTTTTGTACTAAATAGTTATTAAGGTCTCGAATCATATGCATACCATGAGAATCTCGAAATTTATATCTGCTTAAAATATCTGTCATAGTTTTAATTTCAGTTTTATTCAAGCCAAACATAAACGATTTAATTAAGCCTGTGTTGTAGTTATCATCAAATTTAGCAGCTAATTCTAACATAGAATTCTTGAGGGTTGACATGTCTCTAGTAACTCTTTTTCTGCGTTTAGCTTTTGAAATTCTCGCTAAACGAATATTATTACTATTATCAATAAATTTATTAAAATTCGGAAGATATAATGAATTCTCGGATTTTTGTTTAAAAGTTAATAAGGCACTTTCACCTTTCCATATAACATTCAAACCATATGATAATATGATCTAAATGAATCTATAAAAAGTTTTCGAACCATAATCTTTGTTTAATATTTGGCACTATTCTAAGTATATGTACAGTTATGTTATTGAATCCATGTTTATGAAAGTGTCCTATCTCAATCTTAGCTTGGTTTTTGTTGCAATCAAATTTCCTTGTATCAGACCTATGCTGGTTCAATCTAATATTGATAGTGTTAGAGGTCTGACCTATGTAAGCAAATTTACATATGTTGCATGTCATTTTGTAAACACAGTTAAAAGTCTTACAAAATATATAACCTGCATCCATATCCAACTGTTCCTCACTCATCATGCCACACGCCTTGCATCTTTTATCAGTGCAAGATCTAAATTTTAGTTTTAAAGCATGAATATCTCTGAAAAACCGAGTTTCTAATATGTTACCAAAATCATTATCACTTTGATTTTCATCTATACTATCGGAAAAATGAATATTTCGTTTTGTTGTACGAGATAAATTCTTATATTTAGAGTTCCAAAAAATTCGAGTTTTAAAAAATCTAAAACGACAATGTTTAGATACAGAAGGGAAAGCAAAAAAATTCTGATTACCAAAACAATTCACACATTTTTTTGTATTATTTAAAAAATTTATAGTTTTTTTATATGCCAACTCAGAACCTTTGTGCCCATCACAACAACTAACTAAAGCCATACCCAAATATATACAAAATTTCTACATAAGGTCTCATAAATGGTAAATGGATGACGATGGCACAGATACCATTATACTGTACCACCGAGCAATGTCATACCCTGGTATAACAAATTGCCAGTCGCTTAAAACTTGTTATTTTTCAAATTCATAGTTATTTTAAAAGTTAAAGGTATAATGAAAGGACCCAAATAAAATATCACTAGCAAAAGTTTTTACAATCACATTAATATAAAGTGAAATAATGAGCAATAATTCCAAAAAATCTAATCCACTCATAGATAATATATCCACAATTACTTTATAGGCACAAAATCAGAAGTTGGCATAATATTTTTATATAAACAAGAAGAACACACAAGGAAAAGAACAAAGCCAAATAAAACTTAATAAATATATATATATATATATATATATATATATATATATATATATTTTACCCCATCCAACAAATGTTGTGCCTTTGATTCTAAGCCGCAGCCAAATATCCAGGAGCATTAACTCTAAAAAATAGTGCGACTTTGGTTTTAGTAAATACTGTACTTTTTATTTGTTTTGTGTGGACCCTGAATCACTTTTACAGAATATACCATCTGTTCTGAAGAAAACTGTTCGTGTTCCCGAATCTAAAACAAGAATAGACAATTTTTACTCGGTTAACAAAATAGGTTTGTTGGATACAAAACTGATATTTATCCGAGAATGTTACATCTGAATTAGGTTAATACTGTTTCAGAAGCGATAAAGTAATAAATGTGATATTAGAGTATGCATATATTAACTTCTATAATTGTGGCTTAATTCAATAAATATGGTCGGAAATTTCCCTGAACCTTTACTTCTGCCTTGATATATTTAATTAAGTGATGGGTTTTCCCACAAAAAATACTTTAAAAAGTTTTGTTTGAATGTTTATGTATTAGAATGGAATAAACGTGATTTTATTTGAAGTGAAACAAGTCTTTATATTTATAGAGATGGGTTATTAAAACTTTTTATTAAGTAACCTTTGTTCATATTCCAATTTGTGACTGAAATATGAAACGTTATATTAATTTAAATGAAATTAGACAATGTAAAAATTTCTGTATATTACATAAATTGAATTCTCTTATTTTAGCTGTTATACAACAATTAGCTTAAAAGTTTTACTATAGTGTTATTTATGTATTTATCAATTCCTCGAAATTGTAATTATTTATGGCCACCAAGTATGTTCGAGGTACCTTTTTAAAGAGCAGCAATTTAAAACATTATAAATGCTTTTCTTAGGAATCGATACCAATAAATGCTGACATTTAACTAACAATATGTTTAAAAAAATATTTATAAATTTCACAAAAACCACCATTACATTTGAAATTTTAGCAATATTTTTGAAAAACTTCAAAGCAAGTAGAGAAAATAGTAACAAACTTATATCGGTAAAAGTATTACTAAAACAAATTAGATGCATTTGTCTAGAGAATGTACAAAAAATTTAATGTTTTATTTAAATTAAAAACTTTTAGAACTGATCGAATAAATATTATACGTAATCTTACATTCTTAACATGACCATTAGTTAAATAATAGGCCATAATTAAAAAAATATTCATAATATAAGAAATGTTTTAGAACATTCTCTAGAAAAGAGCAGAAATATCTCTCTCAAGCTCAAAAACTTTTATTGGAACACATTCAAAAAATGAGTTTTACCGGGATAGACTTTCAACAACTTAAATTCTTCTTGTTTTGTGTTTATTACAGGGAAAAAACGGTACATGTGAGATAGATGAAACATACAACACAATCACTGAGGAATACAGATTTTATTACAAACGATGATTCCAGCAAAGAACAGAAGAGGTACGTAGCTTTCCTTTCAAGATGGGAATCCATTGCAGGTGAAAGCCTGTTTTCTTTTCCCGAAGATACATCCATGCCTTACTCGGGATTTGAACCCGAACCCACTTGATTACAAGCCGAGTGTCATAACTACCATACTGAGAGGTGTGGCATTTTAATTCTTAATTCTGGTATATTAAAACCCATTTCCAATTTTTCGAACTGTATAGCATTGATTATAACTTGGCCTTTAGGTAACGTAGACATAAAACAAAGTATGCTTTGTGGAGCCAAAACATAGCTCTATTTATTAAAAAAATGTGTTTTGACCAAATTTAGACATTTCAATGTGTTTGGATAACTTAAAATAATTCAAATGAAATCAAACAATGTAACATTTTATATATATTACCTAAATTTAACCCTCTTTATTTAGCTATTATATAATAATTACTTTATAAATCTTATAGTCTTATTCATGGTATCCAACTCGGTCAAAAATCACATTTTCTTTTTATTTTATATTTTTAAAATTCAAACAATTATCTTTCTTAATCTGACTTTGTTTTGTTTGTGCGATAATTAGAAAAAGAGTAACATGTGTTTAAAATATTATTACAACGGTTAAATCGAAACCGGAAGTTGACTACTTAACATGCTTTTTACCAATAATTTTTGAAGTTTCAAACCATTATAATTGTAAAAACAATTTCTGACAATTTTTTAAAACTATTTCATTGATAGGTAACAATTTCAATCTTTTAATTGGACTTTTACGATTGGCAACATCTGTTTCTTCTGACATCATGTTTTTGTTTTGATTTGAATCTTACGAATGTTGCTCCCAAATTTCTTCAAAAAACTGAATTTTCTTCGCTTTAATTGTACAATTGAAAATCGTTAATTGTTTCTGAACATTCTGCTTTTGATATTATCTACTTAAACGGTTAACAAATGAGTTAAATTAACCTCTTGAAAACGCAACTGTGCGGGTGACAGATTCACAAAAACAGTGGAAGTGTTGACTTGAAGTGCTCAAACTTGTTATGAACAAAAACTGGAATAAGAAAAGGTATTCTCACACAACAAAGAATGTTTTAGTGGAAAACATTAAGAGGTAATAGAATATTTTATTTAAATTGGGAAGTGGGTTTTTTTTTCAAGTTTATGTTTTCCCAATTGTTTTGAAAACAATCTGTACCTGCATGAAGATTATATGTTTGGGACTGACTTCTAATATGTGACTTCAAAATGCTCCAAGTGTACTTTTATTGTCCCTTTTTCCGCTACTGAAAAGCTAAAAAAGCAAAGTGTTATTAATTAGCAACTTATTTGTGGAAGGTGAGAGGTTGAAAGATGACATTCATCTTTAAAAAAGCTACGCGCTAAGCTGAACTGGTCTTGTATGACAAAAAAATCATTTAGATTTTGTGAAAAAAAAGTCTTGGCTGCTGCTTCACCTACGGCTAAAGATGCCATGAACGACACTGCTTTGGAAGCGAAAAGCATTACAAAATGTTTCAAAATGTCAGTTGAAGAATGTGGAATATCCGTTGACGGCAAAGACACATGGACATTCATCGCTAAATGTGGTTTCTGTAGAAACTTTATACATTGACACTGGGAAACTTCTAGATTTGGAAATGTTATCAAAGTTTTTTAGAATTCTATAAGTCCAGTCGTACCTGCATATTCCTACAATCCCTTGGGATGTACTTCAAACATGAAAACTATTGGTGCGTACAATACCTTTGAATGTTTTTTCACTACAACATCTTTAAAATATGTATTCCTATTGTGATGGTGATTCTAAGGATACCTTTGTGTTAAATATGTGTGTGGTGTCAACAATGTCACCAAATATGAGTGCATAAGATACTTCTAAGAAAGATTGAGTAGTCGTCAAAGAAAATTTTCAAAGAAGGCCAGAAAAGCCTCGGTGAGAAGGGAAAAGTTATCAATGTTATGTTTAATAAAATTCAAAACTGTTATAGCAATAACACCAATCACGTCAAAGCTATACTAAGTGCTATAAAAGCGGCATTTTTTCACTGTTGCTCCAGTAGGAAGAAATCCATACATGGACTCTGCCCGATTGGAGCGGAGAACTGGTGTGACTATCAGCGAGGAAACGACACTGGGGTTCACTCCTAGGAGATCCCACACCTTTGGCGCGAATTACTTTGGTTGGTGATAATTGTGCCATCTTGGTAACCCTACTTTTTTAAACACTGCATGTGGCAACCCTAACTATTTCTAGCATTTTCGTATATTGTGGGCGCGCATTTCGAATTTCATTTTGTTGTTGGGCTCCTGGCTGGCTGCGTGTGTGTGGGAATATATTTTAGAATTTTTTACTTTGTTGAAAGGTAAGAAAGAATTGATTGAATGGTGTATGAAGGAAGGATTGATTGCTTCAAGTTATGAATGTCCTAAATGTAATGATCGGCATGATGTAACATAGTCGGCAATAAAACGCTTTCTTCGAAATTGTACCAGCCACGCCGAATGTATGTTTGACCATTACCTCGCAGAATAAATATGGCGACGCTCACACGATCATTCGCTTAGCGATGAGACCTTTAAAGCTTTTTAAAATCTGTTGTTACGCTGTACCCTCCATTTGGAAAAGATCAGCAGTAAGAAAGTAAGTGCTGTTTTTATATTTTTTACCTTAAATGTTTAATTTCTGTTTGTTTACATATATTTTCATTACGCATCCACCTTTTCCCGCTATATTCCTTTGCCGCCATTGTAGGCTTCGCTTGGCGCCATCTTGTTCTAGCTTGGCGCTTTTTTCTGTTTGTCGCCAAGGGTTTCGGCTCTCCTAGGATTTTACCCACGAAGCAGTGTGATAAGCAGTTATTATAAAATTGCCTCCACGGTAAGACACAAATACAAATGTATCATTTAACGCCTGTTTGTGGCAACTCGTTTTGAAAGACACTTTTATCGAGCTAAAAACATTTTCTTTGGGTAACCATATTGTCGTTATTATTTTTAAAAAAGCTTTTATTAATATGTTAGGTATTTTGAAAGCATTTGACATAAATGCAGGTTATTATACACTGAGTGATGAGAGATTTGTTGACATCTTTCGAGTCGGTGACTCGAAACAATATTATTTGTCTTTTTTTAAAATCAACTAGAAAAAAAAGGAGGGCCCAAAGAAAGAGAGAATTTAACTAAACACCAAAGAGTGGAAGTGTTAAATATAAATCAGGAGAGTTTTAGTAATATACTTGTCCTATTTTGTTTTGAAATTGATTTTATAAAGTTTAAATGCATTTTTCTCAAAACTATTTTTTGTAAATTTCTTGATATTTCAAACATGATATGTAAAAAGCTATTACAGATACTTGCATGAAATTTTACACAAATGTTATTAATGGTATTATCTAGAGCAGGGGTGGTCAAACTTTTCCAGCGTACGGGATACTTCTAATTTTTTCAAGGTCTTGTGGTCCACCCAGTGGCGTAGGTATAGTGAGTTAAAAGAAAGTATACAATGTAGTCGGACTTCCATTTTACGAACCTCTATTTTACATATCTCTCTATTTAGCAAACTTGTTTGTGGAACAAAGAACACCATTTAACGATTTTCTTCGTAAAATAACCTTCAAATAGTGTGAAGTGCATTTTCTATTTAACAAAATTTTCTCTTATGATTCGATTTTTGTCCTCCGTATTTTTTAAAATATCGTATTTACTCGAAACTAGGCCGCACTTTTTGCCCAATATTAATGCGACTGAAAATCGGGCGGGACTTAGAATCGAAGGGAAAAATAATTTGTTGGATGGGACATTTAGAGCATTTACAGCTTCGTGCATGTATTTATAAGTACATAATAATGATAAAATAACTGGTTATTTACTTCTTATTAGTTTAACTTTTAAATTTATTTTAATTTCGTAAAACTGTATACCGATAATCCATTGTATGCTATTTTTCAACTTTCACAAAATCTTGTTGATAATTTGGGGCGCGGCTTGGAATGGATGGCGGCTTAGATTCGAATAAATATAGTATTTCTGGACCTTCGTATGATGAAATGATTATTAGGTCTTAATGAAGGCAGTCACCCCCAAAGTGTCTTGGCGGTCCACCGGTCGATCGCGATCGACTTAATGCCCACTCCGGACCTAGAGAATGGCCTACAAGCTAAGAAATTGAACAATTTTTATTTGTTTTATAGCTGAATTTCTTTCTGAAAGTTTCGATAAAATATGATTGAATTTCCTAGTTCACTATTTCGACTGTCTTTTTTTTTATTCAGAATTTTTTATTCAAAAGAAATAACTTAACACTTGTGGATCATTCTCTAGAAATGTGTTTAAAAAATGTGTTGCAGTAATATTTTATGAAAAATATAAAATATTTTAAAAAATAGAGTGTTTGAAAAAATTCCAAAATTTGATTAAAATTTCGCAAATTTTTATATACATATATTATTTCTAACTGTATATTTTATTATTGTGAATAAAAAACTAAAAATGTAAAAATATGAGGGATTTTTAGAAAACACTAAAACAAAAGGTCTCCGAACGTAGTAGGATACCTTAAAAATTGTATTCATTTAAAAAGTAACAACGGTAACATTCATTTTCTTAAAGGAAAAATAAATTATGTTAATACATAAAACAGCTACATTTATTAAAAGCGTAATAAATGCATTATTTCAAAACGTTCCTTACAAAAATTTTAAAGATAATGAGAGAATGTATAGAATCCCTTTAACAATTTAAACTCTAACTAAAGTTATCTTCTTTCTAATTTCGAAGACTGATAAGATATCATTAAATTTATTTACCTTTGCATATAAACATGATCCTTTAAACTGATAATAACCATAATCATAACTTATTACATAAAAACGATGTGTCAGAATATTCTATTGTATTCTTTCTCCTATTACATCCTTAATGTGACTTGATATTTAAAAAAAATAAGGCTTAAATTAAAAATTGTATATAAGAAGCAGATAATTTTTAATAATTTATCATGAAAAAGATTAATGATGCATCATCATTAAATATTTTTGAAATCAATACAGTTGATTTTCCAAAATAAAAATTAAACGTTATTTCCTATCGTATTTCAAAAAAGTCATTTGTCGTTCTTAAAAAGACAAATACTTCTTCAAGATACATTTTATCCATTAATATCCATTTTCAGATTATAATATACTTCATAACTGACAATAACTGCAGCAGTTATGCTGTTATAGTTTAGAAAATCACAATTTACTATGATTATCATACATACGAAATTTTAAGTGATTAATAATAAATTTGAAACGTCTTTTTATCATTTCAGCGCTTATCTGTTATACGTCGTGTTGTTAAAACAACATAGTATTTTATTTTTTAAAAAAAAAACATTTTGTCGACTAAAAGCTTTCTGATTTATATATATATATATATATATTGTTATAAATCAATATTTCCGCAAAATAGCTTTAATAAAATTAATGAAATTTAAATGTATTTCAAGTTATTAAACTTTATTGCATATTTTACTTTTGTAAATTATAGCAGTGCTTCTCAAACTTTCAATACTGGCGCCCCCCTTTTGGATCACAATTTTTATCACGCCCCCTTATACATTAATAATGCACTGAATGTACTAATAATGCAATTTGACGTTAAAGCTACAATAGGCGATCTTAATTATAAACCATACAAAGTAGTAACATAAGTATTAAAAATTTTGTATACTACTTTTAAGCAATAAATAAACAAATAAAATAATAGGATAATTATTATGTTATTTTTCCTTTCTCTAAGTTTTAAATTGAAGATATTGCAAAATGCGGTGACTGCTTAGAAGACAAAATATAGATATTTGCTAAATATAGAAAAAGAACTCAGAGGGTCAATTTCTAATCATAAGTATTGCTTATAAAAACTTTGCTTTGCAAGACAAGGCCATGGAAGTCGCTAATACTTATTAAACTTGTTCTTAATTTAGTATTAACTAATTAGTTATAAAATACTATGTGCAGCAGTGATATATTAAAAGTATACCGTAAAAGTCTTATAAATGACTCTTAGCACGAATTCATTTATAAGAAAATAAAACATTATTTATATAATAGCTGAATTGTAAGGAGAGGAAAGCCAAGTGCTCGACAATGTTTACAAAAATGTAAAATGATTTTTTTAAAAATTGGTTGTTTAAATTATAATTAGTTTTAAGCGAATTGTAATTTTAAGCCTCACAGAATTAGCATTTATAATTAATGTTAAATAATGATTAAAAATATGAAATTCCGATGAAGAATAATTGTATTATTTTTAAAATTTAAAGCGAAAAGACTTCAACATGTTTTATCCCGAGAGCAGGCGAGCACTCGATACGCTCGAGCGGGGTCATTGAGTCACCCCAATCCTTTTTTTTTTATAATTATTTTATTGTACACGAAACAAATCGTGATTCAGTGAATAATTTAATCAAGAGAAAGTTTACTTACCTACTTTCAAGGACGTTTAAATTTTTCTTTGGTAACAAATAAACAGTTTGGCCAGAATTAACGATTTCGTAATCTGTGTGTCCCGTGCGACCACTTCTGGGTAAAAAGTATATTCCATATGATAATATGTATCTTACTGCTAAAACAATTGTGTAAAACGTTTTTGGTTATGCTTTATATGTTTGAAAATACTCTTAAAAATAAGTCTTGACCAAGTAATCCTTCAAAGTGTGTGTGAGATCTCTCCGTGGTTTTCCAAATATCATAAAACTCTTTTGCATGGAAAAAAGCGCAACAGAGGAATACATTACTTACAACTTCCCTAAATGAGAAACAGACACATAAGAGAGTGGACATTACTAACTGTACCAATAACTTAGAAGGTCAAACAGTTTACATCTATAATGTGCAGTATTTCAAAAATGATGACAGTGATGAATTTTTTATGATCCTAATTTTTTCGATTCTGGGTCTGGGATCTGTTTTTTCTCTGAAAGAGTAGTATGTTAAGGCTTAAAAAGAAAGCGTAATAAAAAAATCTCTCGTCATGGGATTACAGCAAATCAAATAAAAGTTTTTTTTTTTGGCTATAGGATCAAAGATAGCTAATTAGATATTGAAGAAGTTTTTATTTTTGATGACTTAATATCGCGCGCGCGCCTATAAATTATATCAGAGTAAAAGTGCATTTTTATTATGTCTGAAAGTATTTTGTTTTAATTCATTCCAGTAAATTAATTATTTTTTTAAATATTTTATTTTCGATATGCTCGCGCCCCCCTCATAAGGTTATCACGCCCCCAGGGGGCGCGCCCCAGTTTGAGAAACAACTGTATTATAGTAAAACTAACAAGTGAGGTAACTAATAATACAAATGAAAATGTGCTACGTAATAGATTTTATTAATTGGTTTTTGACATACTTAAATTGTATGCATTTTGTTCATATTTTTATGAATAAAATGATTTTCATTCTCTTAAACAGTATATGTTGTTACATAGACCCGGGGTTCGAGGATTTTATGCAGATCAGTCGTAAAGAACAAGGCGAGGCTTTAAGAGTGAGGAGAATTTATAGTAGAAATTCGAATCCTTTAAAAACTGGATTCAGCAGCAGTATTCACAAAATAAATCTCAGAAGGTCTTCACACCTTCAATGGCACTCAGACACAATTAAAGGAGTCTAAAATACACGTATATAAAAGATTATTCACAAACAATCACTCGTTTAAAAGCCGAAGTAATCACTATTCGCTTCAACAATCAGAACAATACTAACTAATCGCTGGTCAAAACCAGACAGACTGACTTTCGGCGAACATCTCAATTTATATCTCTCGTAGATAATTCAAGAAAACCCAGCTTGCGTCACAGGTCTTGAAATTAGTGGATTTCTCTACTAATTACTAGAAGAATCCAGAGGGTCCTCGCAAAAAATGGTCGCAAACATGATCGCCAAGTCGCCATCTTCGTCGCTAAAGATGACGCCAACTTAGCTATATCGCCAAGATTTCGCCAAGTTCCCATTGAATCACCATTATAATAACGTAAGGGCCGGCGTTTGCTTGTGAATATTACACTTTTAACGTAAATAAAATCTAATTTAGAGTAATATAAACACATTTTACACATCTAAATACAAATTATTTAACTATTTTACACCAAATTCGTAACAATATACATATATATATATATATATATATATATATATATATATATATATATATATATATATATATATATATATAGTATGGAAAATATTGGCGTTCAATATTTCATTTTGTTTAAGTATGATTAAATAGTCGTGGCCAAAAAAACAAATAAATAAATAAAGAGCCTTAAACGTGATCACATCATCTATTTGAGCGTGATCATCATGCATGTGCCAAAATACAATAGAGGAAGAGACAAAGAGTTACAGTTATTTTTATCAGACGGCATAATCCCGCGTGACTTCTTACATTCTTCTATGATTGACGGAAAAGTTATCACTAGATAGTTTCTGATGTAATCTTACTTTTAAAAGATGCAAGTTGTTAACTTTCAAATACGATTACGGTTAAATACCAGCTATGCGGGTAACCTAGTTAAATATTTAATCGCGAGTCCTGAAGGAGAGGACGATCAAAAATTAAAAAAGTTATTCAGCATGAAATTAAAGGGAGTTACTACAACCCCCTCCCCTCATATTTTTCGATAAAATGATGAAATAATGAGAAGAAAAATAAATAATCATCAAAACCGAAAAAGGACCAAAATTTGTAAATAAACTAGACATAAGATTTTAGATAGGATTTATAAGAAATTTAAAAAAATAATAGAATTTTAAATATATATAAATATGTGCATGCTACAGTGTTATAAACATTGATGACTTAGGGAAAGTTCTTTTAAAAAAAATATTTTATATAAAAGTGGAGTCGAATATATTTTTAGACCAGTCAACCTTCCCTCTTTCGGTTAAAACTGCTGAGAAAACACCTATTGAAAATAATGGATATAATATCTAAATCCATTACAAGAAAAATGTAAATTACCTAAAAATTACATTCAAAAATGCATAGCCCACGCTAAATTTGAGTACAATAAGCAAGTTATTGGTAGATTCTGAACCCAAATACAAATTCAAAGAATAGGAATGGCTGACTATAGTAGCACTTAACAAAAGTATGAAAAAAATGGAAATAAAATATAATAATTTAAACCCAGTTACAATAAACATTCAACAACCACCCGGACAAAAGAAACATTATATTTGATTTGAAACTTAGAAAAATCTGGGGAAAAAATATTTCATTTTGGTTATTTTTATCATTTATTTATTGTATTTAGAGACTACATTGCTTTTTGGTTGTTGTTGTTTTGTCTATTCAGTGCTGGGCTTGTCCATGCAGTGAAATCAAAGCGCCAAAGGCATCCAAAACGGCTGTTGCTATGTTGACGACCTTTGACCAATGAAGCAGTTGATGGACCATGGGATTTAGACTTACGTTGGGGAGTTTAGCCAATATAGAAGGACAATTAAAAATATGATTAAGAGAAAGTTGAATGTCAGGATAGTTAGGACAAGTATTGTAACTACTTTGGCCATCAAGGGATATTTTCATCTCTTTAAAATGTGTTGTACGTAGTCTGGCTATTGTGGTTGAAATTACCTGGTTACAATTAAGATCTGAAATAAAGTGCTTCTTAACTGGAATGGGAGGTGAGATTATGTCTGGCCTTTGCATCAGCATCAGTTAAGGCACGGCTATTGGAAAGTCGTGTGGAATAACTGATGACCTTGGCAAGGTTATCAGCTTGTGCATTGCCAAAGATGTCTATGTGGGTTGGTATCTATTGCAAAGTGCATGTTTTTTGGACTCCAACTACTGTATTAATAAGAGAAATTATATAATGGGTCCGATGAGAAATCCCCCTCTGAATCATCTGAATTGCAGGTCTAAAGTCTGAGCCACTGGAACTTTAATTGCTCTATTGTAACCCCAACAGGGCACGTTCCCAAGTGGTGGAGAGGGGAGTTCTTCCATTGGACATTTCCTATGAATGGTAGAAGGGAAATAAAATGATCCTATGGATACCATCCACGGACCAACAGGCAGAAGTCCAACCTATACGGCTCTGGCAAATTTAATTTCTATTATGAGTACAATTTTGAAATCAGTGCTTTTTTGGTTCTTACATATTCTGTCGCTGACCAATTTCACGAAGAAACGTCGCCAAATGCTGTCGTCGTATGTGTAAACAAAGTTATTTCTTTTTGTACATGCATGGAAGCAGTTTTACACTAGTGGCTGTAAAACGCGGCATTTGGCGACATCTTACCATTTGATGAATTGGATGCTAATATAACACGAAGGTACCTATTTCTTATATGTTGATGTAATAATCGGATTTCTTTCATTTTCACTATCGTAGTCGATATTTTTCCAAAAGTTATTCAAATGATTTTTCAAAATTGACCAAACTTTTTGTATTTATTATATGCTGACAAGTTGACAAGTCAAACCTTTGGACAACAATTTTTGATATTATAACATCTTACAAATGTTAACTGCTTCCACAATCTATTTTAAAAGCACTCAATATGTAATAAAAGTAGCTATATTAGGAAATGAATAAAATTTCACACATGATAATTTCTTTGAATATAACAGAAAAACTTTACTTTATAGAATCAGTTATTAGTTATAATTTGAAATATTTGTTATCTTATCTCCGTTTTTGAGCAATATAAAAAAGTAAATAATAATGAGACATAAAAAGAAATAATAAATGAAACTGTATTATTATTATTGTTACTTAGAATTTTAATGTGCCTTCTAAATATGGTCTATTGTTGTCATGTTAGTTAAATCAGATGAAAGCATTGAATCGACAATATATGTATAAAAGATATTTCATCGTTTTTCCACTCTGGATCATTAAAATCAGGGCTAAATTTCGCTATAAACATCATCATTAAAGTGTTTACGTTTTAAATTAAACATTTTATAAGAATCCATTAAGAAAACTGTTGTTATTTTTTTCCCTTCAGTATGTGGCCAAATTCTCTATAATGAGACTAGCAAATATTCAAAGTTGTTCATTATTTAAAAATCATAATTGCTTTAAAGCAGACTTTCATCAAATATTTTTAATTGAAAATTTTACAACTTGTATAATTATATTTCTAACAGAATTAGTTATTTTTTTGTTCTAAGAATAATTTGAACTAAATTAATAATTCTTATTTTGGGGATATTTTTCAAACAGATTTATTGTAATTCCTAATGAAATACATTGCAAAAAAAATCTTTTTTGAGGTCTGTTTCAGAATTAATTGAGAAACTGTGCACGTCACATTATTTTGTACTAAAAAATTCTGCAATCAAAAATAAAATAACTTTTAAAATCATCTTAAAGTATCTTTTACTTTTTGGATAATTATTAGAATAATAAAAATATAATTTGGTACACACACACGAAATACGATGCTGTCGAATTTTATGCCATTGCTTTCCGAGATTCAAACAAGAAAATGATTATTACACATTAAAATAGAAACGTAACTAATACAAAGTTGCATTCTGGAACATTTTTTTTTTTGAATTCCTATTATCTTTTAATTGTAATTTTTCTTTACTTCCTTCGAATAAATATTTACAAGCGAATCAATAGATGGAAATTTAATGAATATTTGTAAGATTAATTCTACAGTAAGAAATAATAATTGTATCTTTCAAAATATAAGTAAAAAACTCCAAAGTATAGTGAAATAATTAATTTCCATTAAAGATTTGCTTTTAAAATTTATCATAAAAAGAAAATAATGCATACTTTAAATATAGATATTAAATTGCTATGTTGAAGAATTTCGAGAAAAGCTGCGTCGTTTCATAATTTTTGTGCGTTTTTGTATCTTATTTTTCCACTTCGTTTTTATTCAGTAATCAGAATGTAGGTTTAATTTAATTCCGTTTCAAATATGCATTTAAATATATTCTTATTTATGTTATTTGCAAAAAGACCGTATTGGAACATTTTCTGTGTCCCAGACGAATTCTATTTATCCAATTAAATTTAAACAGCGAATGATATTAAAATATTTTTTATTCCAAATTATTTTTCTTCCTTACAGTTATTAGGAACATAATGTTTCTGGTTGGTATCTATTATTTTGTTTGAAATAAATAAATAATTAAAATGCACATATGCGTTAAACACCAATACATGTATGCATATTTCGTGATTTTATGTGTGATTGAACGTTTTGTTAGTTTGGTGTAAATTGATACAAATTAATGTATTTGTGAACTCTCATTTGTTGTTTTGTTATTTCTTTAGTATTTTTACTACTTATATCATTTTTAAAATGCATTTTGATGGAGAAATTCCATACTTAGTATTTTCCATTGATGTGTGTCTGTTATATGTATTTAGTTAAATATTCCTTATATCTCCTTGTTAGTAATTTAAATAAATGCTTTGTGTGATTAGAAATATCAATATTTTATAAATGAAATGTTTTGAATAAATGATTTATTTTCAAACTAATTCAAAAATGACAAACTTGTGTAACTTATAAATATCCAACACAAATGTGTAGTCGATATAAAATGAACCATAATTATTAATTTAACATTTTATTTAGAAAGATAAAGAAAATTAAGAAAGAACCAATGAATTTCTTCCTACAATTAGGGAACTTTTTATGCCACGGTCATGAAAAAATTATGGCCTTTCCAAAAGTTATTGAAGCACAAATACCTGTATTGCGCATTTTATCCAAGCTGTTGGGCCTATTAAAACCCCTTTCATCTCTAAAAGGGAATAATAATTCCATTGGAGATAACTTAAGGCCGTAAGGGGAATTCTCTCGCTTTTTCAAATGAATTTACTCAAATCTTAGCGTTATAAAATTATCATATCGATCCAAGCACTTTCATATACATAAATTATATTTTTGATGTGAAGGTACTTTCCCTTCAATTGATAAGCAAGTTTCCTTTTATTTAAAAACAGCATTGATCGTGCGTCTGTTATCAATGACATCAACAGCAGAGATGTTTTGTGTGGTACCTATAGATAAACCGTGGTAATAATTTACTTTCTTCCTTTATTCTGATCTCCAAGAAACAAATCCTACAAAAGACATACTGAGCTAGCGATAACGCTTTATTCTCATTATGTACCAACAACCGGCATTAAATTTCCCTTTGTATTACACCTTCACGTGTCAGATATTTCATAATTATTTTTTGCAATTCAATAGGATGTACTTCCTCCGAATTCATTGTACTCATGCGACGCTATATAATTTAACTTCTTTAATTTCTTAATTGTGAACCCAGTTTCCAACATCGCATCATGACCAAAAATTAAGATAAACAAGAATCATGTAATAGCAAATTAACTTTTACACTAAATTAAAGTCCGGTCGTATAGTGGTAAGCAATTGTATTTATTATCAAACATACTGAAAACAATATTAAAAGAACGATAACAATACTTATCTGAGTGAAGGGGGGAGTTTGGATGGGTGGGTGTCACCGGGAAAAGGGTTCTCTTTCCAGAAGGATTGGTACTTCTGGAAATATATAAAATAAAGGGAAAAAAGCCCCGAGAAATGATGTGCCAGTGCTTTTAAAGCTGATTGCGCCACTTCGAAAGAGATCTGCTGCGTATTCATTACCGTCAAACCTATCACCCTGATTGGACTCAACAGTCCGCGTAAGAATACAGCCTCGCCGATCATAAAGTGCATTGACTTGGACGCACCTACATTCTTGTACAAATCCCTGTTTCCTGTAAACAGGGCAAATGCAAAATTAAAATAGTATCTCAGGGACCGATGGCCTCCCATCAGTACCAAAGGTTCTTAAACTTTCGATCGCTGCGGCTCCCCTTTATGTATCAACATGACGTCGTGGACCCCCAAGATTTTGAATAATTCTCCCTGACTCTCAACATATGGCTGAGTGATTTAAATGCAATCGTTACCGTACTGGCACGTTATGAATCCAGTTCTTAATTTTTGCAGAAATCATTGTACAATGTGTTGAAAATATTACGCTGTAGGAAGGGATAAATAAATAAACACTAAAAGAAACAACAACCTGATTTAATAATATTTATCGAAATACATGTTCTTGTAAAGTTTTTTTTTAAATTTTTCCATGAGGTCTTTCAGAGTCTGTACGAGAGAAAAATCTTAATATTAAATGGGAGAACTTCATTGACACCTTAGAAAGGCACTGTTGACCCCCAGGGCTCCACGGACAACAGTTTAAGAACCACTGTGTTATGCAACTAACTCGAAAATGCGGTTTGCGAACAGAAACAGTGATTTTCTACCTCCTGACACCTCTAACTAACACGTACTATAGATTCCTCTTCTTAGCCGTTCGCAAGCACACGTAGCTTAAAAGTTAAAGTTTATTTTTTATCCAAACTCAAGTAAATATCAAGAGCTATAACATGCTATTTTATGTAATCATAATTCATAAACTATGGCGCAACAATCCATGGTGGGCCAAAGTCTGTTGTGTCCATCTCAGTTTTCGTCACCTTGGGGGCTGAGGAACATAGCCAGAGGTTCCCGTCAGGTAGTCAGTCTGATGCGAAATCCCCAAAGTTTGGTTCCCAAGCAAGCCTGGTAATCATTTATCGAACCACTGAAGGAATGAAAGGCTGACTTGACTTTGTCTAACACGGGGTATAAACCTTGGACCTGATAATTTGTAAATAAAAGAAAAATGGTAGGAAATTTATTTTATTTCGAATACTTTGCGTAAAAAAATCGTTTGCTCAAATTCCCAAGTGAGTATTTCATTTCATCCGAAAGATTCAATACAAAACATAAAAACTCTTGAATACAAATATTTTTTGATAAATTTTGTACTACAAAAGTGTAAATAAGAGTAAAAACTGTATTGTGTAATGTTTTTCTTTAAAAAAACATTTAAAAAGTAAACATACGGGATAAAATAATATACGAATTATTAATCCAAATACAAAAAATATAGCTGTAACATCCACCAAATTATTCCTGTTTAAATTGTTAAAATTCGGATAAAATACAAATAATTTACAGCTGCTTTTCATCTATGTTAAACCTTTCCCTAACGAAAAGTATATAATTATATAAACAATTAATTTAATTATTTCTCCCAGAAAATCTTATTTGCTTAAAAGTTATTTAACGCAAAATTTTCTGTTTAGCGCTTTTCCTTAAGAGCATTAAGTCTATACCCGAAATGCTGTTAAAAGTAAATTCCCTTTGTTCATACCATAATTTGTTTCAGTAACAGCTTTTGATGTTATTGAACAA
The DNA here is from genome assembly GCA_019973935.1 of Trichonephila clavipes. Lineage (NCBI taxonomy): Eukaryota > Metazoa > Arthropoda > Arachnida > Araneae > Nephilidae > Trichonephila > Trichonephila clavipes. Next base: position 6,038 of record BMAU01005690.1, on the reverse strand, counting down.
GAAATAGAATTGTGAAGCAATTTCTCGTCGTTTCTGATGTCTGTATGTCTCGTGTTTTCTGATGTGTATATTTGTGACGAATCTGTACGGAACCTTTCCATTAGTCTTCTTAGGCGTCTTTTCGGGGAATATAAATTCGGGTTTATTTCCAATCAACTCCAAAAAGATGAACGGAATATTCAAATTAGATGAGGTATTTAAGAGTCGAGCGTTGTGAGATAGCAAGGTAGATGATGGAAGGCTATTGAGCCAGTAACTTTAAACGCATTTTTAGAAGATTCAAGGAGATTAGATTCGTGAAGAGGTCGTGATGCTAGACGTACCAGAAAGCTGATATAAGCCAGCGGGAAATATAATTTACCTACGCTTAAAATAAGCGTCAGTTTAAGCAACTTAGTTAAAGTTAATGAAAGTTAAGAATTCGAGTACGTGTATTTCTCGGATCTGTTATGTCGGTAGACCTTACTTAATTTTGAGCTTAATTATTAATTAATTGCATTCTTGGTAATTTAATTTAATATAAGGGCAAATCCCTTTAAGTGACGTAACATAATAGCATTATATGTTATCAGATTTTTTTTGAGAAAATTATAATAATAAATAAATATTATTATTATTCAAAATGGCTCTTAGTGGTTCTTTTCCTCAAATTAATTTTGGTGTTCAAGGTGAGACCCAGGGGGGTCTCCACATATTGTTTTAAAAATAAATAATGAGACATGTATAATTTGCTCGATATTTTACGACAAACTATTTGTAATCTGAATTTTAATTGCATGGTTGTGTATACACATGTCACATTTGGGCACGCTGGTGTTATATCAGTTTTTCTGTAGTCTTAGCTATCAAACTTGAATCATTAAGTTAATTATTATGTTGAAATAAAAATTCGGAATAGAATAGTAGCTTTTCACATTTACAAACTATTGGACTCGCACAAGAGCTAAATAAAGTAAAAAATATGTATACTTTTAATACGAGATTATTTAAATTTTCCAATTTTTGAAACAACATAGTATTTCATTCTGTAAAATTTGACGATGTTTCTTCATTAACATCTATGTACTTAAAAATCTAATAACACTAGATTTTGATGTGCAATAAGAATTAATGCACTGATGATTACTCAAAATTCAACACCATGAAGGAAATTTCAACATGGTGAAGAATCCGATACACGTTAAATCTGTCGAAAGACAATGTACTCCCGTTGGTATTGAAGGAAGATCAGAACTTGTACCTTCCGATCCGAAAACGAGTATCTTGTCCACCATGCCAAAATGATCGTCATAACATAGACGCTATTACTGGTTTATATAGATACCACCGCTACACACTCCCCTGCCAGTGATTCGGCAAATAGGCGATCGAACGATACCATTTTTGTGGCGAGCATGTGAGCAGTTGCGTCATTTTGTGCGCGACGGTTTGAGGTTTGTGTCATTCGTGCGTGACAGATTATGGGTTGCGTCATTGTGTGTGGCTGCTTAATTGCGCCATGTGTCCGACGACTTGGTGCCTTTTACGGCGGATAGATGGCGCCACGACTGCTGTGGTTCTTTTTGCACAGGTAGGGTCACCAATGAAGGAAGATTAGAACTGGGCACCTTCCGATCCGAAAACGAGTATCTTAGCCACCATACAAAAACGATCGTCATAGCATGGAGGCTATTACTGGTTTATATAGGTACCACCGCCGCATTATTTTGTGGTAGTTAGGAGAAAAAGAGACCACCGCAGGTGTCATCCTCCTCACTTGACCGTAGTTTGAAATTACGAATTTCATTGCTAATAGCCTAATGTTTCTTTTTAGTACGACGTTAACATAACTCTCACTCATTCACTCAAAATGACAAAATTTGTATCCATGAAATATACAATAGGGTGGGAAAATTATTTGCATTTCAGCACAAACATCATGGGAATCAATAGAGCCTCCAAAAAAAAAACACAATACAAATGTAGAAAAGAATTAAGTTTTGAAGTGTTTAAAGTGCTTTTTCGTGGCGTTTGTTCAGCTTGAGCAACTTTAGTATGGCTTGAAGATAAATACACGCTTCATTAAGGTATCCGACTACTTGCGACAACTTTTTTTTGAAAAAAATGGAGATATGGAGATTTTTTTGTGATTTTAGATTTATTTGGTATATTTTAAGAAAAAAATCCTAAAATTAAAAAAGAAATTTTTTTTTATTAGTATGAAAATTTTGAAAAACTGGTTAAATTTTACAAAAAATTACATAAACGGGGCCCGCTCTGTAAAAAAAATTTATGAACAAATCCTCAATTTTTCAATTTTGATGTGTTACTTTGTTATTCCTGTTTGAAGTGACCTTCATGATAAGAGATATTTTAATTTTTACAAAAATAGAGCACTTTATCTTAGTTATTATACGAAATTGCTTAAAAAAACAGTAGTTATATTCACATAAGGGACTGTAAATTTTGTAATAATGCAGTGATTTAAAAATCTGAAGATCAAAACAATTCTACTATTATACAGAACATACACAAGAAATTTCAGTAAATTATTTTCAAAACTTTTGAGCAATCACGGTCCCCGTTTGAACATTTTCTGAAAAAACACATTTTTAGTAAAACACATTTAAAGTTTGAAATACTTTTTCTAAATATTAATACTTACATACAGGTTTAAAATTCTCCACATTTATACGTGACACCTTCCTTTTTCTCAGATAATGCACAGTTCCTTTTTTAAGTCCTCTGAGTTTTTTTCTCTTGTTTTTTTTGTAGTTGGCAATGAATGTCTCTCCGAGTCGACAATTCTTTCGTCATCAACCTTTGAAAATCCCTTCAGAATGAAATAACCCATTGGGATGTGTAAATATTCCAACACGGAAAGAATCCTTTAGATCCATCATTGAACTGTAATACAGCCAAGAATGCACCAAATTTTAATGTCAGAAGTTCAACAAAAGTTTCTTTTGGGATTATGCTCCACAAAAACACCATTAAAACTTTCATTGGCATTTTGGGTCTTTCCGTGTAAACATTTTTCAAGAAGTGATTGGTCACATAAATCCATATAGGTGGTTTTCACTGTGTTCAATATAGCATTTGGTAAGCCAGCTGTTCTATGTTTATACAGTTTTCCTTCTTGCTTGGCCTTTTGGTATTTACACCATGTATCGGATCCAGAAGGGCATTGTCCATGCATGGGTTTTTGTCGGTGGAGCAACAATGAAAAAATGCAGCAATGACTGCAGTCTGCATGTTAGACAAATTGCCGACATTACTCCGAATTGCAATTCCAAAATAATTTTGAAGTGTGTCGATGAATTTGTCGGTCAATTTACCTTTTCCGCCTAAGCCTTTTGTACATTTTTTCAGCTTTCGTAAACGAGAGCCAACTCTCTTCTGCACATGTCCTATGCACTCATATTTAACTACGCTATCATAACCATAAATGTCTTTCACATTATTGAACGCCTTTGAATCCCCATCCCCGTAATAAGACGTATATCGAAGACTGCGGTTTGCTTCAGACCTTTCAAAAATCCTATAAACACCGACAGTTTCCATATTAGACGCTGATCCTTTGTGATTTTTACAAAAATGTGACACTACGCTTTTTTTGGAGAATCCCGATGTTTTTTCGGTTTTCGTACACACTCGGCAATATTGACTGAGCACTTCAATGTCTAATATTTTTCCAGAGTCCACAGAAATTGTCGAAACACATCCATTCAATGAAGAGTAGCCACGTTTTTGCCATGTACCATCTACACTAACGCCACACTCATTTGAACATTCTGCAATGGATTTTGCTGACTCCAACATAGAATTGTTTGCAGCTTGTGACGCAGCATGCAGCAACTTAATTTCATGTTGTCTGTATGTACATTTTGACGGATAAGGAATATTCAGCATACTGAACAGTTTCTTTCCAGCTGAAAATCCTTTGTGAATAATTCTCATTCCAAAGACAAAAATGAACAGTTCTTACACTTGAGACATAAATTTGACTGCAAACCAAGTCTTGAGTCTTCAATCAAGTACAGTTCTTGATTGTAACAAACAGGACAAGAAAGAATAGAGAATATTGACATCAGTATTTCGATGTCGAAAATCCTATTACCAGAAAGAGTTTCGGAATCAACATTAAATAAAGTGTCACTTAATCCTCTTCCCAATTTTTCAGAACTAATACTTCCTTCACTAACTTTTTTGAGCAGTGCGGAAATTCCCATGAAACTTTCGCTTCTTCTGACGTATCTTTCGTTCATGTCCCATGGCAGAAACTTAAAGAATACTAAATAAGTAATTTTATAAAATATATGAAAATCAAAATGAACTTATTTCAGTTAAAACTAGAATGAAAAAAAAAGTTAGCAGTAATATCAAACGTTAAGAAGTAAATAAACACATATCCTGAAATTGCCAGATGTGAAAACTTATTTTATAAAGAAAAATAAGTGAGGCTTTTTAATAGCGTTTAAACAAAATATTAAAATATACTTTAGTTCAAAATATATTTTTCAAAAAAGTGGAAAGAAACCGAAAAAACCTTCAGTTTTGATTTCAGAATCCCACTTCCGGTCGGCAGTTACCAACCGGAAGTGTCATCTGCTTTTACTAAAACTGTTGTAACTTTTGTTCTAGTGAACGGAAAATAAAAAAAAAAACTTGGTAATTTTATAAAGCTAATAAGTTGGTCTACAAAATAGAATCATAAAAAAAAAAATTTGTCAATTCTTGACCAAATCCCCGATTTTAGGGTAGTCGGATACCTTAAAGCACAATTTTTAGTACGGACGAAGAATTGTTGTCTGGTTATCTTACGGAGAAATCGGTGTAATCATGCTGGTCGCAATCAAACAACACATAAGTTTAACCAAAAAAAAAATCAGTGCAACCAAAAAAAACAGTGATACAGACTTTAAATAATGATTGCAGGATGGAACACATCTGAACAACGATATCAATTTCACGTCTTTTCGTTATTTAATTTCATTTTAAAATGAATTCTTGGGAAATTAAAGAATTGATCTTTTTTCTCTCGAACCTTTTAAATACAACACTTGAAGCTCAAGGGTGACCAATCCAAATGACCTAGCGGGCCACTTCTAAAAACACATTATAATCCTGCGGGCCGCATATAAAAATATACCCTTCCTTCTTCAGTGGCACGATAGAATAGGGTGGGCCTTGGCCTTCTAAAAAAAGCCTTTTCCAGGCCAACCTTCTTTCTGCTAGTGTTCTCCAGTTTTTGGTTCTCAAAACTAGGAGATCTTTTTCTAGGCCATCAATCCATCTAAGAATTGACCTACCCTTTCTTCGTGTGCCAATTGTTCAGAATTGAAGTTTTTTTAGAGTGCTGCGGTCTTCGCTCATTCTGATAACGTGACCTGCCCATTTAATTCGTTTTATTTGGATGAAGTTAACAATGTCAGATTCTTTATTTGATAGATATAGCTCTAAATTTGATTTTCATTGCCATGTTCCATTTTCCTGAATTCCTCCAAAAATAAATCTTAAAATCTTCCTTTCGTAGATACTTTTATTAAGTTCCCCTCTGTTCGAGACATGGATCGAGTTTCACATGCATAAGTTATTACCGATCTTAAAAAACTTTTATACAATAGAAACTTTTTTTGCTTTTCTTTTGATTAAATTTGATTTCATATATTTTCGACTTCCATTAAGACATATATTAGCCATAGTGATTCTCTTTTGGATTTCAGAAGTACAATTGTTTCTATTGTTAATTTTCGAACCTAAATAAGTGAAAAGTTATAAACAACTTCAAAACTATAATCTTCAATTTTAAAATGGTAATCTTTAAAACATGATTTAGTGCAAGGCATGTACTTGATCTTATTCTCATTGATTTACAGTCCCATTCTAAGGGCCTCTTTCTCTATAGATAAGAAGATCTGTCTTAGTGCTGTGGGTGTTTGAGCGAATAAAAATACAGGCATATCTTTATATTAGATTTGAACCTATTACATACATTTACTAGAATGAAAATACAAAAGGAATGAATTATTATAATTGTTTTCATTATTTTTTATGTA